>CM068306.1:32979576-33314576 GCA_034768735.1 Schistosoma mekongi
TATGGATAGTTATGTTCAACAAAGAGGATCGTTCATAACTTAGAAACGTTCTGAAAATAAATTACACGAGTGGTCTAGTATTTGGCAACTACCAGTGAATGCCACTGCGTGCAATATAATCCATGTTGTGTGCCAATAGACGAGTAAATACACCATGAATAGTGTTAAACTCTCCGTTGTCTAGACACACAGTGATCTTGGAGAAATCGCTAGGGTCGATTTTTAAACCAGTGTGCGCAGCCATGATTTCGATGTTAAGAGCTTTAGAACTCTTTGGTCAATATGTAAAGCCTTCAGATATGCTGATAAATTATTTCTGATTTGTATACTCTCTGCATGACCAAAAAAGACGCTAAGTTAATTAAAAGGGCTCAGAAAACCTCAGCATGGTTGAATCCTGAAATCGTGAAACATTTGTATGAAAATATACTAGAAAAACGTAACTTATTTAGAACCTGAGAGAATCAAATAGTAGTCTTCAGAGTACTCAGTAATAAATTTAGTCTTGATGTGCTCTCTTTTTTCTTGCCTTTTAGAAAATACACTTATGAGGACACTAAAATATTTCCATAACCTAAAATCAGTTATCTGCCAGATGATTAGTGTCTCTTTCACAGAATAGTCAATGAGTGGAGCTCTGTACCTCGACACATGATTACATCTCCATCTTTCAACACATTCAAAAATACTTCGTAACAGCTGAGAGATCATTCTCATCAGAACTGACACAGACAATCAAACCCCCTGTCCTAGTCAGATTGACACTCATATCACACCAGATTGTTTAGTGTCAGTTTTGATGACTGACAGTAACGATGTAACACTAAGCTTAAAAGCTACCAACGTTAGAATATTGTAGTTGAGATTCCGAAAGTTGGGCGGAAAACATAGAACTCAGAATAACACAGATGCGTGTATGATTTCCTAGGATGATCATGAAGGAATGTTTTTATAGTGGCTTCGCAAGTCACTATGAATGCTCTTCTTTTTGTATTGTTCAGTTCCACTTATAGAGTATAATGTCTCTAGATTGAATTCATAAGTTTTCGATTAGCTTTAGGTTTAGATTATATATACTAAATGACCAAAATGATTATGATAAGTCAGCCTATTAGACATGTGGTGTATTGAGCTTTTACAGAAAGGTGAGAAAGAAACACAAGTAAGGGCATCATTGAACCCACCCAAAACGTATGCCTGTTGGTTTAGAGATGACTCGACAACCTGTGGATACGATTCAGTCTCGTAGTCTGGTGACTCAATAATCTAAGGAAGCATAAATATTTAAACATTGTGCTTTGATATTTGAATTGTTGTCTGTCATAAGTTTCGTCGTTTATCTCAATAGTCTTCTAGTTTTACTTAGTAAATTGTTCGCAAAGTTAGAGATCTAAGTTTACAGTCGGACCCATAGGTTACAGCAGATTTTAAGTGCATAATTTGTACGCAAGTCTTTATTGATGGTTATAAAACAACTGCTTTTGCTCATAATTACTTTAGGACTAAAATCATTATACTGTTAAACAATCAAAACGAATAATAAAAACAAACTGTTTTTTCATTACCTGATTTCTGTATGACATCGGATTGTTTAAGCCATCTTTCATCGTCCAAACATGAACGTTGTTCAATATTGCTTCCAGAACAAATCGCATTAGATCGACATTGTCTTTTCCGTATTTGAGTATTGGTAATTAAATCGCAGTCACTCCATGTAGACCAAGGAAGCCAATTTTGATCGTAGCCTTTCGGTAAACAAAAACACTATCTATTTACATGGTTTTATATTATAGAAGCAACTTTTGCCGGTTACTAAGCTAATTGTAAAGTATGAGATATGACTTCTTGTCAAGTATATCCGTTATTTCATTTTATTCGTTACCGATGTAAATGACAGTTGAGCATTTCGATAATGCTAATTAAATTTTAGTTACATTAGCGCTCACTGTTTTAATAACAGACATTTATTTCTTCTCACTACTTAAATTGTAGTCGATAAACTGGAACATAATTTCTGAAGTGAGATAAGTAAATCCTGAACTTTATGGTAAACCTCAACAGATGATAGTTAAAGACCTAATAACACATATTTAGCTAAACAGTTTAACATTAACGAGTTCCTAATTTTCAGAAATACCACTACATAGTTAAATGAATTATGGCAGGCAAAAAGAAAATTTTCTCAATAATGTAGGAGCACAGAATTTATTTTTGGACAGGACGAAATTGTCTTCTTTTCAAATATTTGATAGATTGGAATTGTAAGAGATCGGTGTTGGTAGGGTACCATTAAACACCTTGGAGCAATGGACAGCTATTTTATTCTAGTATGGGACTCTACAGTGGTGTTCACTCTTGATCTCACCAAGGGAGTGGAACCTATGTTATTCAGTGGTACCCTATTAACATCAATCTATGAAAAATCCCGGTGTGAACATCAACATTGGGATGCAGGTACATCCAGCCGATGAGTCCGAAATAGGACGAAACGCGCGTCCTTGGTTCTACTTGCCAGTCACAATCCAACTTAAATATAAAACTTAATACCAGTTTTCACAAAACGCTTTCAATTCAATATCCAGCTATTTAGTTAAAATAGGAAAATAAATAATTATCATCCCTATTTTCTTGTGTCGTCAAACCTTAATAAACTACTGATAGTAATTCAAAAGCGTTAAGTAATATATTCAAAGTGATTTAAACTAGTTTTTGAAACATGACTGTTGCGAAACCTTTAGGAAATGTTAAGGAATATTAAGCAGTTACGCTAAAACAAGGCGAGTAAAGTGATGAAACAAAAAGTAAGCGATTAAGACTGATATAACGGTTTGAATAATTTATGTAATTGTTGGCACTGAGTTTCGACAGTTTTGAAGAATTGTGTGACTCCTCAAATATTTTAAATCAATTCGCTAAATACATTAGTTAGTAGCGTCATAAGTAAGTTACTCAACATAAATCTACTGTCTTTAAGACTGAGTTAAGTAAATAAAAGAAGGGTGTGAACAACAATTTAATGTCACCTACAATCCAGTAGGTTTCTTTATTGCAACTGTATACTTGAATGAACAGGAAGATAAGAATATTTACTAGTAAAACTTCAAGCTTCATAGGATGAAACTTACGAGTACAGTTTTTAACTTGTTGCATACCAAGAATACAATTAACCTGGCTAATACATACACGACATAAACAACTGCCCACCAGTTTAAGTGAAATATCATCATTAACAGATTCATCAAGATCATAATTCTGTTGATCGTAAATTGGGATAGAAACTGAATGATCTCTTTGCTGTGAGGTAATCCAACTACAATCGTACCATTTTGTCCAAGAATTCTCTTTATCTTTATAAGATAAATGGCTTTTCAGAGGACATTGATGGCTACTTTGTTGTCTATGGTCAACTGATGGTGAAAATGTACTTAAACGATTAATTTGTATAGTAGATTCAAATAAATATCCACTTGAACATCTACCATCAGACCAATTCCAACCACAATGTGGATCTCTTGAATTGAGACATTCGTCAAATGTTTGATATTCAGAGCATCGTGTTAATGGTAGACGAAATAATTGTTTGTTTGTCATGATATGTAAGTTAGAACCCTAAATAACGGAAAACAAGAGAATATTTACACATAGACTATACTGGTTCATTAAATTGTTAGCGCAAAATAAAACTGGGAAAAGTGATATATTCAGCTAACATTTCAAATATCACTATAACGTAGACTACTTCAAATGTTATTGCAAAAATTTACTTATTCTTTCCACTAGGCACTTAGCAATATAATCAGTTAAAGCTTGGCTAGGAAATATGAAACCACGTAAGGGATTCTACCAAATGGACACTATTTAGTTTATTACGACAACCGTTAGAAATACTAAAGGAAGCTAGCTAATGAAACAGTGATGATTAGTTTAAAGATCAAATTTTGGTTTCAGAGGAGTAGCTTTGCATGCAGCTGTCTTGTAAACTATTTCGTAATACTTAACAATTCAGTTTTGTAATGTTTCAGTGTCGAGACTATAACCGGACTTATAAAACTTATTAATGGTCACCAAAATATGCAATATTTAACAAATTATCTTGATAAAAAACAGAAAAATCAAGTACCACAATTCCATTCTCAGATCTTTTTTCTAAAATGACAATTAATTATGAACAGTTACCGAAAGAGATTTAACAAATCATACAGATTCCATGACGAACTGATTGTTAGGGTAGCTTCTGAACATACTGGAATGTAATCCTAATTATGAGTTTGTATGAACTGAAAAACTATTCAAAATCAAAAGTACTTAACCATGAGTTGTCATCAATCTCAACTTAGTTAATGAAAGTGTTCATAGCTCATGGTCCGTAATAGGTAATAAAAAACTGAAGCACTAAATGTCTGGTATCTTGCTGAATAGTTGGTATGTGATATACCAGTTCACTTGATACAAAGTAGGTAATTGGTGTAATAGAATTAAGACCCGGAATAGCATAAAGTCATTCAGAATAATCAATGAACTGTTTTAACACTTGCTGTATTATGTGATTACATTCTGTACAAGATTAACTCATTTGTCAAAGTAATATCTATCAGCAAAAGTCTCTATTGGAACATCTAATTCGAATGCGTGCAGAAATCCTGCTAGTTTATACTGTTCTATTTTCAAGTAAATATTTATTATAAATTAAATACAAAGTGGTAAACAGTTAGCAAATCGCTGTTGCCGTTACTCAGACAACAAGTCATTTAGGGGGGTTAAAAGCGAATACAATCTGATATACATCATCCAAGTAAATCATCAAGCTGTGCTAACACAAAACACTTAGTAAAGATTCCACACGAAAACCAATTTGTATGTTTCTGTTTGTGCGCCCATATATATATATATATATATATATATATATATATATGTACTAATGATATTTGTTTAACTTATTAAATAAAATAACTAATTATTCGCAATTTTATTTGAACTACAATGAAGTGTTTAACTCAATTAGTGAGTTAACAACACTAACAATTGATTGACACATTATACTAAATAATAAAATATTATGCTGGACTAATATGAAAATGTTTTGTTCAAAAATTTCCATGATCTCCTGATTGTTTTATTTTTCTTCTTTGGAATAGAAAATATATTTTATTTTTTTAAAAAAAAAAGCGAGAAATATTTTAAAATTCTGTTTCATTCATTATAATCAATAACAAAAATTAAATGTACGTAAACATCGAATTTTTGTTCTTTCTTTTTTAAAAAAATTAATTAATTAAATAATTTCAATCAGTGTAGATTAATTAGTACAATTTACTGCCTTTTTTTTCTTTTCTTTATTTACATTTTAAATAAATAGATAATTTAAAATATTTTTTCAATGATATTGTACAATGATTTCTGTAGCTCTTCTAGGGTTATTGCCTGTCCCAAGCCCGGGTAAAGGAGGAGGGTCGGGCATGGGGCAAGCATTCCAATTCCCGTAAAACCCAAGCTTTCTAAAAAAACGCTAACCAGATTAAACAAGTGTACACTGATTTCTGTTCGACTTCATTCAATGCAGTAAACAATGTTTTCTTTACCTATTTTACTTTTTTTTTTATAAAACTTGAAAATAATAACAAAAAATATTAGGATGAACTTGTACATCCAGCCGATGAATCTCAAATAGGACGAAATGTGCGTCCTAGATTCCACTTGCTAGTCACAATCCAACTTAAATAACAAAAAATATGTTTATGAGATTACAAAATGTTTGCATAAACCCCTTCTTTTCTTTTTATTATCTAAAAATCTATATGAATTGTTTAATGAAATTCAATAGTGAAAAAAATAAAGAAATAGTTGTTTACTTGTTTTAATGTTTTCTTTTTTTTAACGTTTTTGTGAGAAATAGGAAAGAAAATAAAATTTTATATTTAACTGATTTAAAATTGTGATTGTATTAGACAATCAAATTACCCTTCACAAAAATCAAATAATTCTAATACAAGTCATATAAATGTATAACTTCCTTGTAATATTCACTGATTTAGGTAAAATTGTAAGAAAATGATTGATGCAAAGAGAAACAACTACCATTAATTTGTTCTTTTATATCTATGTGAAACTAATGGTGTTCGTATATGCATATGTTTATTCAAGATCATTTTCTACATTATTGTATTGGTGATAGAGTATGTCGACTGTTACTAAGAGTCATGTTGATAAAACGATATTTATGTTCGGAGTACATGAAACTTGCAAATAACTTTAATAAAGCCTTTCTGTTTATTTGTTTAATTTCTTTAAGATTTAAGCATTTTCATTAGAAACAATTTTGTTAAAAGTACTCATCAACAACTCTCAATAGTTAATAAAAACAACAAATGAGCGGGATTTATACTTAATAATTTTATTTTTCATAATCTACCATTTTAAATGTATCCACTGCTGTATTATTTAATCAAAATAAGTCAAGTAGACGTAAGCATGTAACTTACACAAGTTATCATTATGAAACAAATTAGTTAAAACACTTCTGTTAAATTTATTTTGTTTCTATTTAGTCTAATACATCTATATAAGTTTCAGATCACTGACTAATAATCTAACTACCTTAAAAATATTATCAGAGGTCTATTCATCGACTTGATAAATTTTAACTCCTCACAATATTTTAAGAAGCCTAAATAATACAAATGCAATAAACATAGATTTATCAAATTTCTTGTTGTTAGTTATGTAATTTTCAAGTTAATTTATCTTAATGTAATCAAATTTGAAATGAACTTTGACTCGTTATCAAGCAAAAGTAGATTATTAAGTAAATAAAGTGCAGTCCAAAAAGTTTATGATTTATATTTAATGTCACTTTCAGTTCTTATCAGTAATAATAACAAATTATAATCGAATAAATTAACCACTTAAATAATTACTGAATTATACCCCTAAAAAATCCACCCCAAATCAATTATAATAATCAGATCACTAGAAATTAACTTCAGCATGTTCCTAAAGTTTTAATCAGATGTCGTGACTGGTGGAAGTCAGACTTATTGGAAGTTGAGATAGCTATTATGATTGACATGGGATGGTCGTTGCATTGTATCACGAACTGATTATAGGCCGACCCAGTGATGTTAATAGTTAAGCTTCCGCCTTTAGACATGAAGTTGCTTAGTTCACCTACCTGGTGAAGTCGTGGGTGCTCACCACTAAGAAATTCCATACCAGAAAAAACCACTGTTTAGTGCTTCTTGATTTTCAGCGGTACCCAGCCAATATCAATCTGTGAAGTTTACAAACAACAAAATTTACTATCATTGTTTATTGACAAAAAACTAGAAGCTTTAAAAGCAAACTTTACAGCTACGGAAATTTTCTATTTAGGATTGGATATCATAATTTGGCATCTGTTATTTAGGCAAATTGATTTTAACCTGTACTGATGAATGAATAAAACAAAAAGTTGTGCCATTTTTTATTTTAACAAACTCGTGAGCAAAAAGAAGTACGAAAAGGATATTTGATTATCTTTTCTTGTGATTCATCACATTCAACTTTAACAATTATTATGGTGTTACGGATGAGCTATACATTTTGACCACATAGGAAGTAACGTAATTTTGAAGATAACTAGTATATATTTTATTTCAAGAGACATAGCTATGAACGTTATTCTGTTTCAGCAATATACGTCACATCGTGCTGCATCACATTAACTGAGTTATTTGCGATAAGTTAATACTACAAGTTAAGTAACTCGACATTGACGTTATTAAATGTTAAACGCAATCAAAACATGACTATAACATATATTCGTGGCTGTGTATTTTGTAGACTGTTTCATTTTTCGAGAAGATATTTCGCGTTTCCTTTTCGTTTGCTTAACATCGTTCCAATAGTGGTTCTCCAGTCAATATTATCTTTGGTGTCAAAAAATCCAACACCATCTTCATTATCACAAAATTGCCAAAACCATCATTGTGATGTAACTCTACTAACCTTATTTATGTGTTCGTTTAAATACTTATAAAACATGTCATTTTTTGCTGAGTTTGTTATGATTAGCAATGCAGAGTATAAGCTGCTGGGAAGTAAGGACACAAAAAGAATAGAAATTGACTACTATTAATACTCCCGATAACACTATTTCCATCGGTGTGTTACATGAATAAAAATATTGGTAACTAGAATAATCAGATCTCAGTTACTTTTATCATCAATGTAATAACTTATCTATTTAGATTACCAGAATTATCAAGAAAAGTTTGCTATCAAATAGAAAAAGGAACTGCATTTGTTTATTTTTACATTAGATTATTTAAAAGACAAATACCCGCTGTTTTATTCCTTTTATTTCTGTGAATCATGCCGTCGATTATAGGTAATTTCAGTATTAAAACAACATAAATATGTCGCCAAGCTGTATCTCGATGTTACTAGGTAGTTATTTTGTTTAAGTACTTCCGCTTTATTAAAATATTCCGATTTAAATACAAAAACATAATTTTGCATCGTTAATAACAATATATTATCAATTAACTATATGCACATAGATGCTTTGAGACGGTAGCTACTAAAAGGTACCACCTAACTCTTATTTACAAGGAAACGGATAGAGTACAGCGTATACCAGTTACAATTATTTCATTGATTCTATTATCAAAGTGAAACATTAAAAATTACCTTACTTATGGGATCAGTGAGTTTTTGTAGTGATAAAAGTATAAGATAATAACAATGATTTGCATTTCTCCACACGACTAATATAAATGAATTTAACAGTGACAAAAGTATAGTTACTTTTAGAGTATTTGTCTATTAAACTTGGAAAATACAATTAAAACAATAGATGCTTGCAAACTAGACAAAGTAATCGCATAGTAACCATCTAGGAAAGCTTATCTAGTGAATTACATTTTGAAATGATGGGGGAAATTTAAAGACAATGAATTATTGGTAAGCAGATTTTTCCTTTCTAAAGTATAAACAAGGGTGTTTTAGCAAGCAATTATAAAATCATTTTAATGAATGTTTAGATTTTGGTTTAATAACTCTGAAGCTGAGTCAGTTTGTCTAATCACCACATTCACTTGTGTCCTTTATTAAATGACCAGCATACTGAGGAGACTGTTTAATTTAAAGTCAGTCTTCAGTTAGTATTAGCATTATCTAGCATACTACTATAAACTAGCGAATACAGGAAAAGATTGTATCCAACGGCACAATTTTTCAAACTAACTAAATTTGGAAATACAGATCAATGAATTCTAACTTAGTGACTCGAAAGTATAAGGCTCTCAACGACATCTGAAAGCCATTTATGTTTGGTGAATACTGATAGGTAGCCTTAACCTAATATGAAATATATTTTCTATATACATAAAAACATTTATTAAGTATGTATTCATGACAACTGATACATCAAAAATACAAACTTCTATTGTCCTTCTGTTAACTAGTTAATTTATAAATTGCCTGAAATAATCAAAAATAATTTTGTTTTAATAGATAACAAGTGAATTGTAAAACTGTTGAAGCCATTTAACAATTGTCACTTATTACCATTTATTTCATTGTTTATTTAATAAACCACTTGACATTGAATGTCGAATTAGTAACACAAATATATTTTGATAAATAGATTATCTTAATTATGTCTTCAAGAAGTATCTTTGGTTTCCACTTCCCACTATATATACAAATGGGTTACTTTGCTGTCAGAATTCTACTGAAAAATATAAAAATATGTGAGCTACGTCAATAACTATGTGTAACTAACATCAATTATATGGGATAATGAAAATGTATGTCACGTACGTAAAGTGTATATTGTGTTGTGTTTCATTAGAACAATGATAAACTACTTGTGCTACAATAGACTAATTAATTAACCGTCAAATACAAAAAATCATTGAATGACTTTAGTGGTTGTAAGTTTAAATGAAGAGTATGAAAAGTTAATTAATTTGGAAAAAAGTTCTTACTGAGGATTCAATACGACGAATTTCTTCATTATCTATTCTATCAATCATCTCCTCATCATAGTGATTAGTTTTGTTCGATAAATTCGTTAAATGTTTATTTACACCTTTTAGTTGTTTGGAAGCAAGATTTTGATTCCATGACGAGTCACCATTGATCTCTGACAACTTATTAACATTTGAGTTTAATTTTTCAGTTGGTAAATGAAGAATTAATGTTTGAATTTGACGTCCGAGATAAATTTCTCTTAGTTTGCAAATGACTGGTGTCTTCTCATTTTGGTTGTCTGTTGAATATACTTCTCCAGCTATTTCATTGTGTGTATATAACGCGAATTGAGTCAAACGTTCCTTTGTACCAATCCATATGATACTTGTTTTAATATGTTCATCATTTTGATTATGATTTGTTAATGGAGGCAAATTATAAGCCTCCAAATACAGCCAGTTATCACCAGTTTGTGAAATTAATGCATGACCATGTAATGGTTTAACTGGTAAGTAACGATAAGGGAAACGTAAAGATAAAAGTCGTCCAAATGTTACTTCTTCCTCAGTCCTGTTCTTAGAATTGAGTCTTGAGCACTAGAATTTATACAAGAAACTTTGATGATTGATAAATAACTATAGTACTTTAATCATATCATGAAAGTGTAACTAACAGTAAGTAAGTTTATTTCTTTGCAGGTAAGTAAAACATAGATAATTGAAAATGAATTATGTGTTTTGATCTTGAATTACGTTTCAAATACAGTGTTTTTGTTGGCATGGCATTCATGATAATTTTAATATCGTTCATTTATATATACTTTTTCAATTACCTTGTAATCGTATGCACAGTTAAAGCTAGTAGGATAAAGTCTGGAAAATTTAACTTATATATCTAAAAGTGATTTATTCGATCTCTTTGTCTCTTAAGTCTAAGACTAAGCGACGACATATATAAAGTTTCCAGTGTGAACTCTCACCCTTACAAATCGTTTTCTTTTTAAATCCGTACTGTCCCACAATGCACATGCCTCTTTCTTTATTTGTTTCAATCTTTTGTCATTATTGTTGCCTTGACAGTATCTTTCTCAGTTCATATGAGTTTTTTATACTTATTATCATAAATTACTTAAAAAAAACAATTTACGTATTACATATTACCGTAACACAACTACGTCATTTTATCATTTTTATTATAATAGCTAACCCAATGTAATTTTAATTTACTTGTAATGATTATATATGTCGTATTTTTTCATTTGTAATACATTATTCAAGGATTTATAATTGTAGAAGCATGATAATGGGGTTATCGAAAACAAGTATTTACTAGAATATTTCTTATATTTCTAACAGTATAAGATAATTTTTAAGTTGGATTTTGACTGGCAAACGGAATCCAGGAAGCGCGTTTCGTTTTATTTGGGACTCGAGCAAAATAATAATGATGAATATTGATTAAAAACATTGTTTATCTACATTCCTGATTTTCAACAAAATACAGAAGGATATGTACTCCAATGAACATATTTGGGAGTCAATACTATTTCCCTATTATTAGAAATGCTAAACTTATCAGTAGCAGTAGCAACACTTTGTGTTATTGTACTTTTCTTCCTGTACTTTTAATTCTACGGGACTAGATTGTTATATTTCAGTTTACATCTATTGTCAACATGTAAGTCATATATTTTGTCCAAAGGTAAGTCACCTTCACTAAATTTACACAGACTGATATGTGAGTTCTCAAGTTTCTCAGAGTATATCCTCTTATTTCTAAATAAAATGTAAAACGTTAATTAAATACTTACAATATTTTCGAATGAATTTGGTACAGGCGATGATTTTAAACCATTTTTTACTGCATTATTACGTACTAGTGGTCCATTGAATGAAGCTTTAAGTTCATTTAAACTGTAAATGCACAAAGCACTTCCGACTGGAGCAGATCTAAAATTTAATAAATAATTATATTCAATTTCATTAAATAGTCCGGTGAAGACAATATGAGCAATATACCGTTAGTTCCTTGTCGTCACTCATATATATATATGTATATATTTTGACTGTTACAAATTACAGAGGCCATAAGCATACATATTAATAAGCTAAGCTTTTGTATTTAAGAATATTTATACATCGTCTCTCTCTTCCTTGGTCATCAAGCTAATTTTGAACATACATATCTATCTTTTATTCTTCATTTAATTATATTATGCAATCATTTCTTGAGATAAACCGTCCATCTCAAACTCACTCTTCGTTCTATATGTATCATTAACTTAATTAATGGACTGACCTCTAAATCTAATTGCAAATGTCCTCACTCTCCAGTATTACATAGTCATTACAAACAATTAATTGGGTCTTGTAATTAATAGACAATTATGCTACTCCCTTTTTGTGAATTCTATGATTATGTAATCAATTATAGTTGTTGATATATATATATATATATATATATATATATATATATATATATATATATATATATATATATATATATATATATATATATATATATATATATATATATATATATATATATATATATATATATATATATATATATATATATATATATATATATATATATATATATATATATATATATATATATATATATATATATATATATATATATATATATATATATATATATATATATATATATATATATATATATATATATATATATATATATATATATATATATATATATATATATATATATATATATATATATATATATATATATATATATATATATATATATATATATATATATATATATATATATATATATATATATATATATATATATATATATATATATATATATATATATATATATATATATATATATATATATATATATATATATATATATATATATATATATATATATATATATATATATATATATATATATATATATATATATATATATATATATATATATATATATATATATATATATATATATATATATATATATATATATATATATATATATATATATATATATATATATATATATATATATATATATATATATATATATATATATATATATATATATATATATATATATATATATATATATATATATATATATATATATATATATATATATATATATATATATATATATATATATATATATATATATATATATATATATATATATATATATATATATATATATATATATATATATATATATATATATATATATATATATATATATATATATATATATATATATATATATATATATATATATATATATATATATATATATATATATATATATATATATATATATATATATATATATATATATATATATATATATATATATATATATATATATATATATATATATATATATATATATATATATATATATATATATATATATATATATATATATATATATAGTAATGTTATTTGTATTTTAGTCACCACTACCCACTAATATTGATTTTCAAATAAATATACAATTGATTATGTCACAGATTGATGTTGTCAGGGTACCACTGAAAACCAGGGAGCACTGAACAGCTGTTTTGTCCTAGTGTGGAGCTTCTCAGCAGTGAGCACCATAGATTCTGCAGCAGGGGCTTCAGGTTGAAGGGGAACGCTTAACCCTCTTCATTACTGGGTCGGCATCCAATGATACGATTCCCACTTCTTTCAACTTGTGATATATAGCGCGACGATCATCCATTGTCATTAGTGATAACTGTTTCACTCTCGACAAATCTGAACTCTACCAGTTACGACTTTCCACTAAAGCTTCAGAAATATCCTGCAGTTAGTCACTAGTGAGCTGATTATTATAGTGCAATTTAGATGATTATTTTTGTGGAGATTAGTTATTCAGTTGATTGAATATGTCACAGAAAAAATAACTATCAAAATGTAAAATTCTACATTAATGATGAGGAACTATACTAAAACATTTTATAGTGACTGGCCTTGACAAATAATCTCCGTTAATTTTAATTGGTAATACTTAATATTTACTATGTAATATTATCTAGACACTTCATGAATTATTAAGCTTCAACCGGAAAGATGCGTGTCCTTTTCTTCCAACGGAATTCATTCTTATCATTAGGGTTATGAAACGACTATCGATTGTTTTCAAAACTTAAGCCATATTAAAATTTATCACTATTTAGTGTGAGTTGGTTATTATTTACACATGTTAGTTATAATCGGTTGATATTAAATGATAAACGACAATTATTGTGACAAATTTGACGCTGATTTTTATCACTTTGGGTGTGCCATTAAAGGCTATCTGATATCTCCAGGAAACTGATGTGTGTAAAGGGATTTCAGTAGAAACTCGTTCCATGTTACTAACTCATTTATACTAAACGAATTCAGTTGTATATCACAGGAGTAAGATTGCATTATTAGAGTTATTACTAGTGTCAAACCGACTGAAGTTTATAATCTCTCTAGGACAGCGTGATAATAACACTCAACAGGTAATCAAACTGATCCGAAATAAGTTTTTATTCATTGAATTGGCTATCAAAAAATGTCAACAAAATCATATCATACAGTATTTATGGTGTATAATTCAAATAGTCTTGCTAAATTATTGACCAAAGTACAATTTAAGGAGTATGATAAACATTCAATTAAAATCCGTTATACATGTGTCTTTAAATGGGTATTAGCATTCTTAGACAGACAAAAACAAACTCCTAAACAGATTGTATTACTTAGCTTAATCTGTATATCAGTCTAGGTCAGATTATTTTGGACACCTACTATGCCTCTATTGCTCTTGTATGATTCAGAATATTTACAAAAGTAAAATTGTATGTTCTGATTGAATTATTTGTCCTTAGAGTTTTTTGTGAACTAATCAAAGCACTTAGCAACAGTTAATTAGGAGGTATAAACTATAAATAATTAATCAGTTAAGTAAAAATACTTATTAAATACGGATAGGACATTATTAATTTCCAGTTATTGACATACAGGTTAAGTTTGATCAAGGCAATTAAGTAAATCAAATGCAGTTAACATTCGTGATTTGCTATAGAGACGGTTTGGTCAGTCAGCATCGGCAGCAAGAAATCTTTTCGATGACTGAATAAATGGTGGCAACCGTAAATCGCTAGTTGAATGGATATTCTTTAAAGTTAGAAACAAAGTTAGTCATCAAGCAAATGCATTAGATTCAGCTAATAAAATGGGATTACTAAATTTCACTACTACAGGATTAGTAGATGGATAATTGTAAGGTACTTTAAAATTTGCGCTGATGGAAAACAACAATTGTATACCTATTTTTTAAAGTTTTAGTTTACTTTTAATCAAAAATTAAAAAAATATTGAATCGGAAAGAAATGAACACCATTAGTTGTTAAAAATATTATACTTACTTTTCTGTTGTGAACGTTGCGTACAACATCTGTGTATTATTATCCCAATAAGCTGCTGAAATGTGAGTGTAACTGAAATATCCACCATTTCCATTTGTAGCAGGACATATTAAATCAGCTTTAGCAAATGTAGCAAAACGATTTGAGCTGATATGTGGTAGACCACCAGGATCACCTTTGCAAACTCTGATTAAACGTGCTATACTTGTTAAACAATAAGGTTGTTGTAAATTTTTCAATTTTTCGAATTTCGATATGCGGTTTATGGAATTTTCAACATTTATTTTACATTTAGAAGTGTGTGAGTTTGGATGCTCACGAAGGACAAAGTAGATTTCATCAGTTGTTTCGAATGTCAGTAAAATTTGTGCAGGTTCTGAATTTTTCATAAATGAAAGAAAAAATATGTATGCACTCCTGTGTAAAATTCCTAAAGATATTATCATTTAGTCATAATGATTGATGTTGCTAATGAATATGTCAAGTTATTTCACTGTATACTTAGGAATATGATCAGTAGTTTATTGATACTTAAGTATTAATCTGTCAAGTGACTCACTTTTACTCAGCTTACCGAAACTAATTATCATCAGGTAAACTGTGTTAATTTCGTCGATTGACAGTGTAACGAAAAAGAAACACATAATTTTATCTACTCACTAAATTCTTCTTGGCCAATTAGCTTAAAAAACTATGCGAAAGCTTTAGTGATCAAGATAAGACTTACTAACTAGAGCTCTGCTTAGTAAAGCTAAAGACATTACATTTTTAAACGTTTTCTAAACAGACTACAAATTAAACTTAGATTAAACAAAGGAATAATAAAAAAGTAGTAATAAAGTGGAGCATATTATGTAGTATGACAAAGAATTGACAGGAATTATATACTGTGTAAATGATATAATGCTAGAAGTGAATTCTTATTAAGAAATAATATCAGTAGAATGGACGCTTGAAACTAATGAGCGTCAAGCTATAAGTGTTCTTCCTTCTTAAGACTTTTCACCTGTACTCACTAAAGACGTCACATTTAATTTCATTCCACACTATTACATATTGTGATAAGTAGAATATTTATTCAACCGCTATATCGGCATCTAGACATCCACATCTACTAATTGTAGCCAGCCTGGGGCATTTTAATGGCAAATCCTTGAAGAAAATAACTAATAGTCTGTATGAAGTATTGTTATATAACCCAAAAGAATAGAATCTAACATTCGACTAATAAAAATTGACATTAAGACTAAAAGCAGAGGTTCTTAAAAAACACTAGAGCAGTGGCATATTGTCATTGAACTTTGTTACGGTAATGATGCAGCATACAAATGATTACAAAATTTAATAATAATCAAACTAATTAACAATGAGATACTGGATTAAAGTGATTTTTCATTCAACGAATGAATTATGTTTGTAAAGAGAATGTGGTTAACTTTATTGTGAATTATAAATATCATATATGATTAATCCAATACTTTATCTTTAGAAAGAAGTTATATTCGATCACATAGTATGTCGAATTATAATGCGATCTAGTAAAATAGAGTAATAGAGGAAAAAATGAAGTTAAACGACGCAATTCTGTGGAAAAATTTAAAAAAATGTCTACTTATAAATTGTTAATATAAGTCTGTGAATTAGAATTTACAGACGAAATGTAAGGCATTACGTTGTTCCGACAGTTGAAGACAACGAAGTAAATATACATAATTACTTTTCTCATGGTTTAAAGTTTTAATAAAGAATTACGAATTATGAAAGTGACCGTTTAGTGTGATAAGTTATAAAGAGAGAAATGATTTTTTCGTCTTCAATAAATAATTGTTTTCCTGAGTGAAATGAAGAATGAATTATTACATTGAAGTGAAGCATATTTTAAATGAATATTCATCAAGATTTGGATGGATATTTTGATGTACTGGAAATAAAAATCATACTTGGTATGATTTCAACAAATAAAATTTAAAACAATTTCAACATTCAATTAATTGATCCGACCTTCAACATGAAAATTATCAATGATCTTTATGAGATCAGTCAACTAAACCCTTTTCCAGTCATACGTGTATTGTAAAATTATATGAGTCAGATATATAATGAAAAAATATAGTCAAACATTGACATATATAAGTGTGTTTGTTTTTGTTTGGAGTTATTTAGTTCAAAAATAGACTAAGCTTTAGTCTATGAGTAGGGATAATTTGAAGTACAATTAACAACAGATGCGTAAATTAAGTATGCCGAAGTATATGATGACTGCCAATAGTCAGTGTTCCTAATAAGTAACTGAAGATGAACCCAACACAGTAATTGACTAAAGTATATTTATTGTTGTCATCGTTAGCATAGTAGTTGATAACATGTGAGGCGGATGTTAATGAATGGGTATTTTGTCAGTCAACAGTTGCTACAGTGTAGTCAACTGTATTTTTTATCGCTTCTGTTCAAACTGTTCGATCATATATACATTAATTTATCTGTTAATCATTCTTTATGAGACGCCAACTTTCTGAAGTAGTATATCTTCCTCGAAGTCAGACTAATATCCTGATTTTAAAGAATATAGTGCAACTTTTGACCTGTTTTTAAGTTTCTAAGGTTTTCCGATGATCTAGGGATATGCTTCAAATATCCTTTGTGTTCTTTCGTCCAAATGTTTAACTATTTCTCCTACATACACCTACTTGCTCCCAGTACGCTTAATTCACGGATATCATATTTTTGTTCTTGTTTATCTATCGTATCTTAGAATTTTAATAGCACATATTTGACATTGTTACTTATACGGAAATAAACGTTTGTGTTATATTTGTTTAGCAACCCTCTGATTTAATGAGATATCACTTTATGGTATAGACTCAGTAGTGATTTATCAGTATCTTAATAAGGGGGGAGAGGAATTTTATTTTATTTTTAGCCATCCTTTTAAAAACTCTTTTCGGTGCAACCACGATTAAATTTGACACAAAAAGTGTATCTTCCGTCTCTGTGACAAAACGTCTACTCCTGTTAACCAAATGTTACATAACATTAACGATTATGGAGAGAGAATGTGCCGATTGGTGAACCAGGTATGTTCCAAAATCAGTCGAATTGCGGATGATGCTAATTTTTACTCTGTTGTTATGCTTTTTTGTTAACTAAACAATCAAAAAATGTTGGTTCATGATTAACAGATTCATTTTCACTTTTTAAATTAATACAATCCGATATTTTTTCGTGTGGCTTATCAAATATATTTTCTTCTATAACATTAATAATGTCACCCACACATATCCAGACTTTTGGCGTGGTGATACATTTTATGATAGTGTTTATCTTCATAAAATTCATAACTGAATTTACTACGATCACTGAGACAACAGATCCTATCTCTATTTCTTTATCTGGTTATACAGGTTTCCTGGAAAAAAACAAATACAATAGAAACCAACACACAGTTCTAATCATCAAATGCTAGTGAGATCATCTAGAAAGCGATGTAAGTCTAAATCAGTGTCGATCGCTGTGTTTTTTTATCTAATAATTAAAGTATTTTTAACAGATGCATTAGTGAATGAAGAAGAAGCATCAGAATCGACCATTATTCAATTTGCTTCATTAATAGTTTCACTTACCTTGTTATTGAATTCTAATGAATTTTCGGTACAATAAAACATTATTTTCATTGGGTGTTTAAACTTTAGGCAATTCAGGAATAATGTCTGGCTGGGCACTAAATATATATTTAGTATTTCATGTTGACTTATTCCAACTAACTTGTGGTAAATACAGAGTATCTCAGTGTTGGTTATGACATGGTAGGTAACATTACGTCTCCAATAAAAAATTCGGATGCTTAAAAACAGTTCAAGTAACTACCGTAAAACATAGTATGCATTCACTTTCATCCATGCTTTCATGTATCTAAGCAACTAATGATGGCATGGTTAACTTCTGGAATGAGAAGCATGGTAATTTCATGAATTTCATTGAGCAACATGTATGCATATTGATGTTTTGCATCATTGCATGCCATCTGTATACTTACGATAGCCTACTCGTAACCAAAAGAAGATATAGTTGTAGTACGTCATGAATAACTTGATCTGATATATTTAACTAAACTGTTCTAAGTGACACGTATCTAAACTTATAAGAGTTAATAAACTGTACAGATAAGTTTAGTATCATCAGTCCTAGAACAACAGTTAGCGAACAAACGTTAAATATATGTTGAGTATCTCTGTTCGTAAAAACATCTAATTTCCTGATTGTGGATTATTACCATTTAACTTAACTTCTAAAAGATGTTTATGTTTTAAAACGCTGAATATAAAATCGGTCAACTATTATAAATAATGTAAGGTTCCTAATAGCACTACACTAAGAGTTTAAATATCAAGGCCTATAAGTTCAGATGAACAATAAACCAATAGACCGAAAATTACTGATGGTACTTGCCTGCTATAAATGCTGGATTTCTGTCTGTGACAAGTGCACCTGTCCAGTTGAAATTCCCATTCCAATCAGGCATATAAGCTCGAAATATGCGCAAGTATTCTAAAGTAAATGCAGATATATAGGTAAATCCATCATCTGAATTCAGAACGCTGGCTGGTTTATCAGGATATAACGAGTTGAAGTGAGGATTTTCCCACTGAATTAAAGGTACGGCCAGATTTTCAACCTGATAATAAAAACCAGACAATAGTTATTAAATTTTAATAAAATTTAGTCAGAAAATACCCTTATAACTACAGAATAACCTGGATCTTAATGTAATGACTAAGAACTTAATAAAATATCAGCAGCCTTAAACTTATGTGCATACTAATGAAAGTAACCTAAAATGTTTTGCTTATATGTCTCACAGGCTGCAAACGTTTTGGTTATTTTTTTACCTAAACTCAACATTCATTTACTTTATTTGAGCATTTCAATTTGACTACGTTTGTAACTTAAAGAATAAAAACTGTCATTACATACTTCAGAAGGTAGAAACAAATTGTTGAAAAAAAGTTGTCATCATCAATATTCTTCGTTGTTTAAACATTCATTTAAAATATATTTGTCACTTGACTGGCAATGCACAGTGTTCTTCAGTCGCAACGGTACTTGGAATGATATAAATGATCATTTCCTAACAGCAATCGTTTTATTAGACCATTTTTCTATGAGTTACAATTATAGAGGTTATTTGAATTTACTAGATTATATGCTGTATCATCAGTAAGTCGTCTGATTTTAATATTATCATGTGAATGGAATAAAGTCACTATGTCTACAGTACAACATTCAATAAGTAGTTAAAATGGAACTATAGTTAATCCACGATAATACAGTGATATCATGAAATGACAATGAATTTATAGATGTTCACATAGTAAAGCAGAGCAAGTGAACATAAACGACATAACTATCGAATAAATACAATACCAAGTTCACTTAGTCAAGAAAATTGATTATGTAATCAGTTTATTGAAAAGAGATTATTCATACTTCTTATATGTTTATAAATTTAGAATAATATTCGTATTCTTAAGCAAAACAAATAAACTTCTTACGTCAGTTACAAATTTAGATGTGACTTTTGATTGTTTCAACGGAACGTGATATTATGAATTATAAATACAAGTTGTAGAACGATTGTAACTATGAATGTTTAAACAGATATTTTGTTCATGTTTTAAATGTTTTGTTGTTAATGTCGAATCTACTGGCAGTAATAAATAATAACTTCATACTTTTGAAAAAAAGTGAGTCAACATTTTCATGGTTTCTAATTTACTGCTAACATTAAGAGATTATTTGTTGTTTTCATTCATTTTACATATGCAAATTCGATATCATGAAATGACCTAAGCTATAAAACCACTGAAAACCAGAAATCCCTAGACAGTTATTTGGTTCATGTATGGGATTCTTCAACAGACAAACATTCAGATAAATTTTTCCTTTTAATTGAACCTACTTATGTAATCAGAATTGTAGCATGGAATGTATGTCACTACAGCATTAAAATTCTGTTTTAATATTCATTTCAGACTCTTTAAAAATAAATATCATCTAGTGAAGCGATCCAGTGTGTCATGATCTCCGCATATAATACAGGTTTTTTTATTATTAGTTACAATATTCATGTAGATAAATGACAGTCTCATTTTAGTGTCTTATTACATACTGAAGGACTGTCAGAACTAAAATGGTATATTTGTACTGAACAACCTAAATCATGTCGGACGGAAAATGAATATTAAATGTGACATGATTTATTTATTAGATTTTGCTTTACTGTGTTGCGCTTACTGACACAAATGAATATAAGAGACATGTTGTTTAGTTACTTCACAACCAAGTGATAATTTCATTACTTTAAATTGTGAGTAAATTTGCTATAATTTGTTTGAAAGCCCTAACAACATTTTACTTACTTCGTTACAATGTTGTTCATTTAGCTGTAATCATCTTCGACGATAAATTAAACAATTCTGTTATTACAAGACTAAGTGGTTTACATAAATAACTGAACTATAGATCAGTTTTCATGGCAAGAAAAATTAGCAAAGTAAATTTTCATTCAGAAAAACTCTAAGTTACTATTTTGCATTGTTATGAATTTATTCATTATGGTCACTATTAAAATAGTGTAACATTTTATTACATGATGAAATCTCAAATAATGTTTGTTAAGGGTAGGTTTATTGTCTTCCTCCTATGATTAGTGTCATGTTCAAAAGTGTGTTGAAAAAAATTGTTGCCAAGACTCGATATTTACCTGCTGTTGTTTTGTCGAAGTTAAATGAATGATTCAAGAGTCAGGGTAAAATTAGTATTTAAAATATTTAAATCTAAAAAAATATAATGAACAAGATTTAGATGAAGGTGCTTTTTAAACATGTCAGTCATTTACTACTGCTATAGTGAAAACACTCAAGGCGGAAAACACTTGCAAATACACATTACTTACCGTTGGAACCATACAACCACTTTCAGTAAGAAAACTAGGACGACTTTCGTAAGAATGGTGAGTTACATAACAAAGCCATATCATACGTTCATCTGGCATTTTTGCAAGTAAACTGATTTCTTTGACTGAGTGACATGACCACTAGAATGCACAACAAATAGCAGAAGATGAATTATAAAAAACTTGAGAAATATTTCTAGAGGCAGATATAAAGAATGAATGGGGACAATTATATTATATGGACTGTAGTTAACAACAAATGCTATCGAAAAAGTCTAAATTAATATTCTGTGTTCTC
The DNA here is from genome assembly GCA_034768735.1 of Schistosoma mekongi. Classification (NCBI taxonomy): domain Eukaryota; kingdom Metazoa; phylum Platyhelminthes; class Trematoda; order Strigeidida; family Schistosomatidae; genus Schistosoma; species Schistosoma mekongi. The sequence goes on from CM068306.1 coordinate 33,002,194, forward strand.
AGGAAGTATGGTAAGAAACAGTATTAAAACAAATGAGTCGTTTGAGCTAGGCATCCTTGAGTGAGTAGGAAATGCTTACGTGTTATATTGGGATTTTGAGATGAGAAGTAAATAAATCTCAACCATTAAATATATCAGAATTAATGCTTGACACAAAATGGACTAAGTTTAAGTCCTGGTGTAAACATCAGCGGTCGAGTCAAGTAGAAAAAAACGCACTTTCTGGATTCCACTCACCAGACATAATCCAACCTAGTTAATATTTCTGATTATTATTTATGTAAGATATATGGCCTGAAATATTTTTCCTGATTGAAGAATGATAAACAACTAGAAAACAACTGAGTCGAGATAGTTTTGAGGAGCGTGATCATAGACTGATCTCGTTTGGGTACCGCTGAAAACTGGTGGAAACTGAGCAGCTATTTCCTTTTAATAGTGCTAATGGTCTGGCCTTCACCAAAAGAAATATAGGTCTTGGATTCAATTATCTAGCTAAATCAAATGTTGACACTAGTGAAAAGTCTTATACTAGAAAGAAATAGCTGCCTAGTGTTCCCAATTCTTTAATATCACCGTATCGGGATCAATATACGACTAGTACAAATAATGAAGATGATTATAATCTTTTAGGAAGACACGCCAATTCATGAAATGGTGTTTAAATTATATGAAGTTTTCCGACGCTTTATTAAGATGATAAACTTTCAACAGACATGTTGACGTTAAGTTAAATTTCATCTGGTGTGGAAACTTACAAAATTAGAATTTAGATTAATTACAATCCTAGATTTTTGAATTAAATGATTTTTCTGTTGACGATTGTGTTGTTCATAACTTAGAATGAATATTTATATTAAATTCTTAAAGATTGCTAGTAAGCAACTGATGATTTCATGAAGTAATTGAAACAAACCTTTCTTATAGGTAAAGAAAGAATTTTCAAAATAATGGAACGTTATATGTAACTAATATCAAGTGCCTAATATACTTCTGCTTTTTGTCAACTATCAACAGATTTAAGTTCTCATGTGTTACTAATGAAATTAAAAATATTTTGAAATTTTATAAGATATGAATTCTATGAACTCTCTTGGTTATAATTAAGCATTCATATAAATCAGAGGGTTAAGCAAATAAATCTACATTTTTTCAAGAAGTATAAATTGACAAATACTGTAGATGACGAATACACAATGCTTATGATGCATTTTTCACTATCTAAGTAGCAAATGTAACTTTCTAAAATTAAGATGTATATGGATCTTCCCGTTGATTTGTCATGGAATAAAATTGATTAATTTATCAATCCAAGTTCACTTTCTTATTGATTATTCACTAATATTTTCTAAATTTTAGACATAGGTTACTTCACAGTATTGTCATAAGGTATTGAGTTTGTTATAGGAGGTAGTCATTAATTATTAACAGTCACCACTACTAGTCGATTGCATTATTTATTTGTTTTGTGATTCAGAATAATATCAGATCGTAAATTCTGTTGTTGTTTACAAGGAAGACTGCTTAGCTAACTTTAAAAATTACATACACGTTACTAATCAAGCATGGTATAGTTGCCCAATGAATTTCAAATCATAAGCATTGTCGAATAAACTGTTAGCATTGATCAACCAAACTTGATGCATTTTTAGGTAGGTTGATTAATAAGTTGTTCCTTAAAAAATAATCCAAATACCATAACATGATAAATAAATAGATATCCGACTTTCAACGAAAGTGATGAGTAAATTGCCTAAAGTCCGCTTAATGTTAACCAACGGATGAGAAACAAAAGTTACTGAAATGGACGGCATGTGTGGGAGAGAGACCTTTAATCATAAATGTCATCGAATCATCGATTGCAGATTATGGAATGACGGAATACTAACAGTGGCATAGAGTCCTGGGAAAAATGGGCAAACCACTTGATGAGTTGTAAATCTTCACCGAATGAGGTAGTTATGACCCGTATTATATGTGCCTAACTACCGCCTGCCTCATCGCACGTTGTTGGCTGCTGCGTGAGTGGGATGAAAAAGGCCAGAGGCAGCCACACCGAACACATGATAGCAGTTCATGAAATCTTTGACTGTTGGTCTAAAGTATGTTGATGGATGTATACTACCTAGTTGGTATCCGTATGGTATTTGCTATGAGTGGCTAGAGCCACTAGGTGGTTTAGTTGAGAAATGGTGACAAAAGCTCAAAAGAATTCACTTTTATTTCTTTATCTAGAAATCAAGCCTCATGATTTCTCTATACACGCCTTTGTTCCATTCTTTCCTGTTAAAATGCACTTTGATAGCAATCTTATAAATACGATCACGCTGATATTTTGTATCCAAACGCATGTATGCCAAGTTCTACACTGCATATAACCAACTAGCTAATAAAACTAATTTTGTAGAATCATATAAAAGTAGTTATTTTATTGAATCAGCATTTATCTATCATAATTTTCCCTTTTTTTAAAAAAACTGAACCAGTTGTTTTAAAATGACAATTACTGTTACTTTCAGCATATTTAACTGACACACAGACTAACTTAACATGAAATTGCTGAAAATAAAATGTAAAGTTTTGATGTAAGAAAATCATACACAATCACAAATATGTATTTAATAGTCAACATTTCTACAGTGAATTTGATCAATCTATCAGTAACAGTTTACAAAATAATTGAATAAGAATAAAATATAAATCATTGAATACTAGATATTGAGAAAATAAAAAAAAAAATAAATTTTATCTCTCTGAAACAATTTCAACAATACACATCTGTTATGTCATATTCTACAATATTTTAACTGAATTTGTCATAGATTTAATCTGAACTACGCATTAGACTGATGTTATTTTACATGATGATCATTTCAAAGTTCTATCTATTACAAAATAATAATAATTTGCTTTAAAAAGATATTTTCACAGTTGCTAATCAAGTTCTTCATGGTTGTTTTCAATTTAAGAAATAAATGAATGAATCATTTTGTATGATCTTGTTTTAATAATGAAATATACAAGTCGTTGATTAGTCTAATATAAATCGTTTATAAACTTTTCATAACGTTTATCTACTTTATTGAAATTAAATTATTAATGTAGCTTACAAATGCATAATGACTTATAAACAATGAACACTGTACAGTGATCATACTTGAGTGAAGAATGCTTGTAATCCTTACTCCTGAGGCAAATACAAAGCATTGTGCAGTCTGAATTCCAGTAATACCATTCAAGATTTACTTTAGACAAATTCCAAGGCCTGTTTGTCTAAAGGGCTAACTAATTGACAGAAGAAACGGCATCTAGTAATTACAAAAGCTGTTGCAGCTCATCTTAGATACTGACATTAAAATGTCAGTAGCATACCAGAAATTATCCAAGTTATAGAGAAATCCTAGTAGTGGGTATCAAAGGACTGTTCAAGTAGTCTGTAGGTTAATGACTATTGATAAATCAAACACAAGAGGATTATTTAACCATGGCGGCCTGCTTGAAATCCTGGGCTACCTTTTTTTTACCAATATCTCAACAAGTTATCTTTCCGTTTTCTGTTTTGTTTTAATTACCTAATCATGTCCCAAAATCGCATTGTGTACTCACGCGCATTTATAAAAAGTTTACGACCTATCATGTGCATTTCAGTTAGATCTAAACGCAAACATCATGGTGGCTGGCAGCACGCGTTAAAAAAAGTATCAATATTCATCAAATGTTTATCTTCTGGCAGAACGCGACGCTGCTATATCAGGATTCAAGCACGTAAAGTGAAGTATAAATGCCCAACTATTCCATATTTAGCACATGTTCTATGTGATGAAACGTTTGTAAGAACCGATTTAATCAGAAATCTGTGCTCTTAAAAATACGAGTTGTTATGAAATACAAAGACTCCTATTCCTTATGTTACTGTTATTTGTTGTTGTTGTTGTTGTTAACAATATAAAATATGTATCTTTTTTTATCAGATGTCGACACAGTAAAAAAGTAACTTGTTGAGACATTGTATGCTGAAAATTCATATTGTACTAAAAATACTATTGAATAAAGCTATTATTATTATTAATATTATTATTATAAAATTCTACCATAAACGCAGCCTAAACTCTGCCTCTTTCCAAGAATTGAGGTTAACCTTTGGTCAGAAAAGTAAATGAAGTGTTTGGAACGTAAAATGAGCAACATCTGTTTTGCAAATGTTAGGCTTAACTCGGAAAATAAGCAGATAAACTATGCATGACAATTATTGTGAGGTTACTCTATCCTCTAATATTACTTAGACAGAAGCTCCCATCGACTATAAAAGTCTCATAGTCCTCTAGTTTGGTTTCGGGCAGTTAAGTATGGCTTTCGACTCATCAAAAATTATAGCCCCAGAACAGAAACAACACATTCAGAGTGGGGGAAAGCAGCTGTTACTCTTTTTTATTCAGGTTGAACAATAGAGTCGAAATTCACCTTCCCTTTTATCATCGACTACATACTAGACATATTTCTGAACGTAAACAGATAGATGTGACAATCAAACATGTTAACTAGCGAAAAATGCTTCCAATATGAGTACATGAATGATATGGTCTTGTTTCACAGTTATAAGCAGGCTAATCTAGTCTTATTTAACCTATGAGGGTGGAGTGATTATATGTTATACGTGGACCTTGTGCCACTAAAATATAAAACACTGCTGCAAAACTAACAAGGATCTGTATTTACACTTATGCTTTGGGATGGATTGTTGAACATAATTAAAGCTTCAGGGATCTGAGTATCTGTCTAAGTACTGATAGTGACGAGGAAGATGAGATCCTATTATTCATAGCGAATTTTAAAGATACTCATACCCACTTCAATAATTCATTGCACCCTAGAGGTTCGAAAAGCAACGTGTTGATACCAGCCGCCTTAGTTTGCATGGGAAGCCTAGGAGTCTAATCAATGCGCCATGTGCGATTATGCTGTCGCAGAAGGGTTGTTCATATCCACCGGCGATACTGTGTTATTATTGGTGAGGTCTGTAAATGTTAATTTTAGTGAAGGGAAGGTAATGGAACTTCTACTGATATCTATCCAGTTAAATTCACATCACTCGTTATATGCGGAGAATAGGACCAGGTTAAAAGAGATGAGGTTACATAATGATATATTCCACAGCACTATAGTAAAGTGTGACTACAGTTTGCACGTCAGTCACAAATCCAATGCAGATGTCTTACTATCACTCTTGATATCACGAACTGATCGGAATTAGACAACCATTGATCACCTGGAAGCACTGGAGAGCCACTTCTTCCTAGAAAGGGACTCTTCATCTGTGAGTAAGCACAACACAATCGGGGATCGAACCCAGGATCCTCAGTTATATATATAAGTTGGATTGTGACTGGCAAGCGGAATCCAGGACGCGCGTTCCGTCCTATTTGGGACTCATCGACTGGATGTACCTGCATCCCAATGTTGATGTTCACACTGGGATTCGAAGTCAATCCGCTTCGTGCCAAACGCCACCGCGTTCACTACTAGGCTACTGTGTCCAGACAGTCACACTTGTGCAACGGGCATATATATGTAATTAGGATAAGTTTGTATTTCAGTCCAGGATCCTCAGGTTTCTCGACGAACGCTTTATCAAAAGACCACTGAGTCGGCTGCTAACGGCTAATATTTCTAATTCGGCCAATTCGTGATACGTTCGCGCGGCCTCATCCTTGACACCGGTGGGTAACTGCCTCACACCCGACACGTTTGAACCCCACTGGTCACGTCTTCATACTAGAACTCCAAGAATTACCTCAAGGAATTGGCCACTAGTCAACTGATATACTAATTATAATTGGGTGTTGTGAAGATAGTTTACTGTCTTAATTATACTGTAACTCATTACCTCAGCATAAGAACCACCGTAATGTTTTTATAATTTTCTTCAAGCAATTGACGATATAAAACTGAACCTCAAACAAAATTAACATTGCTCAAATTTTTGCGATATGTCTTACACAGCGATATGTTCATGTTCATTTCGATACGATATTATCATTCTATTTTTGTGACCCTATTCTACCAAATTTGATTCATGGACTGCAGTAATTCGGCATTAATCCTGATCCAGCGATAAAATACTGTTGGTGTGATCGGATATGACAATAAAAACACGCCATTGTTATTAATAAAGTTAGAGTTCGACAATTTATCAAACCCGAAATATAAATTACTACAACACTTGGAAACTAGCTACGGACATTGAAATGTTTTAACTTCTGTAGGTTTCTGAAGATAACTGGTTTTACCTCAGACCTTATAATGAGTAATTCTGTTTACTACAAACTTAGTTATCATTACAATTACTCTATAAATATATTCGTAATGAAATATTACTGTACCATATTCTCATTCACTTTCAAAGTTCAAACTAATCTATAACTCACCGAATCACTGCATTCTGTGATAGATTTTGTTGACGTAGGTAGGGTATATCTATCACGTTGTTCTAATGTTGTCATATCTAACTTTAAAAGCGTCCCTCTAAAATAATATAGAATAAAAGATTATTTTAAAAGAAAGCATTAGTAAATTAGTATTATTTAACTTATTCTTATATTCTAATGCATACTAGCTTTTTCGAAATAAGATTCATCTGTAAAAATATACTCTAAACGATAAGTCGGTGTGTTGAAATCGAGAATCTCATGCTTTTACTGAAAAAGTAACTTTGTTAGAAATGATTCAGAACATATTTCTGTCTATATTTTTATGGGTGTTTTCTGTAGTTCACTGAACAGTATTTTCTTCGAAATAGCTACTTACTTTACCAGAAGCAAATAAAAACAACAAAATATCATTTCTTCAGATACTTGATCTTACATTATGCAACAGTAGTGTGTGACCAATCTACAAACACCTAGTCTTTTAATTGTCTTATTATTTTTACTCCTTCTAGGACCGATTATCTCTGTGGTCCTCATAGAAAGGTACTAAACCCACTATCAAATAAACTTAAGTTGAAATTTCATTTTCATGATCAAGCGGTAAACGACTGAAACTTTTGGAAAGAAGCGAAGTGAGCTGTAATCCAGGTATGAATATAAACACTGGGATACACGTACATCCAGATGACAAGCCCCAAATATGACGAAATGCCTATCCTGAATTCCGCTTGCCAGCAACAATTCAACTCCAACAGTTGCTGCATAAGTTAAACATACTACTTTCATTAGCTATTTATATGGTGAAATAGAGACTTTTTTTGAAATAAAAAATCTACTCAGTATTTATATTGTCTTCAAGTTTAAAAAGAGAACAAAAGCACTTTATGTCAGTTTATTCAATATCCTTGTGTTAACCTGATATAAGGAAACTTACAAAAGTGTATCAAAAGATACAATTTTGAAACAAATTTATGTTTAGTAATACAGGAATACCAAAAGGTAATTCTTTTTGTTTCCTCTACAATCGGATCACAATTACTTCTTCATATGTTTATGTCCATACATACACGAAAAATAACAGACACCTTACCACTCAAAAGTGATTGAAACAGGCTTATATTGATGCGAAGACACAAATCAATCATCCAAAGGATATGTTACTTAGTTAATGTCATTGTAGTTGTGCTAGGCTCTCGCGAATTAAGGAGACATCTCGATACCTGCTAACGAACGTAGGACTAGCGACACAACAACAGGTAAGCTAAGCTATTTCATAGCGCCCTAGCTCAGCTAACTAAAGTAGAAGGTTCAACGCCAGCTGGAGGCGTTTAATTCCACAGGCAGCTGGTAGACGGATAACAACGACACGTCTCTTGCGTATATATACAAAAAAAGAGCGTCCTTGGAATGTCACGAATAGCTTACTAAAATAAACAACTAGCCAATAAGATTTAGCGTTTTGCTTAGAGGGAAACCCAAACTGATGGTGGAGAAAGAATGTTTTAGCGCGCAAACGAGAAATTTAAATTTACACAAATAAAACACAACAATAAAAGGTTTGCCAAGAGAATTCTGGGGATCTGACATCCCTAACAAGTTGAAAAATCTAGGACTATTACTTTCAACAAAATGAAACAGTACGTTAACGATTAAGTGATTTCCCACTGTCTGTCAATTTACGTAAGTATGGATACACGTACATAGAGAGAAGAAATTATGATCTTTATGTATTGGTAGCTGAAAATTTACTTAATTGTCTTTAAAAACAGGTGACCTGTAATTACTTGCATTATTAGTAGTATGATCATTCAACAACACAAAAATCATAAAAAAGTGTTTGATAAGTCTAATGAATCTACAACTGTGAAAACTTAAGTCAAACTCTTCATTTTGGTTAAATGATAAAAATGCAAAGTTCTAACCTTAACCGTATTAAAATTAGCTTTATTCACAAACGTGAAAAGTGTTATCAGCTTGGTAATTCAGTAATGATTACATTCATTGCTTTTGCTTGTTCCAACAGATATCGTGTTCTGTATCCAAGATCCTATTTTATTCCGAATCAAATTGTACCATTTCAATCAGGTAGAGATAACAAACTCTACAAACACTTGATGTCATCTACCTACACTGTTTCAAAGCATATATATAAATTGAATTAAATTTTCATGTTGTTTATAAATGGGTACGACGGACATACCGTATCTTCATACTATTATTTTAGAAATCATCGTATCCTAAAGAAATCAGTGGCTAACCTGTAATCATTAACGTAACCTAAATAAATTTATGATCCTGATTCCTGTTTTCTTTATTTTTTTCACAATCACATTTCAATGATCGCTGTTTTTAATTTATTTTTCGGTTCTCGTTTTCATATGTGTAAATATATCTCCATTATAATTTCATAGTCACGTTATCCCATTATTCTTAAACATTGTTATCTCAACTTGATTCTTCGGTTTTATGATATTCACAATAAAACATTGTTATATTATGTAATTAATTTATCATTAACAATTTAGAGATTTGCCATTTAGTTCACCCATGTATATTCTAAATGCGACTTCCTTACAACTTCACCTTTCAAACAGTTTAATGTTATCAATTCAGCACTTCATTTCTCGATGATCGTGTATATTGAAGATTTGTACAATGTCAAATCATTGGACTGTAAATATCTGATAAGAATGAGACGAAATATGCTGGATTCAATTCTTCAAATGGTATCATTGTTACATTATTAAAAATTTTGTTGAATACAAATGGGTTTAAAATAAAGTATGGTGTTTTATGTATTTATACCATTTATATTAAGTAGACAAAGATAAAGAAATCAACTTTTCTAAGGAGTTGCACGACACGGAGTTAACTGTCTAGTTACAGAATAAAAAAATATACACGTAGTCGATAGAATTTCCTCACTATTTAATGAACTGGATGGAATGGAACTATGAACAATGTTATCGACTAAACATTATTACATTACATAAACAATAATAGGAACTTGATTAAAACTACATAACGATGTTGTTATTTAAAAACAACTTGTCCACTATTTAACTTCTCTCATCTTATGATCACCAATACAGAAACTGACGTTAACTAAAACAATTAAAATTAGACTGTATTTTATTACTGTATCAATAAGCTTCGGTAACATGTTTATGTTTTTGTGTATAAAATTATGAACGGATGGTCATATTCATACTACTTATTTTATTACTGAAAACTAAGTGTTTTGAATATTCTTGTAAAAAGAAAACTGATGCAAACACATGATATCAAGATGATTTTTATTCTACATGAAAATAGAAAATTAACCTAATCAAATGACTAAGTAAATAACAAATTTATGATTTTCATTGTTCGAGTTGTTTTTGTATATTTCAATTGAATAGTTATAACAGAACAAAAAGAAGTTTCTATTTGGCATGTTTCTAAGTATATAGTACTGTAATTAGTATTTATTCAGATGATGTTATCATTTTAGTGTTTTGGCACATATTAACGTCATAGCAAACGACAGACGTTTACATTAGTTGCAAGTAACATGGCGCTATATATGTTATTGAAAGTTGTAATAAAGTTAATATTTAGTGAAAACTATACCTCTATGAATATACATTTCACACTAAGGACGCTTTCATGATGTTATAAAAGAACAAAATATATGAGAAAGCTCTGAAAAGATTATTTACTCTGTTTTGAAATATGCACGCATATGCATATTATCCAATAAATATGCAAATCAATTAATATGAGCTGAGTGGCAAACAAACTTCCAGTACCTCATTTGATTGCTAACCCTTCATTAGGAAATAATTACTTGAAAAGTTAGGGGAGGCCTTAAACTGGTAGAACTCAAATGTATGAATAAATACCTAGTCATTAATCAAATCAACTTAATTTTTAACAGATGTTGATATATATGAAAATTAGTAAATAATAAACTGCATGTATAAATGTGCGTTACTGAAGAAGTTTAGTGCTATAACGTATGAACTGTATCCTTTCTAACGCTGTAATTCAACTACTGTTTTATTACACTATCTTAAATCCGTACTTCTCATAACCATTCACAATAAAATGTCATAGAACTTTAGAAAATGCCGAGCTCATTTATACAACATATTCATTCTTGACTGGATATTTTCACAACACCATTTTTATAAAAACATGCATATTCTTGCAGAAGCGAGGGGTATTTGGTTTGCCCAACGTAAGGCAGCATCTGATAGAAATTTCTAAACCGGTGATCAGCACTGTCAATTAGCCATTTTAATGTTACTGAATTGAAGTGGTTTTATAGAAATAGGTATTAAGTTTAGTGCTTGTCACAGATTGATATTGGCTAGTTGCCACTAAAAATAGTAAAACATTGAATGGCCGTTTTGTCTTAGAATAGGACTGCTCAACAGTACAAACTCTTGATTCCACCTGTGGATCACAATCAAGACCTTCAGGTGTCATGGAGAAAGCTTAACCATTTACCCCACTAGACCGGCATCTAATGATAAAATTCCCACTTTCAGTAAGTTTTAATATAGGACAATGACCATTCATTGTCTCACTCATTGTTAAGAGTGCTAAAAAATATTCGTGATTGATAGTGTTTATCTTTTCTTAAGACAATAAACAGAATTAACCATGTTGTTGACTGCATTAGTCTTTAAAAAGTGGTCATGGAGTATCACGTGTAGCAATAAAATTACGTAAACAAGTGTTGAACAAACAGTATTACTTTTGTTATCTTTCATGTTTATACACAATTAAATCATTGTAAAAGCATTGCAATTTGGATTATTTTAATAAATCCAAAACCATAGACTAAATTTTCAAGTTAATAACAATCCATTTTTTCCGTATGCTTCAATTATTTGCATTCTGAATATGATTAGCTCGTGCCACTATAAATATTATGTTCTACTTTACCAGATACTATAAAAAGGAGTATAAAGTATTTACAATTAAACAAGTATAATGCATGTATGACTTATGCTTTGAATAATTGTTTCATAGATTCCCTTCAGACTGACATTTTTACTATTGTGTGTTTTAGGCTGAAGTCGATGTGTGCAATCATAAAATTTGTAAACCATGAAGAAAAACTTTTAAACTTGTTCAACATTGTGTGATATGATATGAAAATAAGTAAACTATACATTAAATTACTTTAAGATAATTATATTCTTTGGTAAATTTCAAAAGAGTTTTTAGTATAATTGAGAGGAAAGATAGATAGCTAATTCAATTCTAATGACTGTCTCATAAAGTTCCTTAATCCTGAAGTCTCTAGTTAATTAAAGTAAAATATTAGACTTTATGACATTTAATGATTTCATAGTTGGCGTTTAACAGCTTTATTTTCTTCTTCCTTGTTAGAATTTAAGAAAGTTGACATGTTTTGGTAAAACAGTTATCACTCTGTCATGAGTCAATGTTTTTTTCTTAACTTACAGTTACTTATTAATTATTAATGGAGGCTTAAATAAACGAAGTAGAAACGCTAGTATTCTGTCTTGATGTGCATATTTCATATAAATGAGCAAACATAGTTTAAATGTGTAATGGTGCAGTGTTAACGTATTTAGTTGAGTTCCTTGTAAATAACTGATTAGATATGATCTCTTAATATTACAGTCCTATGTATTGAACGATTGTTTTTTTGTTATTTTACTAATTCATTATTTTATTATTGACTCTCATTAAAGTTATGGACATTTTTAACTATTTGCTACTAAGTGATGGCTAAAGCTTACTAAAGATTTGAAATTCCTAAATGTACAATTATTGGAAAAATCAAGCAGAAAGACTTGTAATGAATTTTGATAAGCTTAATTTGTTAACTTTTATCACATTAAATTACTTTAAGATAATTATATTCTTTGGTAAATTTCAAAAGAGTTTTTAGTATAATTGAGAGGAAAGATAGATAGCTAATTCAATTCTAATGACTGTCTCATAAAGTTCCTTAATCCTGAAGTCTCTAGTTAATTAAAGTAAAATATTAGACTTTATGACATTTAATGATTTCATAGTTGGCGTTTAACAGCTTTATTTTCTTCTTCCTTGTTAGAATTTAAGAAAGTTGACATGTTTTGGTAAAACAGTTATCACTCTGTCATGAGTCAATGTTTTTTTCTTAACTTACAGTTACTTATTAATTATTAATGGAGGCTTAAATAAACGAAGTAGAAACGCTAGTATTCTGTCTTGATGTGCATATTTCATATAAATGAGCAAACATAGTTTAAATGTGTAATGGTGCAGTGTTAACGTATTTAGTTGAGTTCCTTGTAAATAACTGATTAGATATGATCTCTTAATATTACAGTCCTATGTATTGAACGATTGTTTTTTTGTTATTTTACTAATTCATTATTTTATTATTGACTCTCATTAAAGTTATGGACATTTTTAACTATTTGCTACTAAGTGATGGCTAAAGCTTACTAAAGATTTGAAATTCCTAAATGTACAATTATTGGAAAAATCAAGCAGAAAGACTTGTAATGAATTTTGATAAGCTTAATTTGTTAACTTTTATCACATTAATTTAATCCAATCACTCATGTTAAATTTTTAAAATAATGATTTCATTTAACTAACAAGCTCGATAGATTAATTGACATAAAAATGAATGTACTTAAGTAAATGTAATTCTCCCCCCTCCCATATCTAGTCATCATTTTTCTCTACAATATACTCTTCTTACGAGTTTTTTTTTGGAGTAGGTCTAGGTGTGGAAAGGAACAAATTGGGGTACCCGGTTATCAGTTATCAGGGATAACAATCACTCTACTAGTATAAAGTATCAATAGCATAAATTTTGTAGTCGAACCACCCTAGATGTATTATCTGCATCGTATAGTAAGACATACAGAACCATAAGAACCCATGCATTTTCATGTTAGCATATATCAGAGTTGAATATTTCATGAAAATCTTCGGTTATGTTAACATTTTCTTTATTTTATATCTACTTATAAATCCAATATATCATTACAAAATGATTTTTTGTTGAATGACATGTAACACTCATGAGTAACTTATGCCTTACATTTAGAAATAATACATGATTATAATGTGGAAATATAAATACTTACCGATTTTTTACTATATAAATTGATGATGTTTTTGGTACAACGATCATCTGCGAGAAATCGTTAACATTATCATCTACAAATTTTATTCCAATATTGTTCTGAACTAAATCTAAAATCAAGACCACAAAAAACCGAAGACGTATTATACGATGTAGTATGACAGTTTTTCATACGGTATAAAGTCTTTAAGCAAAAATTATAATGATTATTATCTGATATATCAAAATAAATACTTGAATCATGTTAAAGTAATAAAGCTTATATTAATGGTATTAACGTGGTTGGACTGGTAACGAAACGAAAGTTTGAAGTTTAACTTTGTTAACTGGTTTCTACAAATTGGTGAAACAGTGGTTGTTTCAGATGATTAGAGTATCATTTCAAGGATGCGTAAGCAAATGTCAATGGGTCTAGCTGAAATACTAAAGCCTTATACTTTCCATTTCAACCAAACAACTAACATTGGCTTATCTTTTTAATATATTATGAGTGATAGAGAAATCCGGTGAACAACAGTATTTTAAACAGTTACGGTTAATTAAAAGGAATGTATATTCTTTTATTGCATGAAAGTACATAGAGCACTATAAAATAATTCACTTTAAAAAGTTGTAGGGAAAGTTTATCATATAATTTCATAATACTCATTTAGTAATAACTAATTGTTTGTATTCTGTGAAGTGTTCTTGCAGCAGAAAACCACTTCCTAGACAGTTACGGTTTATCATGTGATGAACATGTATCAGTTATACTACTTAGTATATAGACATAGTGATAAAAACTCTGTACTGATGAATAAGATTTTTTGACAAGTTCACTGAATACTTCAGTTTCATTTAATACAATTATCTTTCGGCATGATTGATTTGTATAAATGAACATAAATTTGTGGATCGCCTGTATACTTTTGCTAATAAATAATCGGCGTAGTTTAAAGATATTTTTATATTTCTTCTTTCCTACACTCAGGAATTTGTTTATACTTGCTCTGCACAGGAAGAAATAAGCATTCATCTATTTCTTTCTAATCCTACACCATTCACCAACTGTTTTTATTCCATCTATTACAAACTGTTATATTATTGTCACTCTTATTTGTATATGAAGCCTTAACTACAAAAACAGTCATGTTTCTCTTCATAAAGACTATATCCTACGATTAGTTAACTGTGAAAAAATATTTTATTATGAAATAAAATTATATACAATGCTTCTTGAGTAGGTGGAAACCATTTTATTTGGTGTGTTTGCTTACTTGAAGTTTACTTTAAGTAAAACAGTTTGTAGGTTAAATATGAAATGACTTAAATTAGATGTGTATTCTTGATAGAACGAATTATGGTTTCAGAATTCTCTTGGTTGTTGTGTTGTAAAGATGTATTTCATTAAAAAAGCCTTAATTACAGATGACATGAATGAGGAATACATGTTTAACAGTTTGATGCAACAACTTAAAGTCAAGATTGAATGAAACCATTTTTTGAAATATCATCTAATTACAAATAAATAACTTCTGGTTCTTTCACAACATGTATAAAAGTATAAAGAATGTCTACACGAGAATTAATTTACATATTTTGAAAAAAACCATGACTATATTTGAGAACATAATATCTGTTGTCAACTTTTCTAATGTGCCTGATCTAACGTAGGTAATAATGCTTAGAACTAATTTTCAGCAATCCAATGTAAAAGAAAGAACGATAATTTTTCACTTCATTGATAATGATTACAGTTCGTTTACTTCACAAATCAACCTTAAGTATCGATAGTGACTTCTACATAAGTAAATTGTTTCTTTACATTCAACTTTTCATTTAAGGTTATAGTGAGTAAATTGAAGTAAATAAAATAAATTGCTCAAAATTTCAAGTAAAAGATTAAATAGCCTGTAAAAATTTAATATTAGGTCAGCTGCATTTGTCATCAAAGGTTTTTATTTCGGTCTTAGTCCTATTAAATACATTATTCTATTTATAAATGAATGTTACGGTTAAGAAACCAACGCCTACTGTGTACACGACTCATAGACATAATGCATATGTTTTTGAATTTTTCAAATAACAAATCTTGCTTGGAATGTTATACTATACAGAGCATCCATAATTCTTGGTTTGTATCTACGTGATGTATGGTGCAGCATCGAACTACGATTGGCATTATGAATATCATATCAAAGCTAAAACTGTTTGATGTCTGAGATAAAATCACTTGTGGGTTAAAAACTATACCAGTAGCTAAATGTAAAATTGCTGTCCAGTAACATGGTATCTTTTACACAAAATTGTAACTATCTACGACTTATGTTAGATTAATTCAATTAAATAAATGCTCGTGCAACTTAATGTACTCTAGTGTTTGTATAAACGACTAAACTATATCACAAATATCGCTGAGGATAAAGATTTAATTCCCAGCTTCACAATTGGAGCCATAAAATAGATCTCTTTCTGCACTATATCTGTAAGTAATAATGCACGTTACTGTGATATACATACAAACAGAATATCTTATCCAGTGTCTTCCTTCTATATGCAACATATCAACAATCACTTTAAGATGACATAATTGATCCAACCATCACAGACATTATTAATTACCCAATTAACTTAACATGTGATAAGCTAATATATTGTTTCTTTTATGTTATTTTGAAATCAGTTTGTTAAATTATTTAAACCAATAAGTCAGAGATAGAATCTTGTTACATATAGCAGTTGAAAAAACACTCAGTTCACATGTATATACAAATACTATCTACATCCTTACAGATTGAAAATTGAAAAATGAAATTCATAGTCATGTATATTTTAGATTAAAAAGATTAAAACTTCACTCAACAGCATAGCCATGGTAAACTATCAGCTTCTCATAAGACATTGATAATAATTGTGATAACCTAAAAGTTAGTAGAAATATTCATCCGATTCATAGCTTAAGTTTAATCGTAGATATGGTGGCTTTACAAAAAGTTGTGTAATACAAGAAGAAAATGGCACACAATGAAATTTCTTACCTTGAACTATGTTTGTTGGCTTTGCATAGAACTAGGTATAATCAAATTATGCAATATGTGATTAGTTTATATATTTTAGAAATGACAGCATCTAGTTCAGCATTATCTCCAAACATCAGTCATTATTTTGACATCAATATCTAATCTTCAAAGCGAAAGGTGATTCTCGCTTTTCTGGCTTTATCATTCTAGTTCCAGTTATCGCTTTATTTCGTTTTAGAAAAATATATGCAAATATATCATTCTACATTGGTACAGTTGTAGCATTTTAAGAGGGAAAACAACTGCTTCCCTCTAACTTTTACCCTATTCTTCACACAAATATGTTTATATACATGCAAAAATTATATTTTAAACTGTAGTATTTTGTTATATTACAGATGCCTTAGTTACAATTACTAAATCGTTCACTTCCTTGCAACCATAGTATAGGACGTATTCACAATAGCTTATCATATAATCTTATTTCGAAAGTATAGGTTGATTAAAATCAAGTAATTAGGTGGATTTTTGTATATGTAGAAGTATTACATAATGAATATCAAATTAATTGATAGCAGCCTCCACAGGATAACAAATATTTCAATTCTCGGAAAATATCAATGTAATCGAGATGTATACACGTTCATTGAATGTAAATTCTAGTAAATGTATTTTATTAACTGCCTGACAATTATTAAAACATTTATGAGCAATTTAAATTACTAAACATAATAGTTTGACCGTCAAGCAATTCCGTCGTTGAACCACTTGTCAACACTTCCGAGTTTTGATTATCACTAAGTCACATAAAGAAGAGCTAGTTAAGCATTAGAAATTACTCTTTTATTTCTATGCAGTTGAAGAAAACACTGTCATGTACAAATTTAATCAAATTACGTATTATCGTTTAGTGATATTGTTGATTTGTTTTGAATCTTCTGTATGTCTGTCTAACAAACAACTCTGAGTGTTTAAGCGGATTCCATTTTGGGGTTATACGTTGCAGTTGTTCACAACAGAACTAACATTCCATTCTTTCGAATATTGACTAAACCATATTTTTTATGTTGATTCTTGCCAACAAGGAACATTTTATAATCATATTAACAATGAATATTTGATTCACATCTAGTCATTTATTTTAAATTGCTGTGGTTGACTAGTAAAAATTCGATGTCAATTTTGTTAATCTTAGTATACATACTACATTTATATATTCCCTTAGTAACATAAAATATTGTTAAATAGATTACATAAGTCCCATATCCATGTTTTATGAAGTGATAACTTTGTGATGACAATTGTTCAAGTGGAAACATTTTGTCGGTGTCTAATAGACGATAAAGTAATTTCCTTATAAAATATATCATCACTGGTAAGACATTTGTTTACATTTACTTACGTTAAACATTGTTATTATTAAAATGATTTAAATAAGTTTACATTAACATCAGCTAAAAGAAATATTTACTGCACTATATCTATTGGTTACTCATTTGTAAATGCTACGAAGCTGATAGCGTTTGACAGAAAAATTATTAAATGTTTTTTATATTTAAATAGTATAAGGATTATGTTCTGTTGTAACTGGACGTTGTGGAGATTGTTGAATGTCAAGTTGATATCAGGAATAAGTCTGAATTAGACTACCACTGATTACTAATAAGCACTGGACAGCTGTATAATAGGACTCTTCAGCAGTTTGCATCCACAACACAATTAGAGATCGAACCCTGGTCCCTCAGGTTCCGCGGTAAACGCAATTGGATTTTATTGAGATGTGACCAGTGGAGTACAGCCGTGTCAGGTGTCAGTCAGTTACCCACCTGCGGCAATGGATGAGGCCAGGTAAACGTATCACGAATTGACTGAATTAGAAATATCTACCGTTGGACGGCCGACTCAGTGATCTAATGTTAAAGCATTCGACGCAAGGCCAAAGGTTCGTGGAATCTGCTCGTGATAATGCCGTGCATGTAAAATTCTAAAGAGCCCAACGCTACAATGAAGTAGCTATCCAATCCTACCTGATTATCAATGGTTGTCTAATTCAGACCAATTTGTGATACCAAAATGATATTGTTTTTTATGTTTATCATAAATATCAATGTACTTGAGAGCGTCCTAATGATATTTTGCATTAATTTTTCAAACTATGCAAATTTGTCATCCTGCAATTCATTAGCACTACAGCTTCTCACCTGAATTTTGTGAGCTCAGTTTACACTTAGTAGTGTTATTACATATATGCGTATACATGGATACAAAATAACCATTATTCCATTTAGAATATCCGAATGCTTGGATCAAACGAGATGAATGTCATTCGGATGTATTCTGTTTGAAAAGTAATTTCAAACGAAGTATCTAAAACATTATCTCTTAAGTCCTTACTTGTATGACAGAAAATATGTTCGTAAAAACTTATAGGTGAAACTTAGGATGAAACAGTTGTCAAGAGTATCTTGGTGATCAATTGTTTCCTAATTCAGACCGATTTGTAATATCGAGTCAAACTAGGGAATGCTTATTGAATTAGTTAGTAGTACTAGCATATCTTTTAGCCGAAGGTATACAAGTGGACTACTACTGAACGTTATACAAAGAGTTGCTGCAAGAAGAGTCTTTCTAAACATCTTCAAATGATTTCTAACTGTATCACTCTCAATATCTTACTTATGTTCAAGGTCTATATATATATTTATTTATCTTTATAATAGTGAGTTTCGAATGTAAGGGCTTCTTCTCTTTCATGTTCTTTTCAACATAGTGTGTGGAGTATCCATTTTCTAAGAAGACAGATTTCAAAAAGGTTATCTCCATATCTATTCGACCTGCTTGATTATTAATTCGTTGTAAAGAGATCGCTTCTGTGAATAAATTTATTTAACGATATAGTTGTATGTGAAGAAATAAACGACCAAGTAAGTAACCTTTAGTAGTACATTTTGTAAAAATTTTAAAATAAAGCTCAAATAACTTGCATCGCTGGAATGTAAAAACAAAGACAAAGTAGTAACATAGCTTAATGAAGATGTCCTGGAAATTTAAATCAATGGGAAGTATTACCATTAACATGTTGGTTACTAAGTGCTGTGTTAAATACTTTTGCTAGACAGTTAGTCATTTCATCGACCTACACAATGTTTACACTATTTAAGAACAACACTCAGAAGTGAATGTTTAAGGTGTATGTTAGGAAATTCAACTACCCTCCCCCCGCTAAGAAATTAAACATGAAACTTGTATTCTATTTGGCAAGCTTGGATTGTAAACTTTCATCATATAAGTTGATTGAATTCGCCACAGATTGATGTTGGAGGGTACCACTGAAAACCAGGGAGGATCGAATAGCCATTTGGTCCTAGTGCGGGACTCTTTTATAGTAAGCACTCTAGATTCTGCTCAAGGGGTTTTAGTTTGGCGAAACACTAGCTCATTCTACCACTGATAGATTTTCACTTCCGTCAATTTATGATATAGCGGGACGATCAACGGTACCCTGCAACATCAATCTGTAACGAATTCACTCAACTAGGACTTAATAGCAATCGCCATAAACCACCTTGTTTTATCCCTATAATTTAGCTTAATGTGAGTTATGATGCAAAATACATTCTTTAACATTTAGTTGTATCAATATCTAGAGGATGATTTGATTTAAACAATAAAAATCACTATAATTAAATGTTGTTTCGTATTGCTTGCTCATCATAAAAGTAGCCTTCCTTTTACAGGAACAGGGGAAAGAATTATAGCAGACTGATTATAGGCTGAAAAATATCTAGACATACTATAAGTCGCACGTATTTAGGGCGCCACGAACGCATCAAATAGACTAGATGCGAACTCATAAATTAGTATTTGACCACAACCCCCCTTTAAATCATAACAGTGTAAAAGTTTCTTATTTTCAATTTTACGCCTGTTATGTAAAGATATTCGTTTGTAAATAAAAATTTAATGCCAATGTTTCAAATATAAAATATTGTTTATTGCCTTAGTATTAGTCATCATTCTACACTTTAATCTATGTATCCAATGTAGCGAAAATATTACCTGTTAATGATACTAGGGAACTTTTACTTCAATATCTTATGAATAAAGATTTGATCTTGATGATATCAGTAAGCTGGTTATCATTACAGTAAGAACATATATTATACCTTTAAATTGTTGTCAAATGAAAATATATTGAAAGTGAAATAACATAAACAGTTCCCTGTATCATATTCATGTTTAAGTACAACAATTAAAAGAAACAAAAAGTTTAATATACTTTCATATTAGTTTTGAATACATTCTATAAAACATAAAACAAGCTTATTCAAAGAAGGAATTTCCTTTCAACAAATTAATCACGAAGCTATATATATATATATGGGAATTTTCGAGTCAATGAGTCATTGTAAGGTTTTGATTAGTCGTCATGTGAAAGTTTTGACCATCTAGTTTTTCACGTAATCAATAAGTGGATTGAATTTGTCACAGACTGATGTTGACAGGATAAAATTGGAAACCAGATAGCACTAAACAGTTGTTTTGTTCTATTACGGGACTCTTCAGTAGTACTCACCTGAAATCTCCACAAACCACTTGAATTCAATAATCAGTTAGCATATAAAGAAGGAGATTTATAATACACAAAAAGAAAATTGTACAGTTAGTAAGGTAGAGACAGAGTTGTTGTGACTACCATTAGATTAGAGTGAAAATAAGTGGTTGGAAATTAAGAAAATCTGAAAGAAGACAGTATTATAATAGTAAGATGATAATAATAATAATTATTATTATTATGATAATTAATATTATAATGATTGAGGTAATATTAAAAGTACAGTTTAATAATGAATTCGTTGGAAAAGAATCAGTTCACAGAGTAGATTCGTTCAACACTTTAACGTGAATTTTCTTCATATATATATATGAGTTTATTGCAATGAGTTTATTCGATAACTTGAAATGTATTTAGCACTTGAATAAACATTTCCTAATAAATAATAAAATCGTACAACCTTAATATGCATAAACATTAAATTTCTAGCATTTCGTGGCTTTAATTTAAGTTGTTTCTTTAGACAAGAAAATGAAGTCGTGAAATGTCAGAAATGTATAAACTGTACACATTGGGTTTGTAAGTAATTTTCATTTCACTCAAATTATAGTATTCTCTAATGGTTAAAAATGTTCTTTCTTTTTAATGTTTATGCATCACTGAAATTTATACCTTGTTCGTAATGACATATTGTAATCTTTTATTCTTGTTTTCTCCTTGTTTAGTCTATTTGATAATCTAAATATAAAAATACTTTTGAAGTTGTAAACTCTAGAACATACAGATATCAACTCTTTAAAAAACCTGTTGAATTATTTATAGCCAAATATGACAGTAATTGACAGTATTTAAATTGTTATCAGTCAAAATGATGTTGAACTACTTTAGAATGATAAAAGTGTTTTTAAGGTTGAATGAAATATCGTGTATATCACTATATAGATGATCATCCAATAATGCATATTCACTCTATTGTAAATACAGAAACAAGCTTTCCTGACACTTTATTTCGGTCCTTTCCACTCTTTTTTTTAATCTAATTAGAACAATCGCTTTGTAAACTTTCACACTTATAACGTAAAATCAAATTTTAATTAATTACTTGATGGAAGTGAGACAGTTATCACTATTGACAATAGATAACTGTTACACTTTATCACAAATTGATGGAAGTGGATATTATACTGTTATTACGCTAGCTAGCCGGTCCAGTAGTACAGAGGTTTGATCATTTGCCAATCTGTATGCCTTGGTATCTATCCCCTGAAGAATTCGAGGTTTGCTAAGGAGTCCCATACTAGTTCGAAACAACCATCCAGTGCTCTATAGTTTTCAGTGGTAGCCTACGAACACCAATATATGACGAATTCAGTCAGGTAAAATTAATACTAATTATTACAGAACTAACTAAATTTAATTATTTTATCATTAGTTCATCAGGAAATTATCTAAATATTTGTCTCAGAATAGGTCTAAGAATATAGAATATTTACAGGAAATCAAATAGTATATTCTACAGAAATTACAAAATTAATTATAAAATAAAACTTCTGTTTATGTAATAAGTAATTATATTAACTTTTATATAAACACATATTATAAATTTGTAATTTAAACAGACTACTAATTACATTTATATTACTTAATTGTAGATTGAAATGTGTGAAACAATAAAACAGGTGGTTCAGGTCACTAAAACAAAGAAGTTTTAATAAGTCAATTTTAATTATTACAATTATATACTTTTATATAAGTTATATAAAATAGTGTAATTATTCTCTACAGATATAACACAAATTACAAAATACAATTTTATTTACTTAAGATTAATCAGTAGTAAATATAGCGTAAATGTTCGTATGATATGTTTTAGTTGTACTCTAATGGAACGGGATAATTTACATAATCATATTATGAATGTTTTTTCACCTTAAGTCGAAATGCTATAGTTGAATTTTTGAAAGTGATGTTAACAAAAAATGATATTGACCAAATTGTTTGTAAAAGTCATAAAAGAGTAGTAGTCTGTCATATCATTATAGCCCTCTAACAAACTCTATTATGTGAACTTAATATAAAATCAAGAGCTATCTGCAATGAAACAGCTAAACAGTTTTAGATACTACACTGGTAAAAGTAAAAATGTTAATATCTGATGAGTTTATTGGCATGGACTGCACACTTATCTCATTTTTCTGTTTCATCCTTGCGCCACCAGAAACATATTCTTTAGAGACATATGAGAGCGAACCTATTGATCAAGTTAAATAATATAGTCAATGCGCATTTAACACCAGATTATAGTGATTTATATGTAATAATAATCTTCTTATTCATAAGAATGTATAGATCTTTGAGTTTTCAGTATATAACTTGCCACATTATCGGACATATTGATGACCAAAGCAATGTTGCGTTTACAAATGTATTTGGTATGCTTGCTGAATAGTTAATTCACTTTTCATAAAATCGTTTTATTTTCCAGGTTCCTAAGTACTGTCCTACACACAGTATGCTATCAGATTAGAGTACTATTTAAACGGTACTGTAAGAAGAGTGCACAAATTCATTAAGTTGGATACTCATAACTTTTACTTCACTAAAAGGAAGCGTGCATCAATTGTACAATAAATAGTGTGATAACGTTAATCACTTGAAATGTTTTCTTTTTGAGTACTTCATGTTTATCTCTATATTAAATAAACATCATGACCAACTTTGGCTGTCCGCTACTCAGTCATTTAGGCAAAATCTCAGAAAATCAACCCCAAATGTAACTAGTTTCATATGAATGAATTGTCTAGTAAACACAGATAAAGTGGATTAAGGAAGGTTATCTCTACTTTCAATAGTTAATTAGTAGTAAACGTATAAATAACATGAAACTAATTTAGATGGAACATTTTTCTTCTGCGCTTACCCAAAATAATAAATTAAACAGTTTTACGACAAAATCTACTATGTTTATACTCCATTTAATAATTTACGACAATTTACTATTTTAATATAATTTTTTTACTTGTGTTCATTACAGAGTGGTCTCCGTAAGGTACCACTGAAACAAGGTAACATTGGATGACTGTTTTGTCCCAGTATTGGACTCCTCTTCAGTATTCACCTTCGACTTCTCCAGAGAATCTGTTGCGAAAACCTTTAGTTCCCTCTGTTTACTCATCAGTACCACTGAGTTGGCGTCAAATTGCAGTTTTCATTCCAACAAACCAAGATATGCCACAATGATCATTTATTGTTATTGGTGATAACCGATTTACTACCGATATTGATAACAAAACCAACCCAAACCAACTATAATAATCAACAAACCAGTAACTAATGTTAAGCTGTTACTTTAAGTTCCAGCTAGAGGTCATGACTGATGAAGTTCAGAGTTGTCAGAAGCGGGACGGTTATCGCCGATGACAATGAGTGATTGTCACACTACACTACAAATTAATGGAAGTATGAATTTTACTATTTAACATCAGCTCAATGTTGTAGAATGTTTAATGGTTGCCGGGAGACTCAAAAGCCTTTTCTCAGACTCCTTGGCAAAGTCTAGGAAGCAAACTTTTAAGGGGCTCATTGTCAGGGCAAAACAACTGTTAAGTGCTCTTTAGTTTTTATTAGTATTAACTGACATCAGAGGTATCCAAACAACGAAATTAAATTATTTTACCAATCTGCACAAGAATTATTCTAAATTGATCTTCTATTAATTGGTTAGATTGACAAACATTTTTCTATTAATCTTTACTATTCACAAACAGAGATGTTAATATGACTTGCTAAATGTTGATTGTTTTTCTTCTGGAATTGTTCTAGTTTCTGTTATTTTTTATAGTGTACGAAATATTAGTTACTATGTTATTTAGTTGAATGAATGTATACGAATTAATAGGTGTCTATCGTTAAACAAAGTGGAGAAAATAACAAGATATTCATATTATTTAAGTTGGATTGTGGCTGGCAAGTGGAATCTAGGATGCGCATTTCGTCCTATTTGGGACTCATCAGTTGGATCAAATAAATGCTCCATATTGTCTAATTTACATTAGTAATTATAGATTAACAGCAAAATAAGAAAAAAAAGATTTCACAATTATTTTCTGTGTAATGAACAGCTGATAAGATTATTATTATGGTTATAATTTAAAGGAGAAAAATGTTCTTATCAAATGTGAATTTTTGTTTCTGTTTGACCAGTTTTAGATAAAATGAATTACGCTTATTATGTCAAAGAAAAATGGAGAGTAAAAATCGTGTAACCATTACTTATAGATATTGTCAAGCATAGCGTTAAAAGCTTATCAGCATTTGTCAAAAGAATCATTGATCTTGTAGTTGGAAATAAATCAGTGATACGATTTACAGTATCACCTTTGTTCGTTAATGTTTCCCTTCTTCCACTCCCCCCCTCCCTATAAAACAGTAGATTATATACACACTGAGCATGCGAAAAGGTACTATGGTAAATGAATTTATTGTTTCCAGGTCAAAGGAGTTGATTGTCAGGCTTACAACGAGTTCATATACTCAGTGCAATAAAAAGTTTTACAGGTAAGTGGATGACGTCACAATAGGATCATTGCAAGATTCACTTGTTGAGGACTTCTTTCTGGCAAAAATATAAAATAATTTATTGTAGGAATACATTTTGGTAGTAAAAACTCTATTCTTGATATATGGATGGCGTCATGATAGTTCTAATGAATAATGTAGAAAAAAAACCTCAAATATTGAAAGATTGAATAGTTTTCATTCATCAATCACCACCACGGATTGTTATAATGGTATCTCATTCCTATATATCTTGGTAGCAATACCTTTGGATGGTGATTTTAAAAGCGCATATGTAGTAGGTCTATGTGCTCATTTTTAACGTTCTGTGTAATTCAGATAGAAAAAGGTAGTCTAATGCATAGTACCAAACGTATTGCTCACAGAAAACCACCAACAACAACCCTCACAGTATGAACAAATACCCATCTAAATTCATAAATGGATATATAGTGCACGTGAAGGCATCAGTTACTAAGAAATATTCTCCCAGATGGTAATACAAGTAAGCATATGGCTCAAACAGTAAGAGGAGCATTCCCAAAGACGCTGATTACAGTAAAGTTTTATTTCATGTTCTACAACTCTCGCATCATCATTTGTGATTACCTGATCACTTGCATTTATTGGACTATTTACCATGAAATTAGTATAAAGTTCGTCCCAGAAGTCTCAAATGATACCCGACCTTTTAATACTTTTGAAATTAATTGATACAAGTTTTATAGAATCTTCAATGTAATCTCACCAAATTTTTTGAGCAGTTTACAATATCTTTTAAACGGCGCAAGTCACTAGAATGACACTTTTGAAAACTACTCTCTTTTTTCATAAGAAATTCATCAGACCTTATTTCCTCAGTCAACCATCAAAACAGCCAATGTTCGGTAGTTTACAAGCAACTTACCGTTATCACTAGTTGGACATTCTATTGCTACTATTTATATAAATGCGATTTTAATTCTTGTTTTCATAACAGTTGAATTTTTTTTATTTTTAAGTTTACCTGATGGTAACATTCATTCGTTCTTGTATGATACCCATTAACATTCAAGTTCTTATTATAAGTTTGATAGTTTTTATAATGGATATTATTTATTCTGTGCATGTCTATGCACAAACAATCCCAGAAATTGAAACTTTATTACCTGAAACACAATCACTTAATCGGTGTTGATACGATTATGACTATAAACTATAAATCGTTACATACCTTTGATGAAATACTAAATAAAGCGAAATAATTCTTTTATTGTTCCTTTATTTTCGAAAATACATTTATAACATATTACGTCAAAGAAATAATATTCTACACAAACCAATCATGAAGTAGAATTGATAACTTAAATCAACCATTCCGATAATCATGAATAGCTTTGTCAACTTGAAAATGAAACATAGTTACGCTGAAGTTCAAGCAGATCACAAAATGACATTATGTTGTAGAAGGATGTTTTAGAAAATCTTCGCGAAATAATTTGATGTCTGACAATTATCTTGTAATGTTTAACTCATTATTTATTACCAGTTGCAATTTAAATGTATAGTGAAATTTAGTTTAACTTTACTATTATCATTGTTGAGCGCTAAACTTAGATGTTTAGCAAGACAGTTTGAAAAGTGTCTTAGCAGTAATGAAGTAATGTACCAATGATGTCATATGTTTGTTAAATATCATAGACCATGAAACCTGAACGTTTCTACTCTGAATGGTAGTAATTTAACTCTAGAGATAAACAGGGTTATGATTAAAATTTGATTACAATTTCAGCGGAAAAAGAATATTCAAATGGTCTGATCATAGTTAGTGCGTTTGAATTAAGGAAACACAACTTGTCATAAAGTAGATTACATTTTTCATATTTGTGTAATAATTCAAACAGTTATTAATGACATAGTAGATAGAAAGTATATTGATATTTACATATAAAAATATTTTCTAAGCTGTCCAGTAACAAATACTGTCCTATACAGTTCAGAAATAAAATTATCAGATATTTTAAGCTTAAAAGACTCCACAGTTATTTACAAGATTATTACATGTAACACCATTATACATAATGAGTCTACACTTCGCAACTAACGGTTTAAACTATTCATACTATCAATACAATTAATTTTAAAACAAGAATATTTAATCCAATGAGTAAATTACTTAGTGATTCATAGTTTTTAATATATCTATTTGTGTACAGTTAGTTTCGTTCTATTTCGAAGCTGTCGGATAATAAAGAAGAAGCTTAACATATTTGAAGAAAGCGAATAGAAGGACAACGATCTGGATTACACACAGTACAAGTATTAATCTGCATAAAAACTCTACTTTTGTTAGTTATGAGTAATATCAATATAACAAAATCCTCCTAAAGTTCATCAACATACTTGATATCAGAAAGAGTAGTCGATAACATTTAAGCTATTGTATGTTTCAATATCTCAAATCATCTGTGAAAATTCCATGAGGCTCAGAGATTTAGACCGATAATTTAGTCATTATATCATGAAAAGCACAGTATATATACATATATATTTGTATTTTTATCTTTGTTTTAAAACATTTTAATTTCTTTTCAAGTTTACATTCCAGAATACTATATGCTCATTAGATAAAACAATTAATTAAACAAACCATTAACTTACCTTCAATAAACTCAACACGATAATCATTAAGTGGCCAATTTTCATTAATTTTTGTTGTAGATTTCATTGGTATTTTTGTCATTGAAAACGTTGATGATGATAAATATTTACTATTAGGTATTGTTTTATTATTAATTATATTCTGATACGATGAATGTTTATACAATGACGTTTTGTTTGAAATTATTTCAGCGTTAGGAGACTTATTATAATTGTCATTGTTATGTACAGTGTTTACTGTAGACATTGTATTCGCATTATTTATTACAGTTGTTGTATTTAATAATGTAACAGATTTATCAACGATTTCGTTGGAAACATTTTCTACATTGTTCTTATGTTCTTCCAAACTCTCATAAACATCATTTACTACGTTTATGTTCTCTTCTAATTGTCGTTGTATTATGGTTTTCTTATTGACAACTTCCGAATTCCTATGATTGTCATCTTCATGCAATAATAAATCACATTGAATAAATAAATCAATTAACAATATCAATAATATTAATAGATATTTAGTTGTTGAGAAGATGAGTTTTTGATAATTATTTAATAAAAGTTTCATCTGTAATCAATTAAATACATTCTAAAGTAAATTGATAAAATACATTTAAATAATTTGTTCAGTTTTATGTAGAAAGTTAGAAAAACAATAACATCATAAAATCAATGTAGAATAAGCATAGTTTCTACACAAGAAGAAACAATGTAATGATTGATAAATATTTGTTTCTTTCAGTTATAAAATTAAAAAAAGGCTAATTTATATTAACAGATTGTTTATAAACATATTTGGACAGTTAAATGATTGGTCAGTATAATGATAAACAAAGTATCTATTACTATAGTGAATAAAATTTATCAATGATAATAATTTGTAATTAAGTATATACACAAGTACAAATTTAAGAAACAGAAGAAAAAAACTACAAAGTAGATGATTATGTTTCGATTAATGTTGATATCACTGCCAAAATTTGTAAAGTTACGTTTTATTCTTCAATGAGATTTTTGAATTACATCTGCTTTCCTTGAATATGCAATAAAGAAAATAAGGTTAATTATAGTGTTATAAATTACAAAATTAGCTGAAATCATGTAATTTATTAAAACATAATCAAATGAAATCGATCACTTCTATGAATTTCAATTCAGTTTAAAAGAAAACGTGTTTACATTTTAATTTATTGAATAGATTTAATGCATAGATTTACCTGAACATTTTCATGTTTTTTCTCATAAATTAATTGCATTGAACACATTTAATAGTTTAGTTAATCATCATTTATTTAGATTGAACGGCGTCGTTATAGAAATTAAGTGTAATGTAGAAATGTGTTTATGCTATTAGGTTTACAACAGTTGCTTTACATTTACATGGCAATAAATTACCAATTAAATGTTTCACTTTGTATTCGGCAGTCCATTGTGATTGGTCAGTGAAGTTGTACATGAAAATACATATTAACCAATCACAGTTTAAACATTATTTTGCTAAAACAAGCTTGTGTACATTTACTTCTCAAGCTAATACAGTATGAATATGATGATCGCATGATAAGGATATAATTTATGATGTAAATGATTCCCACAAAAATATGTTGGAAACAGTGTGTTTCATTGTAGTTTAACTTTACATGTACAAAACCACAAAAAATGTCTCCTTTATTCTGTTATATTCTCCTATGAAAAAAATGACTAAACGCACGTTGAACTGAATTTATTTTTCTAGATGTAATATTACGCTTACATAAATGTTTGCAGTCTACTAGATAAAGTACCTTAATTTAAAGCATAGTCAATCAGTATCCCAATTAAGTACTCATCCAAGCTACCATAATCACACGTTGTCTTAAATGTTTATTTCAATTTTCCGATATAAAAGAATTTCTCCGAGAATGGATATAAACTCAAAACCCCCTATTCTTACACTAAAGCTAAGGTTAAAAAACACGTTTATTCTCCTAATGTTAAGTAATATTCATTAAGCGAGCATGTACAGCAAGGCCAGACTAGTAGTTGACACTCTACATACAGTGGCATCTTACGTAACAAATACTAAACGTTGACTTGACTACCTTATATTGTTGTCATAGTTAGTAGACTGGTTGTACTTATTGGCGTTCATACATTTGTTGAAGTTTAAAGCAAATTGCTTCACCATGAGAGGTAATTTGTTATACTAAATATTTGGAGCAATCTTTAAATAATTCGAGAAAATTTGTGTAAAACTGCCAATAAGACTTACATTTGGAAGTTAGGTTTTAATCTGAAAATCATCATTATTTGTTAGGAATATTTTTACTAGGAAGTTGCTACTCTCTGAAGCCTACATAAAGAGGAAGAGCCTGTTAGGCTTTTATTATACCTACTATCTAAAGTATTATCAACAATTATTAATTAAATTATAAATATGTGGACTGATATTTACCAGTAAATGCCTTCAATTTCAACTGATTTAAAAAACACTTTAATTATACATGAAAGTGACTTTCAGCATCTATCATCACATACTAGATACGCTATCACTTGCAGTTCTCTCAGAGTTTTATATATAATAAAATCGGTCTCAACATAATCTACGAAACATTAACTATGGATTTGGTGAAATTACATTTAAGCACTAATGACTTTAGAAATGATAAAACCCTGATTTTTGCACTCAACTTATTTTATGCCTGTTATGCAATTTCCAATTAAATAGCCATTTACTCTAGTATTTCAATTAAGCCCCGGAGTATTATTACAGTTTGTCTGTTAATATTAATTTCTTCTTAACCACTATCATTTTACACTACTTATTGTGAATTTCGGCTTCAGAAGTTTACAATGTAATGTGTTCACAGTAAACAGTATAATTAATTTTATTATTGAGTATTTCTATCTATTATGTAATTTTCTGAAGAATATTTCCATAACTCCATATTCTTATTTGATCACTTAAGTAAATATTATTATAAAGAACGGTAATATGAGATTTCATTAACTCTTTAATTTCTCGATTTTTGCATGGGTTTATAAAGAATTATAGAATAAGACAATATATCCTTCTTCTACCTTATATTTTACAGATGTTTTATTGTTTTTGAAGTTTTCATTAGAAATACTTTCAATAAAGAAACTATTTATATAATTATTTACATGCAAATGTATATTATGTAATAAAACGACAAATATCTTACAATTACACAAACCAAATTGTCTCAGAAATATATGAATTAAACATTTATTAGTTAACAACCAATATATGACTCATAGGTTTGTCAAATATATAAACCATGGACACAAAATTATACTGACCTCTT
Organism: Schistosoma mekongi; assembly: GCA_034768735.1. Classification (NCBI taxonomy): domain Eukaryota; kingdom Metazoa; phylum Platyhelminthes; class Trematoda; order Strigeidida; family Schistosomatidae; genus Schistosoma; species Schistosoma mekongi. The sequence goes on from CM068306.1 coordinate 33,033,783, forward strand.
GTAAAGGAAACTTCCACAACTAAATGGATCGATAATCATAACACGACTGACTTTCCCAATTAATTTAAACAAACGCTAATTGAAGAAACCTTTTTAGAATTAATCAATTAATACATTTTCACTTTATAACATTCATCAAACAAATACATTTCATCATTATAAACAAATAGAGTAATTTATATTCATATTTATAGTCCCTAAAAGAGATGGTAAATTTTCCAATGTGACAATGATATGAAACTGAATAATGTAAATGGTTCTTCTAAATGCTGTTGTAAAGACCTAAAATAAAGCCTGAAGACAACCGTCTTTACAAAATATCAGTTTATTTAATCATATACTCACCACATAGTGGTTCCTAAACCACTTGAGTAAGAACGTTAAATCACTTTGAGATTCATTATGCACAACTCCTGAAAGTATTTTATACACTTTAAAAAATTAGAAATGAAAATACTACCACTGTATAAGATAAGTGCAAGATACAGACCAATGGATTGTTATAAATAATTCGTTATCAGACTAAATTCCAGTAACAAAAATGTATTAAGGTCGACTATGTTACTGCCTGTATTGTCTTAATATGAGACATCGTAGGAGTATGTATCTACGAGTCCAGATCTCTAGTTTCATAGGTGAAATCTAGGTTGGTATGCAGCATTTTATATTTCGCGATGCATTTGCACAATTTCATCCACTTCTTTTGGAGAAAGGGATAAAAAGAATCAGTATCAGGTCGTTAGTGATAAACTTTAGGAGGTAATTCTTGTAGCTTTATCGAAAGACTTAACCATCGGCTTTCGACCGTTACCGACTGGAGAAAATGGATAAAGTTGTGCAAATATATCGTGAATTTCGAGTCGTTAACTATTAAAAGTCAGCTTTGTGACCAAGAGATTCGGTGTTTGCACCAAAACCCAAAAGTCCTGGACTAGATTTTCTGGTGGAATCTTGAATGCGTTCCATATGGGGACAAAACAGCTGCCCGACACTCCCAGGGTTTCAACGGCTGTCAAACTAAAGTCACTTTGTCACAGTGAATGAAAATTTAACATTAATCACAACAACACTTAAATCGATGTGATTTAATCGGATTCCCTATAATTCTACAAATGATGTACTTACTATTTGAGTTAATTCAGATAATAATAAAGGTTTAAGTGACTAAAATCAATAAATCATATCTACTTCACCAGCAGTAATTAAAATAAACTGAGAAGAATATAAATTGAGAATTCTACGATTGAATGCTTGGTCAGTGGTCCAATTGGTCCGGTTTTTACTGGGAGACATGAGAGTTCGAGTCACTAGTGAGATTGAGGGATGGTATTCACTGAGCAACTCCATACTAGATCGAAACAACTGTCTGGTATTTCTTAATTTTCAACATTTACTAGAATAGACCAATTTGTGACAATCAACAAAATGAACAGTCTAAATAATAAATGCCTAGGGATGGAAGAATACAATTTTGTATTCAGAAAGAATTAAACATCTTGTTCGTAACCCTGAATGAAGTAATTTTTTATCATTTACCTTCTATAAAGAACTAAGAAATTATACCTCTATGCAAGTGCTTCATATAGTCGCATTACATGTGTAATCGGTTTGCATGTGACTTACGCTTAACTTGACTGTATTACGTATTTCCTTAATGAAGTATTATATATTATTACGTATGTTTAACAAAATAATTACAGCTAATGTGGACAGAATAGTAAGTGTTTAAAATTATTTAATGAACGGAAGAACTGGCCCAAATGATTATAATGATGAGGAATTACACAAAATCGATTAAGAGAATTAAGAATGTTACTGAAAGGTCAAATGTTAGTCGAATAAAGCTGAACAGAAGAGTGTGACAATTATGTAAGAGTAAACGTGGACAGAGAGAAATGTGAAGCTTTTGGCAATTAAGAATCAGCAAAAGGAAGGGGGGTTGATGAGACATTTTGTGAACACACAATGTCGGCCATGAAGATGGCCAATATAATGTCCTAATTAGTTTACAGCAAAGCTTACGCATACGTCTGTTACTTGCAGTGAGAGTCATCAACATTCACACCAATAAACCAAAATTATCCATCGACACAGAATATTACTACTTAAAGAATATTAAAGACGAAACTATTCGAAAAAAACAATGAATGAGTTATTTGTAAACACTGCCATATACGTCTAGAGGTTAATTCTTCAACAGAAACCATACTCATTATTAATGACATTGGTGGAAGACAGTTACTTATTTCAATTAATAACAATGTCAATAATCCAAAGTCGAATAAGTGGTATCACCATTATTATTACCACTATTAAACATTTCACTGGTCATAGTTATCACTTGAAATAACGGGCAGATTCATGATCATGAGTGAATAATCTAAACAATAAAAATAAACCATTGAAACTAATAGTAGTGATGTGGGTAAGTTTCAATTAAATAGTCTCTTATATTTAGTCTGTACATATTATTTGACAAATTATTCTTCATTAATAACATTAATTAAGCTCATATTATAAATTAAATTGGTAATCGTGAAGATTTTGTTTATAACGTAAGACATGGATTAATTATATCAATGTCAACTGTACACATCACATTTTTCAAATATAACTAATCGAAGTTTATCCTGATGTAAACAATTGATATTTACAGATTGATGTTGGCAGGGTACCATTGAAAACCAGTGAGTACTGGACGGATGTTTCGTTCTAATGTGAAACTCCTCAGAAATGCGCACACCAGATTCCGCATCAAGGGCTTCAGGTTGACGCGAACCCCTAACCATCTGCACCTCTGGGTCGGCATCCAATGATAGAATTCTCACATCCATCAATTTGTGACTAACTTCAGGATGTTCCTGAAGCTCTAGTAAGAAATCGTGACTGGTGGAGTTCAAACTTGTCGGGTGTGAGACAGTTATCCCCAGTGACAATGGATGATCGTCGTGCTATGTATCACAAACTGATTGAAATGGGAATTCTACCATTGGATACTGACCCAGTGGTGCAGATAGTTAGGCGTTCGCCGTCAACCTGAAGAACCTAGTACGAAATCTGGTGTGCGGATTGCTGAGGAGTTCCACATTAGAGCGGAACAGGGCAGACATGACTTATACGGCAGAACTTAAGCGACTATAAAATGACCTTGGAAGTCTTAGCCGAAATGGACCAATCACAGCCCTCTGATTCAAAACCGACTAATTCCCTCCCAAATTTTAGTGATTTTATTAGAGATTTCTAAACTCAGACTCATTGTAGTATGCCTCCCTTCACGGAAATCCTTGTTAAATAACAAAATATTTATCCTCCCAAATTGTATGCATATAATATCACGACTTAACTACAATCCAAAATGCAATGAGAAATCTCCAGTTTCTAATAAATTATTTACAATTAAAATTGAAAAATTATACAAGATATATTATTTTTATATCATCAAAAAACTTATGCAAGTTATTTACGAATTCAGTAGGCTTGATATCACGATGCATTTTATATGAATATTCATCTAGGTGGCTCTATAACATCCTTCCCTGCGATCTATAATATAACCGTAAGTGGCACCTAACTCGACTCCACATTGATTCGATATTGTTAGTATGCACTCCCGTTGACGGATTAACGAAGTCCTTCTTATGCACTACAACGTTGTGCACGTATCCTATGTTTGAAAGTGGTTCGTGGGTTTTCCAGTGAAGCGGCTGTCGTTGCTTTAATTCTAATCACCTATACGATAATTAAAACGAGAATTTGTTTCAATTCTAGCTTCGAACGAGCAAAAACTGAATCTGTTCGGATGGACTTTTGCACCAGCACTCAGTGCAATGAAAGCAACAGCCATCTCGTGTCCCCTGTGCTTTGAAAACTGCCATTTCCTTGTCACAATGAAAATTTAATGATTTTTTTAACAATTTCATAGTTTGCGAAGGAACAACCTGATTTTTATCACTTATAAGGTCTAGAACACGCTCAAAAGTTAGTATGCTGCTTTCAAGTGGCCGCAGTGACCTTGAAACACTTCCTTCGTTCCTCTTGATCCGGCCGTATAAGTCATGTCCACCCGAAACAGCTGTCCAGTGATTCCTGGCTTTCAGTGGTACCCTGTTAACATTAGTCTGTTCTATATTCAATCAAATAAATAACCAATCTCCGCAAAAATAACCATCCCAATTGATATTTAGTCAATTGTTAATCAGAAATAGGCAGGACTAGATGTAAAGTATATGAAAGTTATTATTGGGTTCGAACTAACATACTACGTTATATGGGAAAATAATATCAACATCGAAAATAATGAGTAAATAGAACACTACATTGCACTGTTTCATTAGAATGCTAAAGATGTCTGAACATTATTACAATCATTCATTCGAATTCATGCTGATACATTGATAAAGCTAAACAATGCGTTGATCTATAAGTTTGTTAATAATACTACAAATATTTTTTTATTACAATCAGTAAATAAATGTTATGTAACAATGAAAAATATACTTTCTATTACCTGAATCATTTAAAGTGTATCATCAACTGATTAAGAAAGTTATTATAAACAGAATGTAAATGAATGATTCTAGCATAAGTTTAACAATTTCATAATAATCATAACAACATATAAAATAAATGAAATAAGCTATGAACAAAGAGAAATAAATGATAACAAAAAAAACAAAAAAGGTAACCTCACATCTATTGTGAATAGATTTCAACTATTTTTTCTCTTTGTCTTGACTACATTTCTCTATTTTGCTTACTAGATGCCTTGATCACGCCATATTGTCAATAGGTGAAAATGACAACATTCACTTATAAAACAGAATATACAAGGTAGATAAATTATGTAAGACTGAGAATACGAAAAATATTGAGCTTAGTTTATTATTTCAGAAATTACTGATATGAATTGACATTCATCAGATAACTACTGCATACAATGATACTTTCAATTATTTCTTGTATACGGTCTTTTCGTTCATTTGTTTAGAATGAACTTACATAAATAGTTGTTTTGTATAGTTCTTCAGTAGTATGAACTTTCAAAAATTACTATCGTGTCAAATGTTTGAGGGTTTAATATTTTTTCCTCCGCTAAGAACAACCTATTCGTATCTGCTATATAAATTTTAACTGATTGCGAGCAGAAAATGACTTATGAATACTTAATATTAATTTTCACCGAGAAAATTCCTTTGGTGTAGTTTCCGTCGAGAAAATGGTTAAGGGTTAGAGTTTTTTAAACTTGCCAGAAGTTACTTTACGAGTTCGCTGGTTTGTCCACCATCAGTATTAACACTAAGCAATGTTTAACTTATTACTTATAACTATTCGGTTAAAAAGGAAGATGTAGTTTTAATAACCAACCAGAAGTATTTAAAACTAGCGATGACTAAGATTTCTAGACTATCATGTGAATAACTCGAGACATATCAATGTATAATGGCCAAAAACCATCCGATTCTTTTAAATTGTTACTCCCAAGTTCTTTTATCTTTTATTCGAACATGCCCGACTAAACATGTTTTGCAGTTCTACTTAAACCAGATGAGTAACAAACTTTACGACAGACTATTAAAGGTGGTCAAAAGGACTTTCTACGCAGGAAAACTTAGATAATCATTTTCTTGTCAACTAGCGGTATTCACTGAGACAAAAGACAGTTTACCTGAAATTCCTCTTCCATGTGTATATTTGAATTCAGCTGCTCATGTAGAGAAGGCTACAACCACGAAAATTATTCAGTGACTAGATGAACATTTTAAGGTGTGGTTAGGAGAGGGACAAACAAAGAGTATTCGTAGGTCAGTTTTCTCTCATTTAGTAGATACTGATCATACTGTCATGAATTCAAAGTCATTTAAATTAATGTACCATATAGTATCAAAGTTTCCTAAATGGACTGGCATTTATTTATTACGTAGTAGAAGCTATAAGAAGTTGAGCTATCAATCTTAGTGAATGTGTCCAGAAGACATCTGCACCACACTTATCTCTTCCTTGGTCAAATATAACTTAACAAATATTTTCATTAACTCAATATATCGTTTAGGTTGTGTTTTTTGTTATTTCGGTTATTTTTTCCTCACCTCGTTTATATATTTTCTTCACTGCCTATATGAGTGAAACTATTTTTATTCACCCACTTCCTATTAAGTAATTTTTTTGACAATTACTATTTTTGTAGTAATTGGTATTTTAATCGATTGAATATGTCACAGATTGATGTTGGCAAGGTACCATTAAAAACCAAGGAGTAATGGAGAGCTGTTTCTCTCTGGTGTGAAACTCCTCAGCAGTGTGCACCATAGATTCCGCATCACACTTGTCAGGAATGAGACAAATATCACCATTGTCAATGGATGATCGTCGTGCTATGTATCACAAATTGATTGAAGTGGGAATTCCACAAGTGTATGCCAACCCAATCGTGCAAAAGGTTAGGTGTTCACCAACCTAAGGCTCCTAGTGCCGAATCTGAGGTACACAATGCTGAGGAGTTCCACACAAAAACGAAACAGCTATCCAGTACTCCCTGGTTTTCAGTGGCACCTTGCCAACATCAAACTGTGACATAATCAATTAAAATACCAATCTCTACAAAAATAACCATCTCAACTGAATTACTATTTTAATATGTTCAGCGTAATCAACTCATTTTCTGAAGTTCTAATCTACTTCTTTTACTGAAATATTTATATGTGTTATTTTATTATCCTACTAGTACATCTGTCCTCTTACTATTAATTTGTACCTTGGATTGATTATGATCAACACTTATATAATTTGTCTACCTCATTGTCACAATCAATTCAAAAATTGACTTGAGTGGTTTAACAATTTTCATATTTGAATATAAATATTATTGTGCATATTATAGTCAAGCCTGATGAAGATCTAGTTGAAAACAATAGTGTTCGACAATATATGTGTTGTTTCTAACGTGTATCTGTTTATTAAGAAATGAATTCGTCACAACACGTTTTTCGATATAATAGTTTAATAGCAATAATAGTAAAACACTTAGTCTTCTTAATTAAAGGTGATTAAAACTGTCTTCTTCTACACAGAACTAAGTGTAAGCGGATTTTGTTGGGTGCTTACAGTCGGAGAACAATAGTCTTTAACCTAAATGTATTCGTTATAAAAATATCTAGCATTTTACTAGAAACGTATTGAACTACTGTATTATAAAGACATGTATATATATATATATAGATCGATTGCTATAGAAAAAGTAGATCACTTATATATTTAAGTTGGATTGTGACTAGCAAGCAGAATCCAGGACGCGCGTTTCGTCCTATTTGGGACTCATCGGCTGGATGTGCCTGCATCCCAATGTTGATGTTCACACTGGGATCCAAACTCAGTCCGCTTCGTGCCAAACGCCACGGCGTTCACCACTAAGCTACTGTGTTCAGACAGTCACACTTGTGCAACGGGCATATATATCGAGGTAATCCTCTCAGGATGCACATATGGCAACAGAGACTGACCAGTTTCAGTCCATTACAAATCAACGGGAAAATACAAACTTATCCTAATTACAAATCACTACTATTTTTGGTATGTGCTTTTCCCACATGTCTTTAAGGTAGATAATCATCATTTATCTTCCTAAATTGCAAATTATTTTCATCTTACAACAGTTATTTATTATTTAGAGTAATATACGACTCCCATGTTATTCATGTGATACGTGAAATTTTCAAATGTCTCGTGAAGTAATCTCTTCCTACAGAATTCACTATTCATACAATTGTACAGCTATTTTATATGGCATCATTCAAAAAGAAATCGATTTATTTCAATCATAAGACACTTGACAGATAATAAAGTCATTCATAAAGTCAGTATCATGATTTTCTGATTCCTTTTACTTGGAGCACATACATCTTATAAGTATAAGCACATCACGCCTTATATTAACCTAAACGCTCTTTCACCAGAAATCTTCTAATATATAATATGATTGGGGAAAGTTTCACAGAAACTATTTACAAAACAGGTTGTAAAAGCATATTAGCAGAATCGATCTAGTCCTGCTGAAATGTTTATCCTTGCCGATTTTCGGTCTGCATATTGGAAAAACGAATACAAGACTTTTGATAATAAACATTCGATTGTAGCAGTAGTTAATTAGGAAAATTAACCTGTAATCATCGACTCCGAATACTTCACAACATTCATGGTTTAGATAAGTTTATATAGTTGTGCAAATCTTGCTATAAAAGAAGAGAGACGTACTAGGCAATTTTAAATACATTAGCTCCTGATGTAATAATTAGAAGACAACTTCAGTTCAATGAAAAAATTGTCTTAATGTATTTTATGAAGCGACTGCTTTACATCATTAACACATTAACACATTTGATTGGCCCATGAAACTCATCTCATAAAACTTAATGCTAGAAATCCATTGAATAATGCTAAAAGAAACATCTCTTTCGTTGATCGATCGTAACACGGGTGACCAGCCATAATGACAGGTATAATCTGTCACTTCATTGATACAGTTAAGTAAATATCTGTAACATTTAATGGACTAACAGAAACATTTGTAGAAACGTTTTTTATTTGTTTAAATTGGGCTTTTGTTTCAATCTCATAAAAGTATCAAAGTTCTGCTTTACTCATCTTCACTAATTAGGGGCAATAGTATCGTTATTTAATCAGTGAGCAGTGACTGATATCGTTTGTATCCAACTATTAATCTTGTATGTAACCTGTCAATCATGTTACATTATGAACACAAGTCTACTTTGCTTAACTATCTTTTTAATGAAAGGTGGTTAGTAATAAATAGTAGAATAAGGTTAAGCCAAACTGTATTCATACTGGTGTTTTTGAGTAGGGTCTATTTGCAACCACGTGGAAACCGATTCACCCATAAAATTGAACATAAATCGCTAGGTGTAACAGAAGGCAATATTACAGGTGAATTTCTTTATCCAATAGATTCATCATTAAATGATGTTTGTATTTCAGCAGTTGACAGTGATACTCTAAGGGTGACTTCACCTCACCATAAAACTAATAAGAACTATATATAAAGTAATTATTGAATGCATACTACAAACTACTTCAAAAGGTCAACCAAAAATCTTCAATAGATTTGATGTAGCATCACTCAGTCGATCTTAGAGTAATGACTACAAAAATTTGAACCCCGTAGTTATCAAACTTCATTTAACATAACAAAATATTATATGCACTCACAAATAAATTACCACTTTCATATTCAAAGAGTGTATCAGTTAAGTAGTATTTTAATAGTTTTGTAGGAGTACTGCAAAAGAAACTCGTGCAATATACTACAGTTGAACTCAACAGATGACTCTGTGTTTAATCTACTTTCAAACAGATTTCCCATTAATTTTGTTTCATAACATGAATAACAATTCTAGCTTCTAGTGAAATATATTTACATATCCACCATGTGAAACGTATTTTGGCGTCATTGTTACTACCCGTGATTTTCTAGCTGAGCATCGGTAAACTTCATTCTTATTTATAAATCTGAGAGTTTTATGTGAAAATAGGCATATACACATCTAAGCAGAAAATGACAACTAATTATTTGTAGGCAATACATTATTAGCTAACTTTGCATTCTTACAAAGTCACATGTAACTTCCTTTTCAAATTAAAGCAAGTCACTCGTGGAATATTTCACTGTTCATTCTGGTTCTCATAAATATTAGTCTCTGTTGGGGTTGATTTATTTAGAAAGTGAAATGTTTTACAGTGTAGTCACCAAAGTGAGCATTAAAGATCCTATAATTGTTCATTGTATGTCTACCATCATTTCAAGCAGTGTTCGATAGCATAAAAATATTTGTAAATTGTTTATTCTTCGAGATCTTTCTTTTTATTTGTGACAGCAATTTAATAAAATTATTTTTGTTTATTGACAAGAAGTAAGTGCTATTGAGAGAAGAAAATTTCCTTCTCGATGATACCATTTACTATAGCTGTACAATCATATACGTAGTCATTTCTATAAGATATTTGTCTATCGAAAATTAAGAAGTAATTACATGATATGTTATTTAGAGACTATAAGTATCAAATGAACCAAAAGTATGTTACGTAGTTGTCTAGATGATGACAAGAAACTGTTCTAAATTGTAATCAACTTACAAGTTGGAAAAATGAACAAAAATTGTTCACTTGACTGGTATGAAGAAGAAACACTTGCCGAAGACAGCAGTAGTAATTATGGAAAGCTGGAAGAGATTTATTAAATTTATTATTAATTATTAGAAATTAAAGATAGATCTCAAGTAAAAATGAATAAAGGGAAATTAGGACAAGGTAAGTTTAAGTGCTGGACATACTGTTTTTGAACGCGGAGATCAGGCTTGAGCTTCCGGATTACCAAGGCTACAGCTGTGCATAAGATATTCATTCCTTCCCTATTCGAAGTCATTTGTATAACAACACAAATGATGCCGAATGACAATTCTGGTGAAGCAATATAGCCTGAGTTTATGAGGCTTTCTTGTAATGAGCTCATGATCTACTTGCACTCACCTTTCTAGAGCTAAGCCAAGTAATATTCTGAGATGCGTATAGAAAGTATTCGCTTTGTTTAACCAATATGAATTCACTACTTATATCTGAGATAATCAATATTACACGATAAATGCTAACCGGTAATAATCATCCTCAATAATGAATAAAATCATACATTTTTATTGATAGTGAAAACGACCATAGTAGTCATGTGACAAATTAGTAGGTATTTGTATCTCCTTGAACAACATATTAGTTACATTTTATATTTTATTGTTTACAATGTAAAGCAATAGAAAATTGCTTTAATGAATTTTATTTTGTATTTTGCAATATAACCATCAATTAATGTATTTAATAAAACTTATTAATAATACTTGTACATAGTTAAATTGTTTTTTGTTATTTATTTTCAAATATAAATTTTTATTATGTAACAATAAATGTGTTAGAATATGAGATGTCATTTTAAGTGAAAACATTATGTAATCAGCCTATAATTAACTAAATTTTATTGAATACAAGCAAATGATAGGCTTTTACACTTGAATAGTATATAACACTTTATGAATAGATCTTTGTTAATATGTAAGATATGCATACATATTTATTATACAATCTTTTATGGTATGCGCTACATGGTTTCTAATTAAATACTAAATAAATGAATTTTATATTAACACATGACCGATTAATCAAAAAATCACGTGTCATTATAAATTTATCATAGTTACACTGATTTGTATCTTCTGTTGAATATGATGTATTAATGTGTGTGTAAACTAAGTTGAAAGTAGATGTCTGAGCAAATATCTTAACTAAATATTCTTGAAAATAAAAATTTACGTATGCAAACTTAAAACTTTAGTAAACACATCAAATTGTGTAAGTGATTAATGAAATTTTTTGGTAAATGATAAAATTTCAATATCTTTTTTTTTATTACATAATCAACATTAACATAGAAGAATATAGTAAATACACTATTTTAAAGAAGAAAAAAAGATATAAATCGATCAGTTTTATAGTAGAACTATTTGAATGCAAATGTATTAAGTGATGAACAGAAACTATGTTTAAGATAGAATCTAAAATTGAAGTTAATTAATACATCGTTCTGTTGATCAACTCACTTAATAAAGAACAATGGTATAAAATATAATATTAAGAGTTTAATTTAATACATGATGCCGACAGTAACAAAGGAACATCTTTCATACCTGAAAAACAGGAAGGATAAATTTCAGCATGCATTATAGAAATGTGACTACAACTAGCTTTCTTCTGGCTCATCTCACAAGTCAACAGTTCAATGTAAATCAAGTTTGAGAATGTACAATGTTGATATACAGTAATTTTAGCGTAACTTAAAAACTCGTCCACATCCAAAAGTGAAAAATCAACATGTTTTTAGTAGTTTACCATTTCAGCATCAGTCGTTACAATATTTGTTGGTGTCATCATGTTCGTGAAGAAATTTACTGTTGAAATGTAATAAATCGGCTACAGCCATTTCAAGTATTAACGACTATATGCTATTAAAAACCAGTTTCTAGATTAAAATTTACTATTAGAATCCACCACTTATGAGACTAATCAACTTGAAGATGACATCTCTTAATGACACTGAACAACTAAGTAACTTATCGGATGTGATTGTTATATTTCGATTGCACTATGACTGCAGCAAATTGTGTAGACGTTAAATATGTATTATTGATGAGTCCCACACAAACGAATGTAGAAGTACAGTGTTTCAATTATTCGCTGGCACAGATCACTCCAAGGTGAAAAATATTTCCAAGTTATTGTCTTTCTTGCATTTTTTCTAAAATGTTCTTCATTTGTCTATATGCATAATAAAAGCTTTAAACGTATGAATTTTGAAATAACTTAAAAAGCATTTACTAATGCTGCCTATGCAAAACAAATCACATTGTAAAAGATTAGTTCCAAGTACTTTGTCTCTACCAATTTGACAAAAGATATCACTGTCATTACTCTTAGTTATCACACAACTGACTGAGTGAAGGAAATAGGTTCTTCTTTTTATAATGTGTCCTAAAATCTATGCAAGAACATTAGAAGATATTTTACCTCAATATTTAAAAATGTAACTTTTGAAAGTAAGAAGATTACACTTGTGTATGATAAATATATGTGCTTAATCACATGAATATATTTCAAACACAGGTAATATCTTAATATGTGTCTGAGGTACCCTATGAACTATCATAAAATCATGCTCTTATTTTGGAAATGGTAAGAATTCAAGTGAATTTACATATCTATTGGTGATCACAAATGGTACACCATCATTATCAAAACTGTTGATACACTTGACTGACGCTCCTCAATTAGGATGAAATCTAAATACAAAGATTTCTGATGATCAGGTTCAATTTTCCAGTACTAAACAAAGAGTATAACATGAACTAGGCGATGGACCGATGACCGCACTTCAAACGTAACTTAAAAACTCGTCCACATCCAAAAGTGAAAATCAACATGTTTTTAGTAGTTTACCATTCAGCATCAGTCGTTACAATATTGTTGGTGTCATCATGTTCGTGAAGAAATTTACTGTTGAAATGTAATAAATCGGCTACAGCCATTTCAAGATATTAACGAACTCTATGCTATTAAAAACCCAGTTTCTAGATTAAAATTTACTATTAGAATCCACCACTTATGAGGACTAATCAAATTGAAGATGACATCTCTTAATGACACTGAACAACTAAGTAACTTATCGGATGTGATTGTTATATTTCGATTGCACTATGACTGCAGCAAATTGTGTAGACGTTAAATATGTATTATTGATGAGTCCCACACAAACGAATGTAGAAGTACAGTGTTTCAATTATTCGCTGGCACAGATCACTCCAAGGTGAAAAATATTTCCAAGTTATTGTCTTTCTTGCATTTTTTCTAAAATGTTCTTCATTTGTCTATATGCATAATAAAAGCTTTAAACGTATGAATTTTGAAATAACTTAAAAAGCATTTACTAATGCTGCCTATGCAAAACAAATCACATTGTAAAAGATTAGTTCCAAGTACTTTGTCTCTACCAATTTGACAAAAGATATCACTGTCATTACTCTTAGTTATCACACAACTGACTGAGTGAAGGAAATAGGTTCTTCTTTTTATAATGTGTCCTAAAATCTATGCAAGAACATTAGAAGATATTTTACCTCAATATTTAAAAATGTAACTTTTGAAAGTAAGAAGATTACACTTGTGTATGATAAATATATGTGCTTAATCACATGAATATATTTCAAACACAGGTAATATCTTAATATGTGTCTGAGGTACCCTATGAACTATCATAAAATCATGCTCTTATTTTGGAAATGGTAAGAATTCAAGTGAATTTACATATCTATTGGTGATCACAAATGGTACACCATCATTATCAAAACTGTTGATACACTTGACTGACGCTCCTCAATTAGGATGAAATCTAAATACAAAGATTTCTGATGATCAGGTTCAATTTTCCAGTACTAAACAAAGAGTATAACATGAACTAGGCGATGGACCGATGACCGCACTTCAAACTTTGTCTGAGTGAATTCATTTAACAATACTGACTACATTATATGATGCTACTTACTCAACATATTCATAAACTTTGCTTACATAAGAATTATTTACCTTTATTAAAGGTTAGCTACAGCCCAGACATCTATATGAATATCACAATTAATTCTGAATATTAAAAAATCTGAAAAACTTTTTACTTCAGTTACCTGGATGAAAACAAACATTGTAATACATCAAACGTGACCACACATGAAAATGTCTACATCGTTTAAAGTAATTAAATGTGACTTTGATGTAAATAAATCAATTGTATCTAAACCATTTGGTAACTGTTGATATTCTTATTGGCTTTCTAAGTGATACTGTTTCTGTATATTTGATAATACAAAGAAATTTACAAAAATATGAAAAATAAACAAAATTCGAAAACACAAATGAATAGTCATAGATGTTTTTGTTTTCCTGTTTCTGTTTAGTAAATACGTACTAATATGTGACATGAAAAAGTTGAAAATGGAATTGTTCTAGTGACTCCGTTTAATTTATTGAATAATTATAAAATATCGAATATATCACAGATTGATGTTAGTAAAGTATCACTGAAAACCAGGGTGCAGATGGTTAGGCGCTAGCCGTCACCCTGAAGCTTCTGGTGAGGAATCTGGGGTGAGCACTGCTCTGGAGTTCCACACTGAAACGAAACATCTGTCTAGTGCTCTCTGGTTTTCAATGGCACTCTGCCAACATCAATCTGTGATGTATTCAATCAACTAAATTACCATTATCCATAAAAAAATAACTATCTCAATTGAATTATAGAATAGATGAATGGTTTTGTTATTACTGTTTAATTGGTTATACAGTTAACTAGTGAATAATAGTTACTTCAAAATCAATGTGCTATAGATACGCCTACATAGTGTTATTTATATACTATGATACAAAAAACATGTTTTGCTCCTGAATCAGTATACAGATTCGGATTTAGTAAATCTGTTCTTGAATCTTACACTATAAAGTAATCAGAATATTTAAAATTAATTGCAAATACGGAGATTGACTTTACCCTATAATTTTAGTGATTATTTAATAAACAAATCTGTGTTTTAATGAAGCAAAAATTATTTAAGTAGAACTATTTAAATACCGGTTTGTCTGATTCCTTTCACTTGCTGACAATGTAGAGAAACACTTTAATACGTATTTGGAGAATAGAAGTGCATATATTGTATCACATTTAGCGAAATGTACAAATGAACCATGTAAACAATGTCTAAATTTATTACTAAAAGATAATGAATATGATGAGTTCTATAGATGGTTCACATACAGTTCTTGTAAGGTAACTATTGTAAATCAACTATGGAGAGGAGATTCGGAAGTATGTTAAGACAAAAAATCCATGTGTTAGTAAATAAATTTGAGTTGCATTATTACGACTTTTGACCTATTCCAACTGAATTTCACGCTTATAAAGGATCATATGTAATCATATGTTAAATTAAATCAAAAATGAACCACATGGAAAGTGACCTTTAATCGAGAAATCATTAATAATAAATGTCGGTTTTGACGTTTATTATGAACTTCCTTTTGAAAGCTTGAGTATCTTAGAACCCAAATCTTTACTGTTCATAATGTATCGCAACTTATTCACTAAAGCAATATGAATCCTATAAATTATAACTTATCAAGACAATACAGATTCTATAATAAGAATCTTCAACGGAATAAATAAATATTTTTAGATTATCTATAGAAATCTACACCAGATGATGTAATTAAATGTGCAAATTTTCGAAGCTTTTATCCGGAATAAACATATTTCACAGTTTCTAGTTACAAAGATTCAGTTGAAGAAGCATACATTAACTCAAAGGTCTCAAACAATATGAAGATTTACACGATCACCCATATAAATCATTAAAACAGTTTTCTACCTAACATAAAACAGAATAGGCTAGATACGAAAATTATTAATGTAAATTTAATAACTACAGTTGCATCACTATAGTACTACATGACCAACAATACACTCTCATTCGTCATTGGGTAATTAAAGTGTCTCGTATTTAAGTGAATGAATGTGCATAAAATTCTTGACTAAATATAGTGCGAGTAATTTAGCTCCCTCTGATGTTAGTTATGAATGATCAACGACTTCTAAATTATAAAACTTAGATTTTTAATTAACAGAATCACATAGCTTTTAAACCAAAATGCTACTTTACGAAGCTTTGATTGTACCAACAGACGATGCTCAACGAGCTTAAAAAAGATTGTACTTGAAAATTTTAATAGGTTGTTTCGACAATCACAAATGGTTTCAAAAAGTTACCATGATTGATCTGGGTGCCTAATTTTTTACTGAGCCAGTTTCTTATTCTAAACCATATGTGGATCTTTGTTAACTTCAACAAGTGATTACCACAAATTTATGTATATTGATGTAAATAACTTCACCAATTCTTGCAGGTAGGGCCATAAATCTCATTAGCAGTCCATTGAAGATAATCAAACATTACTAATGTTTGAAACATATATATTTATAAAGTTGACTTAGGCAAGTATCTGTTCGAAAATGTATGAAGGTAGTGTTACCAAAAATTTCATTTTAATTTTAATATAATTATCAAATTGATTTACTACATTAATAGATATCAAATATTTATTTGATATCACAAATTGGTCTGAATTAAGCAACCATTGAGTATCAGAAAGCACTAGATAGATATTTCATCTTAGTGCGGGGCTCTTCAACGGTGTGCACCCACAACCCCACCAGGGATCGAACCTTAAATCATCTGGCTCTGAGCTAAATACTTCACTATTAGACCACTGGGCCGGCTCGTAATGGTCATTCATTCTAATTCAGACAATATCAGCCCACCAGTGACCAACTTCTAGAGATGATTCCCGAAGTCTTAGTGAGAAAACTTTAGCAGTTGAGTTCAACCATGTGAGGTGTCTGGCAGTTTCCCCTCTGATAGTAGCCGATGAAGTCGAATAAATATGTTGTGAGTTGACTGGGTTATAAATATTAGCCATTAAATATCGGCCAAGTTATATATTTAAGTTGGATTGTGACTGGCAAGCGGAATCTAGGACGTGCGTTTCGTCCCATTTGGGACTCATCGGCTGGATGTACCTGCATCCCAATGTTGATATTCGCACTGGGATTCGAAGTCAATCCGCTTCGTGTCAAACGCCACCGTGTTCACCACTAAGCTACTGTGTTCAGACAGTCACACTTGTGCAACGGGCATATATATATAATTAGGATAAGCTTGTATCTTCCCGTTGATTTGTAATGGACTAAAACTGAGTTCGAATCCCAGTGTGAACATCAACATTGGGATGCAGGTACATCCAGCTGATGAGTCCCAAATAGGACGAAACGCGCGTCCTGGATTCTGCTTGCCAGTCACAATCCAACTTAAATATATGACTTGTGTAATAACGCTATATCGAGGCAATCCGCTCAGGATGCACATATGGCAACAGAGACTGACCAGTTCCAGTCCATTACAAATCAACGGGAAGATACAAGCTTATTCTAATTATCGGCCAAGTTGTCTGATGGTGAAGTTTTCGCCGCTGAAATAGAAGGTTCTGGGTTCGGTTTCTGGTGGGACCTTGGATACGCACAATGGATGAGTCTTGTACTAGGACGAAACGACTACCCAGTGTTTCTTGGTGGTAGATGATTGTCTAGCTAGGACCAACTTATGACACCAAATCGGCATTCACCAATCTTCACAACACTCAACATGCTTAATATAAAACCAAGAATCATCATCAAATCTTTCCTACCAACATGCTATTTAATTTTAAAGTATACACATTTACTTCTGGTCTTCACTTAGTATTGCATTATGAAAAGTACTTCATAGATATTCTGTATATGACACTGAACATCTGACTGAAGTGATATCAAGTTTAGTGCCTAACTAGTCACTTGACTGGAATAAATAAAAATTAGAAATTTTATTAGTTCAATCGTTTAATTACTTATCACTGCTGTACTATCAGATTTCATTACCACCTAGTTAAAATTAATAATCTGGACACTTCATACAAATTAATTACAAATGTATCTTAAATTAGGTATAATTCTCACTAATAGAGAATTTTATCTTAATGTTTCATTTCAGTTAATTTATAGTGATCACAACCTATCACCTTTCATTTTTGTTTGCAGCGATTTCATTCTGAAGTTAATTTTTGTCGCATTTTATTCCTCTCAGTAGTTATTGTCACTGACCAACAGAATGTACTTACTGATTTAAAAAAATCTATAATGATTTCAATCCACACAGCAAGATTAACACCACATTAGTAGAAGTAGAAGTTACTTCAGTGATAATAAAAATGTAAACCAAGAGTAAACATATAGAATATAGTTCAGAAAAAAAAGATGGAGCGTGGAAAGAAAGACATGAAATAATTTTAAGCTCATGATTTAAGAGTGGACAATGAGTGGGTACATTTGCGCCACTGTGACAGATTCTGGGCCATGTCACCAAGTGTTTCTAGTCACTGGTTATAGTATTCCCGAGGAACCCATCCAGGTAGCTTGCAGCTACCGATACGATTCAAATCAGTAGTCAGTGATTTCGTGGACTGATGACATGTTTTGGTTTGACCTCCCCTAACTTATCCATCCTGCTCCTATATCAGCCAACATCGCATGTCGGGGCAGACGGTGGTTGGGAATAAGCAACACATGTCCGAACCGCCTTAATCGGTGGGGACTCACAACCTCATCGACTGATTCACTACCTTAACCTAAAAACCGTCGTCTAACCTCGTTATTACTTACTCGATGATCTCAGCTAATGCGAGCGATGTTTCGAAGATATCGATGATCAAAGACTAATAACCTAAGACTGTCGTCTACCCTTAATGGCCACGTCTCACACTCATACAGTAAGACAGAGCGAACTGTTGCGTAGTACACTTTCCCTTTCGTTGAGAGACGAATATCTCATCTACGCCATCGGTGACGTGAGTTGACAAAATCAAACGATCTATTTGAATTCGCACGGAGATTTTGTCAGAGACCAACCCATTAATGCTGAACAGACTTTCAAGACATGTGAAGTGGTTGACGTGATCAACCACTTAACTCCCCTATCTTTAGTTCAGGCGTTGACGAAAACCAATCCTGGAACAATATTTTGCATTCAGAAGGGGAGAAACGCATTTTCGAGCACGGAGCGATTAACAATCGACACCAGTCAGACGCAGTTATGTTAAGTTCCCAAACTTTAGTCAAAATATCGTCTAAGTGAGACCACTTAAGTAATACATTCATGATAATTAACTCTTATTCCTAAACTAATTATTTATTTGTATAATAACATATGTACTTTCAATTATTGTCTAAAGAAAAAATATATTTTCATCTAATCAAACTATTCAAGAAAAGTAATGTCGGATTTTTATTACTGCGCCTAAAACATTGGTTGAAACAGATAATTTACCGACTGCAAAAGGTTATAAGTAAATAAAAGCAATTGAAAACTAATTACATCTTCTCGTACAGTCGACTTTTAGTTAAACAAAAATGTATTTGATAATAATGTAGAAAATGATAGAATTCATGTAAATATCAACCTTAAAAAAAGTTCACCTATGAATATACATTATGTTGTATTCCTAATTAAAAACCTACTGACTATTAAACTATATAGTTTTAATTTTTTCTTTAAATTATCCTACAAATAGTACTGAATATAAAAATGATTCAAATAAACGGAATTAATGCAAAGATTCGATTAATGTGACAAACTACTGAAATCTTATTACATTGACCAAAATTTATTAGATTTCAGTTAGATTTTGATATACATATTACCCATTTAAAATATGACTACAACTAAGTGTATGTATAATTCAGTTTATCACATGGTAAAGATCAGGAAAATGAGACAAAAAAAATGCAAGTGTTAAATTTATGTGGAAAAATAAAGAATTCTGTAAAACTACATTTTTTGGTCTATAAATGTATGTGAAAAATGAAACAAAAAAAAATCATGTCGTATAATGTTTGCTGATTATTTTTTAGTTTAAAAAATTCCAGGTTACAAAACCTAGAGAACATAATTAAACTTAGTACATAATTTACACAAAGAGTGAAAAAAAAAACTTTATGAAATACCTTTTATGTATTTCAATGTATATGTTAAGACATGATCTTTAAAAGACAAAATAATTTATAAACTGTCGTTAAATAGTCTAAAGCAATACAAAAAATAGCTTACATGGATTCAAAATTGATTCATCGTAATGGTTAACACTGATAGATTCTAGTTGCAATTGATCTCTTGTATAACAGAAATGCAAACATTGAGTGATCAGTAAACAGCTGTCTGAACTATATAGTCTAGTCTTTAGTGTAGAGTGGGTTTATTTTGATAGATTATGCGCGTTGGCCTATCATTTACGTGATATTATCATTTGCTACATTTGTTCGTTGAATAGTTAGTATTTAAGATCAATTAGTGGTTCAGTGCATGTATTATAATCCTGATTAGTCATATCTATTCATTAGCCTGTTGACATTTCGTCACCATAGAGTCAACTGAAAATTATTTACGATAAAGTTCTTTTCTATATGGTTCCTTGGCGAGGTTTACATACGCCAACCAGATTTTAACGTTTTGTTGTTGATGCAGTCAACAATACAAAAGCCTATTTATCTATATACTGTATTTCCAATCCACATAGTACAAACACTCTTTTGCTAAATGAATTTTGTGCAAATACGCAAAAGGTTCTCCTATCAGTGATGGATTAAAATAAGAGATAATTATGCTATCTAAATTTAACACTATACCAAACGCATTTGAATTTTAATTAGTTGAAAAATCTTGAAGGTAAGTTTACATCACGTTACTAGAGTAATTAAATTACAACACTATATATTCAGCCGTTGCTAAGATACCTTTACTTACCGCACTTATTACTTCTGTACTGAAGATAATCCACAGGAGTTAGTAAAATAGAAAGTCATCACAGCGTTTGAATGCCAATAATTTTCAACTCATGACAAGCTTAACTTTTAATTTATGAACAGACAATGTAAGTGAATATGTTAGTTTGCTATAAAAAGGAACTGCCAATATCACCTTTAGGTAGACAATGTTGCATCAGTAGTAAATCCATAAGCAAAATAAGCATAATTTTGAAAATCAGGGTAATTTAAAATCATTAAATTATGATAATTCTGACTGGTCTTTACAATTTTTCAAACCCAAAATTACAGCATAATTCTAATTGTCTTTTTTAATAAAAATAGCACTTAATATTTTTTTGTTTTACCTACCTATTCAGAACTCAATAATATGACCTTGCTATTACCAATGAGATTCATTGTGTGTAACAATGAGTGCTTACATACATATTTGTGTTCAAGACCTAAGGTGCATTTGTTTATTGTCTAGGTTTTATTTATACTTATACGTACACCAATAACGTTCAGGTATACATATACGTATATGCCATACAGATGTTTGTTACCTAAATAAAAAAGAAGCACTTAAAGCAAAACAATTAGTGCATTCGAAACCCTAGTTGTATATCGAATGTATATATCTGCACACAAAAACATATATGTATGCTAATTCATTATAATAGGCTTGCACATTCATACAAATAACCATTATATCAGTTTATTCATATCAGCACAATTCTGTGTACTCAACACATGCGTACAGAGTGATCACACTAAGTTAGCATAGTTATTTAATTGGATAATTGAAATACCGCCTATGTGGTATCTAAGCCTATACACGCACACGCCTTCACTCACATAACTATACAAATAAACGTATACCAGTCCAATAAAACTAAGTCATAAATAATTTTTGGCACAGTATTTAGATAGAATCAAAAACTATAATAAAGGACAAAAACAGACTTTAAAATAAGGTGGAGAGAAACTGTATAATAATCAATGTAATCTTTTGTTCTATATATATATATATATATATATATATATATATATATATATATATATATATATATATATATATATATATATATATATATGACTGCATCTAATAAGTAAATATGCTACTTTTAGCATGCATTATTACCTTGAATTTAACGACAAAATTATCGACGAAAAAATGTGAAACACTCGGTTTACATTGTTTGTTTAATAACTGAAAAGTAAACAATTTATTCTTGTGAACAAGTGAATAACACAAATCGAATAGAGTACTACGTTGCTGTTGGTACTGATAAAAAACGACAACGTTCATTATAATAACTGATTGATATAAAGATTTACAATGAAGGAATGCTAAGTCGCGAATGAATAAATATACTATAACTCAGGTTCTGATATCATTAGCATCGACTTGTTATTGTTTAATGACTAATAGTATACTTATCTAGTTACTTTATACCATTTAAATTCTATGGGTCGGTTATATAAATCCAATCTCTTAAAATCAAAACACGATGCAAGTAGTGTCAAATTACGTAGACTAGTGACAATGATGAGAATTAATCGGTAATACAGGTTAATACAATAGAACAAAAATGATCAAACAAGCTGTTTATTGTATACCTCAGTTCTGTAAAAAATTAGTTGTGGATCTCAATAACTAGATTGTAATATTTTATTACGTTAAGCTAAGTGACTCTGGTTCACATCTACAAAGAAGCATCAGTACTATCTCAAATGTAGGGTGGAAGGGAAGGAACGTAAAATACGAAGAAATTTAGGTACACTATACCTATGGACTATTTCTAATCACATTATATTCGATATCAATACGGAATACCTAAAATCTATAGGACAAATCTCAATGAATAGAGGGAATTTAGTTGACTTTTTTTGTGTTAAAAATGTGTCCACTACAAAGTCATTCTTTGACATTTTATATAAATACGTTAAATAGGTTGTAATTCTTGAGTTTGAAGTAGAATGCCAAGGAGAGAAGTGGAAACGCCCCCCCCAGAAATCCACCCTAGGGTTGCTGCCGGTCCCAAGCCAGGATAAAGAAGGAGGATTGGGCATGGGATTAGCAACCCCACCCAGTAAAAAAACAACTGTGTTGAAAAACGCTAACCGGACAAGAACACAGAAAGCCAAGGAACAGGCCTAATACACCGAAGTCAACAAGCAAGTGAAGAGGAGCATAAGGTCGGATAAACGGAAATTTGTTGAGGACCTAGCAATGACAGCGGAAAGAGCTGCAAGAGAAGGAAACATGAGGCTCTTGTACGATACAACGAAAAAGCTAGCTGGGAAATACGATTAACCAGAACGGTCAATCAAGAACAAGGCTGGCAAACCAATCACTGAAGTGCATGAACAACGGAACAGGTAGGTAGAACACTTCCAAGAACTCTTGAATAGACCAGCCCCACAAAACCCACCAGTCATCGAAGCAGCAGCCACGGATCTCCCTATAAGCACCGACCCATCAACAGTCGAAGAAATCAAAATGACCATCTGACAAATCAAGAGTGGCAAGTCAGCAGAACCAGACCAGAGGAGGCGCTGAAGACAGATACAGAAGCAACTTCCAGGATACTATACATTCTCTTTAGGAAGACTTGGGAAGAAGAACAAGTTCCAGCAAACTAGAAAGGAAGGTACCTCGTCAAGATACCAAAAACAGATATTAGCAATTGCGAGAACTACAGAGACACCACTCTACTTTCAGTACCAGCAAAAGCTTTCAATAGAGTGTCATTAAACTGAATAGAAGATCCAGTCAATGCTCGACTGAGAGATCAACAGGCCATATTCCGTAAAGACCGATCGTGTACCGGTCAAATCGCGAATTTACGGATCATTGTTGAACAATCAATTAAATTTGAATGCACCACTCTACATCAATTCACTTGACTTTGAGGAAGCATTTGACAACGTTTATAAAAGAACATTGTGGCGCCTTCTTCGACATTATGGCATACCAAAAAGGATAGTCAACACCATACGGAATTCTTACGACAGACTGCACTTTAAAATTCTGTATAGAGGTCAGCATACAGATTTACTCGAAGTGAAGACCGATGTCAAACGATGCTGTTTACGTCACTATTGATAATAAGAGGTTTATTAACTCAGAGCTATTTTGCCTCCATTCACAGAAGGCCAAACAACAAATTTGTATGGAAAGTGTTTATACGGAAAATAAATGAGAAAGCTTATCGTTTCCGTGCTCTTGTATACTGTATACATTAACGATCGTGTTTACCAAAGAAACCTATTTTTCAAAAACAAATATTAACCTTTGATTTTCTGAAAACATTCTCTAAAATACACTCTGTGGATACTGTCAATTCTACTGAATTAATTGACAAACAACCAATATAACACGATTTCCTGAAGTTATTAGACTTTGAGGACCCGATTTATTTTTTCGAAATGAATGAATGCATCCATTTCAATATGATAACAGAACTCAATGGATCCTAACTTTATACAGCATTTCACAATGTCCTACTATTATTTTGACTTAATTAACTGATCCTAAGCTAATGTATATTTTATTTCCGACTATTATTATTATAACTTACTACTGTTTTATTTGGTTACGTAATTAAATAGTTCTGATAGTATTTTAACAACACCTCCTCCCTGCTTCCATACCTAAGCCAATTTTTTTTGAAATCCATCTTTTAACTGTTCGCTTTATTTGTAATTTAATGTACTTTACTTCACTTTACATAAACATTTTGTTAATGCTTGTAACTATCATCATTTCAATGTATGTTTATTTCTAATTTTTTTCTTTCAACACTTCAGTATTATAAACTGTTTAAGTATCTTATTACAGTCGAATGAAAAAAGTTCATTTATCTAATTCAATAAAATTTCTTCTACTTACTCATTCAACAAAATCATTAGAATAAAGTACTTTTAAAGAAGTTAGTTTAAGGAAAATAAAGTAGTATGATTGGATATGATAGCAATGTTGTAATTGCACTGTATACATTCTAACTGTATATATCATATGATTTATGTACATAAATTACATTATATATTTTATTAAAAATATAAAAAAATTGAATTGAAAGGAACATCATAAATAAAAATTAAACAAGAAATAAAAGGTTTTTTAAACCAGAAAATTAGAATTTAAAAAGTAGTATATACGTCTTTCCGTAAGTCGTAGTGATTTGTAACTTAGACGTATGTACATATGTGCTAAGCTGTATATGGTACATGACTGACTGAGTAATTCACTAGCCTACTGAAACCATTAACGATTATGCATCAAATGTATGTATATTAAAAAATATATAGTGACCTTCTAGATAGAACTAGGACCGATATCTTTAGTTATTGAAATTCCTAACTACACCCAGAAAGAAAACTGGTCGAATGTGTATTTTGAAACATTTACCCGAAGTAGCTAGGTTCATTGTACCAACAATGTAATTTACCCTGTTCTCGTCCTAATGAAACTACGTCGCATGCATACCTTGTATTTTTGTCCTAACAGCATAAGAAAGGATATGAAAAATCGGAACCATGTTGTATAACATCTAATACTAGAAAAATCTATCCTTTAAGCGAAAAATGTAAAATGACAATCAAACTAAATGTCGTACTAGTTGATAATCAATAGCAAGATTTGCCCGGTATGTAGACAGAAATGTTGCCTTCTAATTTAATCAAATCCGAGTCACCTTACTTAACATTTTAAGACATTACCATTAACTATAATTTTTACAGGTCTATTGCTTCTTACTGACCAACCCTAACAGCCTATTATTAAAACTTAATGCCAAATCTTTTTTAATCACTTAGATCAGTGGCTAAATTTCTGCTTAATTGAAAAAAATCGATTTGTTGTAAAAGCCTAGGTAAGCATGACATTAGTCGTTACTCACTGGTCGGTCACCATGACTATTCGTGCATTTAGTGACATTTTATTAGAGTTTTACAGAGTTTATTTTTTATTTACTTAATTGGTCTTAAACAAAAATTAGCCCGAGAGAATTAAACCTTAACTCAGCAATTTATAAATTCGATAACTATTTATTACAAGATTTTAAGTCCGAGTAGCATCATTATACTCTACAGTATATATTTTATAGAAGTTTTAATAAAAATGAACTTTATATGGCTCACTGAATTGAAATTATAGCTAAAAAGGTTATATGAATTAGTTCTAGTTATTGCCAGCATCAGTAATTAGGTACCAGCTGACTTCACACTAGGTGGTCAAGCAAAATAACCAACCTTTTCTTGCACAGAAATAATAATATGTATGCAACTAATGGACTAGTGATACAATATTATAATCATTTCAATGACCAAATACTTAATATGCACTAAATGAATATTTTGTAATACATGTACTTTTATTAGTTTTGTTCTGTTACGCTTCTTTTCACGTGTCATATAGGAATACATTTTATATCCTGTATGTTAATGATTCGTTATTTATAGGTTGACGTAAATTTAGTAATTTCATGTTTTACATCATTTTTCCGTGTGAAACCATTACTAAAAGAGTTTTGGTGAATGATATTACACTTTAAACTTATAATTACAATAATTTAAGTTATATAATAGTTACGTCATAGATGTAATTAGTTTCACATCTTCGAAATTCCTACTTCATTGTTAAAATAGAAAGTGTCATCTTATGGCTAGAAGTTATTTTAAACTTAATTATCACAGAATACTAATAACTACTGATAAACACTTTTGATTGAGAAATAGAATAATAGGAAATCAATGAATAAAAATAAATTGTACGACTATAATAATCTATTCAGTACATAAATTATGAATTCAAAGAATATAACTCTTCCTCTTTAAACAAACTGTCAATGTGTAATGTTTGAAATTGTTTAAATTCACAATAATTAAATGTCCAATGATGTAGTTTTAAATTGTAATTTTATACCATTATCTAATTAAATATTTGTGAAATGATTCAACTAAATCACTGCATAGATTTGTTTGGATTTTAAAAAAATCATCTTTCAGAATAATTTGAAGTAATATTCTAGGTAAGTCCATTTGAAATATTAAACTATAATTAAGAAGTAAACCATCTGTTGGTTGTTTTGTTAGGAGTGAAATAGTTACTACTGATCACCATAAGGAATCGTTGAGCTATATCATCAATTGATCGAAATGGAAATTTTTTCCGTTGGACGTCGTCCCAGCGGTGCTGGTGATTAAGCGTTTTCACTGATACCTTAAGATCTTGAGTTCTATCCCCTGTGGGGGGGGGGCAGAATTGAGGGTGTTCACTGCTATAGATTTTCATACTAGGATGAAACAACTATCTAGCACTCCCTGGTATTCACTGATACCAAGTGCAATCAATCTGTGGAGATAACAAACAACAAATTAAATATCATTCTCAATTGAAACCAGTGTGAATCATATAAACTATTTCTTAAAAAGCCACAAAAAATGTGATTGTGCAAATAAAACAATTCTTACACCAGGCTCTACTGACTTTTTTTTACAGATTTAGTACTTTGTCATGAGGTCAATGGTAGAATTATAGAAATGTCTCTCATTATAATTGGAACTTATAGGCTGGATATGATTTCATTTACACGGAGACTACAACGCAGTATTTCTCGCTGCAAATGTTCAACGTTTTATCTATAGAGCTACTGAGTCTAGATGGCAATAATAAAACCGATGGGCATGAATGTAATCAAAATACACTAGTTTCGTATTGTTAATATTTATGAAATCAACGCTGATTCAAGTACACCCAAACACACGACCAAGATATATATAAGTTATTTAGAAATTTATGATAATGTTTATCAAAGCAATCCATCTAGAATGTAGATATAGTGATGAGGATATATTAATTACGGTCCTGCATATTACTAAGACGTAAATTGAAAACTATTATTTAATTTTTCCTAGTTGATTGAAATAACTTATTGCTTCCATTAACTTTGAATCCACGAATGAAACAGAATTAACTTTTATAACGATGATCAAATAGCCTCCAGAAGTTCATAACAACATTCATATGTTAATTCTGTATTTATAAATGCATTTAAATAACTATCATTCATTTTCATCTCAATAAGTTTAACTCTACATCAAAGTATACTACTAACTATAATCTTTATTCTAGTATTAAAACTCTTAAATCTGCTTAAAAGTGAACACCAATTCAATCTGGTGTTATATTTTATCATATAATTTCTTCTAAACATTCTGATTACTTTGAAATACTTCTATATTTTTTCTATTTTAAGTAATTTTCTTCTACATTCCTTTTATTGATATCAATCGGTCTGTTTACTAAATCGATTAAAATTTAGATAATTTAGTAGATAAAAGTTTTATTGTATGTTCTAGTTGAAAATTAAATTGAATAGAAATGTATTCATACTATCTTGTCATTATTTGTTTATTCATCTTAATTCATCATTATTATTAAGTTCAATCATTCTAAATACATAGATACAATGTAGATTTATTCGATTTACTATGATAATATACATTTATAAACTTGAAATGAAGCTTGATTAAGTAGTAACATTTTAAATGATAAAAATAAATGGATTATAGATCACATGGTTTGTAAAGTAGTTCATTAGATTCTAAAAAAGAGATTCAATTATGAGGTTGAGTAGTGTATTCATGATCCAAATGAATAGTGTTATGTAGATGTGCTTTGAAATTGACGTCAATAGGTATAAAAATTAATTTTGAATCATAATTACGATTTATAAGTTTGGTGTTTGCTTTTTAGTGAATTATCAACTAAGGTCTAATAGTTGCGCAGCATAAGGCTAAATACAAAACTACATATTGCTACCAGACGCTATGGATACAAATATAATCTTAAATCATATTGAAAGAAGAAAGTAATACCAGTATTAATTTTGAATGTTATCTGTTTCTGTGTCATATACGAAATCAAATGTAAAGCTAATCTGATTGTATGTGCGCCATGAGATATAGATCACTAGTCACCATTTTCGCATAGTGTTTCAACAAAATTCTGTTGAATAATAAAATACTTTGTTAAAAACTTAAAATGTGAAAAACCTACGCATTATGTTAAGATGAAATATTTTCAGAAAACTGTGATGAAATGTGTTGAAAAATGAAAATGAGACAATCCAGGTTAAAATGACAATAAAGAGGGAAAAAGAAGTAATAATGGTGTTTTGGGATTTTTTTTCCTTTCTTTTCATCGAGTTTAAGATCAAATTATAAGTAGATGTTGAACAAGTTTCCTTTGGATAAATAATACTGGCTTCAATATGTATATATACAGGTCTTCAGTAGATGTAAGACTACTGTCCTAGGTATGCGTTTGTTGATTTCATAGACGACTTAAAATTAATAATCTGTTTTAATAGAACGATCTGTGTTTACGAAATGGTTCTAATTGATCCACTGTTACCTCTTCTCAGGCACACTCGTTAATGTTCTCGAATCCTTTTGGACAGAATCCTCATCGAGTGGCCAATAAAACAAACTTTACATGTGTGAGTGAATTGATAAACGCACAATGAAGTGGTTAGATGCGTTATTTTGTCCTTCCAGTTGAACAAGGGATGAGTAGAGAACAGCAAACTTAAGATCGCCGCAAAGAACGTTCATTTTAGTTGAATTAGGAGTCTTTCCTTTAGGATGTCTGAAGCTTTGTCACCGATGACGTCGATATTCGTGTAAACTATTTTCTTTTCTGGTATGTTTGCAATTTTGGTCTTCATGTTCATATCAATAAAATTAGGTGGAAACCTATTTTCAATGATCATTTTACTTAAAATGTTCTACTCTTCGCGTATGGTGTCAGGACTTCGAAATCTTCGAACTCGTGTGGTGATGGATATAATTAAATTCTTCTTTCTACTCATGAAGATCCAGTTGTGGAAGCCTAATTATTGATCATTTCAAAATTGTTTTGTGTAAACAGACCTACTTAGAATTCCATCAGGTTTTATTTGTCCTAAACTCAACGAGGACAAAAGAAAAAGGTTCTCCGACCACAATTATTACTCCCCTCTTCCTCTTTATTGACTATCTTCCTCGAACTGTCTTATATTTATTTGTGAGCACAATTCATCAGTTTTCTTAAAAAAATTTCGTCTTAACATAAAACATAAATTTTTTTAACATTTAAAAGTGTTTGGTTAAAACTTAAAATAGCGCCTATACAATTGAATTGCCTTCGAACTTAAATGAAGTGGCAAACGTTATACAGGAAAATTTGTTTCGTTTATTGTTAATACAAAAGTTAAATTGATAAATATCATTGTTTTCACGATAGCACTTCTCATCAAGTATGATTTGATACTTATCAATTATTGACTGATTCCAAATGAATCATTCAACATTTAGACGAAAAGCAGTGATTAGTGAAGTTAACTTAGTTGATAGTCAAATATACTGGTACTAAAGGTACTGAATATGAACTTAACTGTGTTACGGATCAAGAGAAGCTGCAAAGATAAATCACTGAGCTTCGTCACTATGTTTAGTCTTAAATGAAGAAAAAATAGCTGTACATTCATTTCTCATTTATAGTGACTCTCATGATAAAAGTCAGTTTATATATATTCAATGTATACGTATATATGACTTTATTATAGAACTGGTTTCAGTAAAACTCTCTTCCAATAAAATCATAGTATTTTAAACGGATATCATCTTACTATTATTATTCACCATAATACAGAGAAGTTGTTTATATGCATATATTTTTATTCGTACTATTAAATGATAGGAAAAGATATTTAACTTGATAGTCAACAAAGAAATCTAGAACACATCTTTCATATAGGCTAAGACCTGTCAGCTTTATTCACTAATAACTGTAATGTTAATAAAAGTTAGCTATTTTAATGAGATAGAGAATTAACAACAAAATAACAATATTCAGTTTCACTTTTTGTTTCTATCACTTAATTTCTAAAGCCGAGTAATGCAATAATGTTAGTTTTATATTACGAATCAGTTTGAGCTAAAAAAAAAAACCATTAAAAACCAGAAAGCACTAGATAGCTTTTTCATCTTAGTGTGGAACTCTACATCAGTAAGTATTTACGACCCTTCAGGGAATCGAACCTAAGACCTTTTGGTTTCGTGGAGAACTCTTAACTGGATAAGGTTACTCAAATCTATCGAGGATCTACTAAGTTAAAAATACCAACCCTTAGAAGGTGGTTCAATGATCTCATGGTTAAGTGTTCACGGTGAATCCCGAAGGTCCTGGGTTCAATTCACTGGTTGGTGAGTGAAAACGACTGTTTAGTGCTTCCCAGTTTTCAACGGTTGTCTAACTCAAACTTATTGGTGATATAAAATTGAATTTCAGCAATTTCCACAAAACCTAATTACAAAATAATGTTAAGATGATATGGTATAGAAATATTTAATCTGCTACCTAGCATCAAACCACTGCACACGTTTTCTAGTTTACCTGTATAGTAACATGATGTTTCTTATTATGGAAACTACTTGCGCTAAATAGATATCTAATGACGAATTGATATGTACATTTGTGTTTTTCATTTCACCATGATAGATAATATGTTAGATGTTGAAATCTATGAATATATACGTTTGCTTTAGTAGTTTATGTTTGGAGTTTTATGTATATTTCTACTGCAACAATTTATTATTATTTGCCAAACTGTAAACTATTTGTTATAATTTTAGTAATGGTTACTAACGCTTACCTCATAGTGTCGTCAAAATATTAGCTTTTTACAAAAAGGGTGAGTAAATTGGCAAAATAGTTACCCGTTAATAAATTATGGCGATAAATTTTTCATCAAAATAAATAATGTACCAGGTTGCAAAGCTGTTCATAACATCACTATGAATAAATGAAGAAGTAATCACCATATATTGTAAACCATAAGTTGTGAAGTGTAATACATGGTATAATTAACTTAATAACCTGGATATATATATATATATGCTTCTTGTGAAGAAAACTGTGGTATCTAATCTTCACTCGTAAATGTTAGACAGCCAGTAAGAAAATAAAGTGACAATCGATAATCTGTGTTTAGCTAGTTACATCTTGAATAACTTTTCGTGTGAATCTAAAAACATAATAAATACACTATATTCAAGTTGGTAAGCGTTTAATACAAAGAGATTTTACAGTAACACGACAAATATTTAAGTTTTAAGTACAAAGATTGAATACATCTATTTTAAAGCAGAAATTTGTCCAAGTCCACAGTGAAGTGTTTAATCGTTTACTCATAATCAGGATCATAAATACTAAACCGTTTAGTATACCTCTATAATGTATCATAGAGGTACAAATATAGTGGCCGGAGAGTATATCACTCAGATGATTTAAAATACTGTGGTCCATGTAATCCGTCAGTTCCAATAGAAATGTTTTATCATAAACGTTGTAAGTGAAAACCAGATAATGATACCAAAAAGTTATAAGAATATTCTCTTCACAGTATCAGCAACGTACAATATATCCTATTGTTTAAAATATTAACATTTCCTAAAATTAATTGTAAGTACTCACATACTAACCATATGTAAAAGTAAAAGCCAAACTTAATGCCTTAACAGAAACATAATTAGCAATAGCCTCTTTTATTATAACAGAATAAATCAGTAGCTTCAAGTTGTTGACTTCAATCATCCTGAGCAGTAACTTTTTCGTTTAAGAAAATATATGGACAATTAATAACAAGGAATACTTTTTATGTTACCAGTATGGAGATTCAAGATACATATTTCATAATATTTAAGTCTTTCTGGTCGAATATGGTTGAAATCGTGGTGCACACAATTCGTTATTCATGTAAACCAGGTAGCTACTAACGTACTTAAAGGGTACGAAGGTACTACAAGCCATTATTAATATATATGACAATAAAAAGTCTTATTCATGTAGAGGGAATACTAAATTAGGTATATTATACCTAGTAAAGGCGGTAAATCAGTTGATATTGACGTAAACCCTGTCTTTTGAAATTGTCCTAGATATGTTCTAAGCGTTACAATGCATCACATTCAACATGAATAAAAATTAGGGAAAAGTAGCTTCAAATTTGCTACATTCCGAGACAAAACTGATGAACGAAATACCTCAACAACACAGCAACATGGAAACCAAATTAACAGAAACAGCACTTACCTCATTGGTAGTAAGAAAAATTTGTGAACATATACAATATGGTACTGCGAGAAATAATAATTATGTAGGAAGAGAAGTTTAAAACAATTATCAGAAAGTAAATGAAACTAAGTCACTGTAACTGATTCCCAGGCATATCACCCAGAGTCTCAAACCATTGGTTATGACAACAGAGCAGACCCCTACCAAGTCTTTATCTACTGACAGGGCGCAGACCATCAGACAGCCACTTCGTGGACTGATACCACGTTTTGTTTTAGTCGTTCCTACCACTTTTCCATCCTACTCCAATATCAGCCAAAATTGTGTGTCGAGGTATGCGGTGGTTGGGCATACTAATCACATGTCCAAACCACTATAGTCGATGAACATTAACAAACTCATTGACTGATCAGCCATCTTTCCCCAATACTCGACATCTAACCTCATCATTACTTGCCAAATGATATCGACAAACTCTGAAGATGTTTCGACGATAACTATAACCAAATACTTATAACAGTCGAAAATCATCTATTCCAAATGGTCACATTTCACATCTCTATAGTAAAAAGAACAGTATACTCTTCCTTTAATTAAAAGACGAATATTTCACCTATGTCAGAGTTGATGAAAAAATGGCAAATGTACATTTTGTATCCGTATTGAGACCTCGTTGTACACCAACCCAGTAGGTCTGATAAAACTTCCTAGACAAGTGAAATGCTCGAAATGCTCAACTACTTCACTCTCTATTTTTGGTCCAGGCGTGAATTAGACCAGTTCCGATGCAAAAAATTCACACGTGTAGGAGAAACTTATCCTGAATATGCTTGAATTATTGCCTTATGTTACCACAAGACTTTGCATTTTTAAGAGTCCTCATTAAACAGGAATACGTAATCTGCAAATTCTAACTGGATCTCATGGTAGAAGATCAATTCGTGTAAACTCAGACAATGAGAGTGCTATATCTAGCAGTAAATCTATTATAAATTGATACTTATTGGGATTAGTGAATAACATTGATGGGCATGAATTTAGGCTACAGGTGCAGAGGACAGTTCGTTATATGCTCTATCTCCACTAGTAGTGTTCCAGCAAGGGCCTTCGCAAGGTTTATGTACTTCAAGGGTGTACCTTCATCTACCTGGTTTTTTCAATAAAATTACATTCTGTTTTGTAAATTTTATCAAATCTGCTTAAGTATTTCTGTTTACTTTCATCTTAATATGAAAGTCAAAGTGATTTCTGTAGTATTTAATTTCTCAAATTATTGGCATTAGCTAACAAAAATGTCTTATATTAGAAAAAGTTCACCTTCAGTACCATAATGTATTTCTTTCATCTGTGTTTTATTGCACCCTGTTTGCAATGAGACATGAACGTCCAGGGTTAAAGTCTGTGTAAATTATTGGATATGCACGTCTGAGAGATCCTTCCGTCTTTAATAGCTCTTCAGCTGGTGACAAATGTTTGTAGAAATTACCTTTCTGCAGTGCCATTTTTATTACAGTTAGTTTATTATAGAGCAAGTCGCTTCTTCAGAGAATGAATATATTAGTGAATTGAATCAACATAAGGGTAAATAATACAATGGAACTAATCAAAATAAGTTAGTACAATCAAAATACAAGTCTGATTGTGTCATGTCGAGTTATTTGGGTCAAGGTGATTTAAATCGAGACAAACTTGCATAAGTCAGTGTGATGTGAATGGGTGTGAAAAATATGTGAATCGAGGATAAAATTGTATGCGTGTTCACATAAATGAAATGTGATACAGTTTTCTATATTGGATAATATTGCCGAGGAATCATAACTCATGCCAACGTACATGAAAGCTACCTTAAATGACCTAATAATCCTGTCGAACTAGAAAATATTACAAATCAGACCAGTATTAGCAATACATGGTATCTATCACAATTATACAATCGGTATTATAAATATCTAAATCACCCATAAAGGTTTTATAAAGAAAGGTGATTAACTCAAGCCCTTCATATATTGTTAAATCCAACTGCACCTAGCATGAAGAAAGCCTTTACTATTCACCAAGTGACCGTAATTAAACTGCATCAAATTTCATTCACGTGAACACGCATACCATTTTATCCTCATTTCACATACTTTTCACACCCATTCACATCACACTGACTTATGCAAGTTTGTCTCGATTTAAATCACCTTGACCCAAATAACTCGACATGACACAATCAGACTTGTATTTTGATTGTACTAACTTATTTTGATTAGTTCCATTGTATTATTTACCCTTATGTTGATTCAATTCACTAATATATTCATTCTCTGAAGAAGCGACTTGCTCTAAGCCGTGAATCGTCATAAATTTTAATTTCTACTCACAGAAATATTACAGATGTATACCGATCCTTTTAAAAAGTAACTAATCCAATGCTTAATTTATTTGGAATTGTTAAGTCTAACCTTGACAATTATATATTGCTACTATTATTAGTATTGTCACTAACATCAGTCGATTCACAGTACATCACAATCATTATCCTTTGACCATAACTTTCTCACCCCCACTGGCTACATATTCTAACTGGAATCGTTATCTAATATAAGTCAATTAGTGATGAAAATCTGCATAATCTATAGACTCAGTAACCAGCATTTGCCACAAAATATTTAGTTTACAATCTACACTACTTGTTAGTTATATAAGTATTACTACTATACTAATAACAACTCCGCCTGTAGCCCTCCTAGGGTTACTGCCGGTCCCAAGCCCGGGTAAAGGAGGAGGGTTGGGCATGGGGCTAGCACCCCCATCCCGTAAAAACCCAAACTTGCTAAAAAAACGCAAACCAGATTAAACAAGATAAACCATTTAAACCATTTAAACTCTGCCCTGGGAGTGGAAGGATATATGACGCCTCATGATGAAAGCCGAAATTCTTCGGAAGTCATGAGGCCGATGCCCCCCCTTCTAACAACCAGAGCAAATATTTTTATAGGTACATGGAATGTTCGAACAATGTGGGAGAGCGGGAAGACAAATCAAATAGCTGCAGAAATGAAGAGATACAACTTGACAATACTCGGAATCAGCGAAACTCATTGGACTCAAGCTGGACAGAAAACATTAGCTTCGGGAGAGACGCTACTATACTCCGGCCACGAAGAGGAAAATGCTCCCCACACTCAAGGAGTTGCTCTGATGCTGTCCAAGGAGGCATGTAATGCACTTGTGGGATGGGAACCACATGGACCCAGGATCATCAAAGCATCTTTCAAAACAATGAAGAAAGGGATTACAATGAATATTATCCAATGCTATGCACCAACCAACGACGGCAACGACGAAGACAAAGATCAGTTTTACGATTGACTGCAATCAATTATAGCAAAGTGTCGAGGAAAGGATCTGACAATACTGATGGGAGACCTCAACGCCAAAGTCGGAATGGACAACACTGGATATGAAGAAATCATGGGACGACAAGGACTGGGAGACAGAAACGACAATGGTGAAAGACTTGCAAACCTATGTGCCTTCAACAAATTGGTTATAGGTGGTACAATATTCGCCCACAAACGCATACACAAGGCTACATGGGTCTCACCGGATCATACTACTGAGAATCAAATCGATCATATATGTATCAATAAAAAATTTCGAAGATCAATGGAAGATGTAAGAACCAGGAGAGGAGCTGACATAGCTTCAGACCACCACTTGGTGGTTTCTAAAATAAAACTGAAGCTAAAGAAGCAGTGGACAACTGGAGTGTTAGCAGTACAACGGTTCAATACAGGCTTTCTCCGAGACACTGACAAACTCAATGAATTCAAAATATCTCTCAACAACAGGTTCCAAGCCTTACAAGATCTGCCGAAAGAAGAAACCACTATGGAGGACAACTGGAAAGAAATCAAAGAAGCACTAACGTCAACGTGTCAGGAGGTTCTAGGCCGCAAGAAGCACCATTATAAGGAATGGATCTCCACTGAGACATTGAGCAAAATTCAACAAAGGAGGAACAAGAAGATAGAAATCAACAACAGCCGAACAAGAGCAGAAAAAATCAAGGCTCAAGCTGAATACTCAGAAGCAAATAAGCAAGTAAAAAAGAGCATTAGAGCTGACAAACGGAAATACATCGAAAGCCTTGCAACGACAGCGGAGAAGGCTGCAAGAGAAGGAAATATGAAACAGCTATACGACACAACGAAGAAACTGGCAGATAAACATGGTAAACCAGAGCGACCGATCAAGAACAAAGAAGGCAAGACACTCACTGAGATTGAAGAACAAAAGAATAGGTGGGTAGAACACTTTGAGGAACTTCTAAATAGGCCAGCTCCACCGAACCCACCGGACATTGAAGCAGCACCTACAGATCTCCCGATAGATGTCACTCCACCAACGATGGAAGAAATCAAGATGGCCATCAGGCAAATCAAAAGTGGGAAAGCAGCAGGACCTGACAATATACCAGCTGAAGCACTCAAGTCAGATATCGACCTAACAGCAAAGATATTCCACGTTTTATTCAAAAAGATCTGGGAAGAAGAACAAGTGCCGGCAGACTGGAAAGAAGGTTATCTTATCAAGATACCAAAGAAAGGAGATTTGAGCAAATGTGACAACTACAGAGGGATCACGCTACTGTCGATACCAGGGAAAATCTTTAACAGAGTATTGTTGAACAGAATGAAAGATTCAGTGGAGACTCAACTTCGAGATCAACAAGCTGGTTTTCGGAAGGATCGGTCGTGCACGGACCAAATCGCAACACTACGGATCATCGTTGAACAATCAATTGAATGGAACTCGCCCCTGTACATCAACTTCATTGATTATGAGAAGGCGTTTGATAGTGTAGATAGGAGAACACTATGGAAACTTCTTCGACACTACGGTGTACCAGAGAAACTCGTCAACATCATCCGGAACTCTTACGACGGAACACAGTGCAAAATTGTGCATGGAGGACAACTGACAACTGCATTTTCAGTGAGGACCGGAGTCAGACAAGGTTGCTTGCTGTCACCTTTTCTCTTCCTCCTAGTGGTCGACTGGATCATGAAGACCTCCACATCTGAGGGAATGTACGGGATTCAATGGACAAGTAGGATGCAACTCGATGATTTGGACTTCGCAGATGATCTTGCTCTTTTAGCACATACACACCAACAAATGCAAGCGAAGACAATCAGTGTAGCAACAACTTCAGCAGCAGTAGGGTTGAACATACATAAGGGTAAGAGCAAGATTCTCAAATACAACACAGGGAGCACCAACCCAATTCAACTTGATGGGGAAACTCTGGAAGAGGTGGATACCTTCACATATCTGGGGAGCATCATCGATGAAAAAGGAGGGTCTGATGCAGATGTAAAGACAAGGGTTGGCAAGGCAAGGGCAGCATTCCTGCAGTTGAAAAACATCTGGAACTCAAAACAAATATCAACTAACCTCAAATTCAGACTCTTCAATTCGAACGTGAAGACAGTCCTGCTGTATGGAGCTGAAACCTGGAGAATTACTGCAAACATCCTCAGACGGATACAGGTATTTATAAACAACTGCCTACGCAAGATACTGAATGTCCGTTGGCCGGAAACTATCAGCAACAACTTACTATGGGAGAGGACAAACCAACTTCCAGCCGAAGAGGAAATTAGGAAAAGACGGTGGAAATGGATAGGACATACACTACGCAAACCATCAGACTGCATCACAAGACAAGCATTGACATGGAATCCTGCTGGGAAACGGAAAAGAGGAAGGCCAAAGAACACGCTGCGTCGAGAATTGGAAGCAGACATTAAAAGGATGAGCAGCAACTGGAAACAACTGGAAAGGATTGCTCAGGACAGAGTTAAATGGAGAACACTGGTGAGCGGCCTATGCTCCTCAGCGAGGAGTAACGGGCAGTAAAGTAAGTAAGTAAGTAAGTAAGTAAGTAAGTAAGTAAGTAAGTAAGTAAGTAAGTAAGTAAGTAAGTAAGTAAGTAAGTAAGTAAGTAAGTAAGTAAGTAAGTAAGTAAGTAAGTAAGTAAGTAAGTAAGTAAGTAAGTAAGTAAGTAAGTAAGTAAGTAAGTAAGTAAGTAAGTAAGTAAGTAAGTAAGTAAGTAAGTAAGTAAGTAAGTAAGTAAGTAAGTAAGTAAGTAAGTAAGTAAGTAAGTAAGTAAGTAAGTAAGTAAGTAAGTAAGTAAGTAAGTAAGTAAGTAAGTAAGTAAGTAAGTAAGTAAGTAAGTAAGTAAGTAAGTAAGTAAGTAAGTAAGTAAGTAAGTAAGTAAGTAAGTAAGTAAGTAAGTAAGTAAGTAAGTAAGTAAGTAAGTAAGTAAGTAAGTAAGTAAGTAAGTAAGTAAGTAAGTAAGTAAGTAAGTAAGTAAGTAAGTAAGTAAGTAAGTAAGTAAGTAAGTAAGTAAGTAAGTAAGTAAGTAAGTAAGTAAGTAAGTAAGTAAGTAAGTAAGTAAGTAAGTAAGTAAGTAAGTAAGTAAGTAAGTAAGTAAGTAAGTAAGTAAGTAAGTAAGTAAGTAAGTAAGTAAGTAAGTAAGTAAGTAAGTAAGTAAGTAAGTAAGTAAGTAAGTAAGTAAGTAAGTAAGTAAGTAAGTAAGTAAGTAAGTAAGTAAGTAAGTAAGTAAGTAAGTAAGTAAGTAAGTAAGTAAGTAAGTAAGTAAGTAAGTAAGTAAGTAAGTAAGTAAGTAAGTAAGTAAGTAAGTAAGTAAGTAAGTAAGTAAGTAAGTAAGTAAGTAAGTAAGTAAGTAAGTAAGTAAGTAAGTAAGTAAGTAAGTAAGTAAGTAAGTAAGTAAGTAAGTAAGTAAGTAAGTAAGTAAGTAAGTAAGTAAGTAAGTAAGTAAGTAAGTAAGTAAGTAAGTAAGTAAGTAAGTAAGTAAGTAAGTAAGTAAGTAAGTAAGTAAGTAAGTAAGTAAGTAAGTAAGTAAGTAAGTAAGTAAGTAAGTAAGTAAGTAAGTAAGTAAGTAAGTAAGTAAGTAAGTAAGTAAGTAAGTAAGTAAGTAAGTAAGTAAGTAAGTAAGTAAGTAAGTAAGTAAGTAAGTAAGTAAGTAAGTAAGTAAGTAAGTAAGTAAGTAAGTAAGTAAGTAAGTAAGTAAGTAAGTAAGTAAGTAAGTAAGTAAGTAAGTAAGTAAGTAAGTAAGTAAGTAAGTAAGTAAGTAAGTAAGTAAGTAAGTAAGTAAGTAAGTAAGTAAGTAAGTAAGTAAGTAAGTAAGTAAGTAAGTAAGTAAGTAAGTAAGTAAGTAAGTAAGTAAGTAAGTAAGTAAGTAAGTAAGTAAGTAAGTAAGTAAGTAAGTAAGTAAGTAAGTAAGTAAGTAAGTAAGTAAGTAAGTAAGTAAGTAAGTAAGTAAGTAAGTAAGTAAGTAAGTAAGTAAGTAAGTAAGTAAGTAAGTAAGTAAGTAAGTAAGTAAGTAAGTAAGTAAGTAAGTAAGTAAGTAAGTAAGTAAGTAAGTAAGTAAGTAAGTAAGTAAGTAAGTAAGTAAGTAAGTAAGTAAGTAAGTAAGTAAGTAAGTAAGTAAGTAAGTAAGTAAGTAAGTAAGTAAGTAAGTAAGTAAGTAAGTAAGTAAGTAAGTAAGTAAGTAAGTAAGTAAGTAAGTAAGTAAGTAAGTAAGTAAGTAAGTAAGTAAGTAAGTAAGTAAGTAAGTAAGTAAGTAAGTAAGTAAGTAAGTAAGTAAGTAAGTAAGTAAGTAAGTAAGTAAGTAAGTAAGTAAGTAAGTAAGTAAGTAAGTAAGTAAGTAAGTAAGTAAGTAAGTAAGTAAGTAAGTAAGTAAGTAAGTAAGTAAGTAAGTAAGTAAGTAAGTAAGTAAGTAAGTAAGTAAGTAAGTAAGTAAGTAAGTAAGTAAGTAAGTAAGTAAGTAAGTAAGTAAGTAAGTAAGTAAGTAAGTAAGTAAGTAAGTAAGTAAGTAAGTAAGTAAGTAAGTAAGTAAGTAAGTAAGTAAGTAAGTATGATGCATAGTATTGTAAATGTGTATGCATATACTTCATTAAATCATAATAGATTTTGTCCTGTAAGTTGTAAGTGATGTTTGTTGAAAAGTTTATTTAATACAACTAAAAGGCAGAAAAAAATAGAAGACTTGGAACAGATTAAATATGGACACTCAAAAAACATTTATTATAAAGTACAGAAAAGAACTTACTGAATGTTTCAAGAGCTCAGCCATGGACACAATTTTGATATTTCTAACTGAACCATTTCATGACATATTTATATCCTCTTCCTCCACATCAGTGGGTAACTGCCTCAAAGCCGATATGGCTGGATTTCATTGGTCACGTCATTTCGAAAAAAACTCAAGGAACTTCCTTCTCGAACTAGTCACTAGTGAGCTGATATTAATTGTTACTGGATGTTGTTGCGATTGCTGTACTTTA
Organism: Schistosoma mekongi; assembly: GCA_034768735.1. Taxonomy (NCBI): domain Eukaryota; kingdom Metazoa; phylum Platyhelminthes; class Trematoda; order Strigeidida; family Schistosomatidae; genus Schistosoma; species Schistosoma mekongi. The sequence goes on from CM068306.1 coordinate 33,075,310, forward strand.
AATTGGTTACAAGAATCGGTCTAACTTAAACAATCATTGACAAGCAGAAATCGCCGAATAGTTTTTATCAAAGGGACTTATCAGAAGAAAGAAACCTGTTTCGGTTCACGCCACACTCTTCAGTAACATTGATGAAATAGTCAAGGCTGGATTACAAAGATGTTTCTCGGCAGCTAACATGCCCCTGTTTGTGGCTCCAGGCATTCAACCAGTCGAAAGTGCAACTCTTCAGCCGTCGGCATCTGCAGCCTTACTTGGAAGCAAAGTTCAGGACCTACAGGTTTTAACGTGAGCGCTTAACTATGAAGCCACTGAACTGCCTTCCAAAGGTTAGCATTTCTAAGTCAATGCGTGATATTTGTAAGAGCTCACTCAATATCAACCTTACACCAGGTATCCTTGTAATTTGAAGATATTTGAAGCTAGGTGACGTAAAATATAACAAATTCATACTATTCTGCAGAGTTTGTTGTTCTTGTTTGCTTAACAGAACAACATTATAATTTGACTGAAATCTGTTTGTATTCGAAAGCCATTTGGAACACCAATATTGCACCGGATGTTTTGTTATGAGAAGAAAGCAACAATAGTCATAAATATTCATTTACTAATCAGTTAATTTATTTTATATAAACAAAAGTATTCTTTAAATAAATAAAAAAAAACTACAATTTATGTTAAATGGTAAATAGGCAGAGAGAATAAGTTGAACAAGACGTTTACTAATTATGTAACAAAATAAATTGAACAAGTTTATGTGAATTCATTAAAATAAAATTCATTAAAACAAATTGAGTAAAAATACGAATACAATTTAAAATTGGAAAACAAGTCAAAATCTATGTATTTGGTGTCTATTGATCAGTTCAGCTACAAAGTTGAACATATAAAGTGATGCCTTCATAAATATTCAACTGCATAGATCTAACTTAGGAGCTAACAGATAATGAGAAAAGTGAAAAAAGTACATTCAGAAAAGACATATGGATGAAATAATAATTAAATCATAATAGATTTTGTCCTGTAAGTTGTAAGTGATGTTTGTTGAAAAGTTTATTTAATACAACTAAAAGGCAGAAAAAAATAGAAGACTTGGAACAGATTAAATATGGACACTCAAAAAACATTTATTATAAAGTACAGAAAAGAACTTACTGAATGTTTCAAGAGCTCAGCCATGGACACAATTTTGATATTTCTAACTGAACCATTTCATGACATATTTATATCCTCTTCCTCCACATCAGTGGGTAACTGCCTCAAAGCCGATATGGCTGGATTTCATTGGTCACGTCATTTCGAAAAAAACTCAAGGAACTTCCTTCTCGAACTAGTCACTAGTGAGCTGATATTAATTGTTACTGGATGTTGTTGCGATTGCTGTACTTTAAATTGGTTACAAGAATCGGTCTAACTTAAACAATCATTGACAATCATTGACAAGCAGAAATCGCCGAATAGTTTTTATCAAAGGGACTTATCAGAAGAAAGAAACCTGTTTCGGTTCACGCCACACTCTTCAGTAACATTGATGAAATAGTCAAGGCTGGATTACAAAGATGTTTCTCGGCAGCTAACATGCCCCTGTTTGTGGCTCCAGGCATTCAACCAGTCGAAAGTGCAACTCTTCAGCCGTCGGCATCTGCAGCCTTACTTGGAAGCAAAGTTCAGGACCTACAGGTTTTAACGTGAGCGCTTAACTATGAAGCCACTGAACTGCCTTCCAAAGGTTAGCATTTCTAAGTCAATGCGTGATATTTGTAAGAGCTCACTCAATATCAACCTTACACCAGGTATCCTTGTAATTTGAAGATATTTGAAGCTAGGTGACGTAAAATATAACAAATTCATACTATTCTGCAGAGTTTGTTGTTCTTGTTTGCTTAACAGAACAACATTATAATTTGACTGAAATCTGTTTGTATTCGAAAGCCATTTGGAACACCAATATTGCACCAAATGTTTATTAAGGATTATATACGTTCTTCATAAAACTTGACATTAGACTAGGGAAGTTTCATCCTCATAGCCTTAATTCATACTTCACCATAATTCATAAAATATGTACTAGCCTGCATCGAAGTGAAAATTAGCTAAACCTGATAAGGATTGTGCAAACATCTTATAAAAACGGCTTCTGACAACAATCATTAAGCTATATTCATTCAGTGGGAAGTGACAATAATACATAGCTAACCAAACTGAAGTAGGAAATACAAACAAAATGTTTTGGTATTCAGGGGTTCCCCAACTAGATATTTATTGTAAAGTGTTTATTAAAATGTACATCGTTAGGCTTAATAATTCATTATACGAATTAAATAAACTTAGTTTTACTTAAATAAAAACCTACAAAGTACATAATGATCACAAGCGCAATATTGTTGATACCTTCGAAGGAATGACACCTTACCACTTTGTGAAGCTTATATAAGGAGAACGGATTAAGGCCTGTCATGAAAATACCTCCATTCTTTATGAAATGAGTTCTAATTAAAATATTCATTTGGTAGGCTTTTGTTTAGTGCTAACTGAACAAGCGCATATTCCTACTTTACGGTTTTAATCAATTGGTGACCAATTAAATTTGTCTGTATATACTTCTTAGCTGTTGCATAAATAACTATTATGCTTGCCTTCAAATTTCAGATTTGTTGAAATGAAAGACATTAGGTTTGATAAGGCTTTTTTAAGATATCATAAGAAAAGTCAACATTTTCGATTAAACGAAGAGATATATCGTTCCTCAGCTGTGTAGTATTTTATGGTTGATCCCTTTGATATATATATATATATATATATATATATATATATGTTTTTACCGTTCTAGATGATGTTGGATTGTTGAGCTCAGGTTAACTTTCTGTCAACCATAGTTGGTATGTGTCGTGTTAGTGCAATCAAAAGAAAATCAAAATAACCTACCTCGTATTAATTTGATGCCTAACATATTGATTATATCATTATAAATAGTTACCAACCTCGTGAACGCTGTGTTACTTAACACGACAATAATGGTAACAAATGATCTCCTTCACTTTCCTTTACAATTTAAACGAATAGTACATATCTATACATACAGATAATTTGATACTGAATTGTGGACATATACCAAATAGATAATTTATTAGTAGTACGTGCTAACTTTGAATACTAATACTAGTTTGTTTAGTATTCTAGGTCAAGAACAAATTTTGCAATAGTTCAAGAGAATTTATTCTGACTTATGTGTGAATGTGAATAAATCATATACATACTTCATCTCAAACTAGTGATGTCGTAATTCAGCACCACTGTTTGTTTAAAGCACTTACTACCTAGTTACCAGACATTAATAATTTAATGCATGTAATCACTGATTTAGTTATTCATGTCTGAATTTATTAGTTTATTATACTTGTATGTTGATGTATTACGCATTAATAATTACCATAATACATAAGTATATGATTTAATTTCATTCAGAAAAACAAATACAATCAAATGTGAATCTGTACTTAAGTGTAGTTCACTTTTTTGTCCTAAAGGAATTTTTGTTATCCTATTCGCAATATTGACTTCATTATCTAACTATCATGTTCCCCACTTGTTACATTAGCAAGTGTTATATTAAAGCACATTCTCATATTAAATAATATAATAAGCAAAAAATTTACAATACTATAAAAATTGCTAACAAGCGATTTTATTCATCTAAGATTACACATTACAGACAGTCAGTAAAATAGATATCTGTTAACACGTTAGGCAAAGTTGATAGTACTTTACAAACCAAATATAGGCATGAGGTAAGCAGTTACATAATCAACTAAATATACTCGGAAGCCCATTGTATCACTAAGGGAGCGACAAATACTAACCAAAAAAGCTAATTCTCTTTTTGAAGTTATCATTTAAGAGAACACGAAGATTAAACAGATCTATCGAATGTACATTCAGTGATAATAAGTTAAACATCCCTTCTATAACTAACCCATTTCTAACGCAACAAATTACGGATAAGATACTAATTATGAATTCACCAATGCATATTTATCAACTTGACTACTGTAAAACCAGTTACATAGGCAGTAACCAAAGGCTCTTATCTTTATGAGCACGTGATCATGTACCGGCATACTTAACCAGTAGTGTACTGAAACCTGTCACCAGGTTTACTCTTGGTCAATGATCTAACTGTATGTATGTATGTACAATCAACATAGAACCTGGCACATGTGTGCATCGGTTCAAGTTGCCATACCACCATGGCACTGCAAGATTAACACCACCACCACTAGTAGTAGAAATCGCTTCAATAAAATAAAATGATAATAGTAACAAGGAATGTGAACATATAGAATATGGTTCAGGAGGCGTTGAAAGAAAGTAATGGAATAATTTAAAGCTCATGATTTAAAGAAGGATAATGAGTGAATACATCTGCGCCATTGTGACCGATTGTGGACCATGTCACTCAGTGTTTCTAGCCACTGGTTACGGTAATCGCGGGGACCCCATCCGGGTAGTCTGCATCTACCGACACGACCTAAACCGGCAGTCAGTGACTTCATGGACTGATGCCATGTCTTAGTTTGGCCACCTCTAACTCTCTTCCTTCCTATTCCTATATCGGCCAGCATTGCGCGTCGAGGAAGACGGTGGTTGGGTATACGCAACACATGTCCCAACCACCTCAGTAGATGAAGATTCACAACCTGATCGACTGATTTACCACATTTTCCTAACACCCGTCGTCTAACCTCGTTATTACTTACTCGGTGATCCCAGCTAACGCGAGCAATGTTTCGTAGACATCGATGGTCGAAAACTAACAACCGTCGAGTGTCATCTACCCTTAATGGCCACGTCTCACACCCATACAGTAAGACAGAGCGAACTGTTGCGCAGTACACTCTCCCTTTCGTTGAGAGACGAATATCTCGTCTAAGCCATAGGTGACGTACGTTGGCAAAAGCCAAACGAGCTTTTTGAATTCGTACTAAGATTTCGTCAGAGACTAACCCATTAGGGCTAATCAGACTTCCAAGATAAGTGAAGTGGTCGACGTGCTCAACTACTTCACTCCCTATCTTTAGTTCAGGGGTTGACGAAAACCAATCCTGGAGCAATAGTTTGCATTTAGAGGGGGAGAAACGCATTCCGAAAATGCTTGCATTCGAGCTTATTGCTGTTAAAAGCTTCTGCATCGTATCAGCGTCTTCGCCAAACAGGACTATATCGTCAGCATATTCTAAGTCAATAAGTGGATCTCCTGGTAGGAGATCGATTCCTGAAAAGTCAGACGATGAAAGTGTAATTTCTAACAGTATGTCAACTATGAAACTAAACAAAAATGGGGAAAGTGGGCAGCCTTGACGAACACCACTTGAGGTTACAAGTTCAGATGACAGTTCGCCATATGCTCTGACACGACTAATCGTGCTTGAGTAAAGAGCCTTAACAAGTTTTATGTACTTTTGGGGCACGCCTTTCAATGAAAGACACTGCCATAGAACTTCACGGTCTACGGAGTCGAATGCCGCTTTCAAGTCAAGGAAAACCACTATTGTCGGCCGAAATGATTTAACTACAGTCATAATATTAAGACTCAATGATTTAACTACAGTCATAATATTAAGATTAATGAAACAATCTCAATTATATGCAAAGGCTATATATTACACCTAGTCTATATTTCGGAACTGTTAATTTAAACCTGGACTTTTGTGAATAAGAGAAATATACCCCCCCACCACCACCACTTTGCTTACTTTGACCTATAATAGAACAATGTCATGTTATATCCAATTACTCTTCTCCCACTACTTGCCTCATTTTAATCCCTCTACCTCTTCCCTTACCTCTTATTGCTTTTCCTCATCCATCTTAATTGATTTCAATTAATGTTAACAGCTTTCTTTATCATCATTTTCATACGATTTTATCCTACTGATTAGTTATTATCACCCATCAACATTGTTTTAACCTTCTCATATCACATGACTCATTTAGTTGTCGCTGCTACTAATTTTTGTTGTGCAACAACTATTTTTAATATTTAATGACATGCACATCTTACACATACTCAGTCACATTGCTTACATACACACACCATATTTTCTTTCCTGAGAGGTATATATTTATTACCCAGAATTATTATGGGCTTATTTCTTTACTTGAAGACTTGATAAAGATTCCGTAAAAGCTGATGGACTTCGTAAGTTTCTGAAAATTTCTGTCAAGCCTCCTACTATGAATTCCATAATTACATTTTTGAACAGTCATATTGACAAATAAAATTATCCTAGACCATTTTGGAAAACATTTTGTCGTAGCCAATTTCTGCTCAAATAGTCGTTCTCTTAAACATTTTAGATTGTCATATCCACAAACTTAAACCATATCTTTCGAAAATTAAATGTAATGTTTTATTAGGAACAAATGCTCTATAAGAACTGGTAGAAAACAAACTGAATGGGCATAGAGAACACTCTGAAAACTAGAACACGAAGCTGATTACAAGATTGGAACCAATGGAGGTATACGCTTTGTTTTTTCATGCAGCACTAAAATTATATGCATCCACATCCTATTATCAATTGTCCAAATGTATGTAATATCATTAGGTAGTAGATTCTGTAACGCTTCGATAGACATTATTCAATTCGGCACTTAAACCAGGTTCTCACGATGAATCTTTCAGACTACGGTTTTATCCCTGTATCTGATGAACATTTAGAACAGTTTAAAACAACTTTTATAAATTGTCGTAGTTGGTACACAAATCCTTAATCAAATAACCAATTTTGATAGAAAGTAAGCTTTACATTTTTGCGTTTTTAGGAAACAAAGTTATAATCTTCAGCAGCCTGCATAAATGGTTTGCATTATTTTCATGTATCCCGACGATTACAGTATTAATTTATCCACCGGAGTATGAAATCTTGATATGATTTTTAAAGGAAGCTCTAAAAATTACAACCGAGTAAACCAAACAGAAGTTGACGAAAATCAATTATTGACTGTAACTTCTTCAGTTAACTGAAACCATCTAGTTATAACATTCTAAGACGATATAGCCTTCCAAAAGTACATAAAAAGAATGTGCATCTACATCCTATACTGGATATGAACAATAATAAGTACAGTGAGACTGGTAAATGAATAGATGGAATTTCATAGCCGGTTGAAAATCACCTCAACAGATATTATGCGCCTAACAATGCCGATTCTACAACACAGGCCAATGTAACTGGTAATAGAAATGTTTGATAAAATGCAGAATATCCCGAGATTCGGCAATTCAAGCCTCAAAAATGGTAAGTGCCACATCTCATTTTACCATAACACTACAGCCTTTTCTGATTTATTTACTCATTTTTATTTTATATTCATCAATCGGTTTTTATACACCCTTTCAATCTTCCATAACTATTAATTAATCACTATTCTCTTCAGAACATGTTTCATGCTGCCTCAGCAAACAGGCGTTTTCAATCACTACAATAACAGACGCAGATTTGAATATTTACCAGATCCTTAGTGTCGTTAAGTTTGTTGGTATGTTTTGCTAATGTGTATCAGTGGTCATAAGAACTAGACTAAAGGGTACCTTTTGAGCAACTTCAGAAACAGGGTATATGTTTACTGTGTTGTGGTGAATCTGAAATAGTGCCCCATATAGTGAAATTAAACCAAGGTCACTGATAACTAGATAGTATGACACTAGTTACAATGCTACAGAAAGTTCATCTACTTTTAAAATTATTAAACAGTATAAGTTTTGTTGGAACTTATGTAACTTTGATATGACCCATATTATCTTTATGTTATTAGTAGCTTTCTATGTTGACATACAACATATATTTTTACGCTCAAACTAAGTACTTTTATTTTCAAGCCGATTATTTACTATACTGTAAACAAAATAAAAAGTAAGCCACTTTGTTGTATAACACTGTGTTAGTACTTTTCTGTTGTTATTTTTTCTAGACTAAATTAATCATCGTTCTTCTGTAATTTAATGTGTGGTAAAAGTGAACTTATGAAGTATCATTAAAACACATTAAAGTGCATTCACAAATTGATTACAATTTCAATGATTAGAAGTAGATTTCAAAATTAACATTCTGTGTTATTTGGAACTTTTATTTTAAGTGTGACAAAGTATCAGTATTGACATTTACACAGAGACAGAGATTGAATACTCAATGGTTCAAATACTACAGTGTAACTCCTCATAGATTCGACTCCCATGATAACGACAAAGTTATAAACTCAAACAATTTTGAACTATTGTTCAATGAATATGTATGTCAACCAAGAAAATAATCAGCATACCGGAACAATAATAAACCTCATAATCAGTAATAAGTACTGATCGTGTTGGCTACAGTATTAGTGGCTACAATAACATAAAGAGTCAATTAGTCTAAATAGGATTTCACAGTTGGTAATTATCGAAAGCATATCTAAGTGTACATTTTCACATGTTCTCATAAATTGTAGGAAAATGACACATTAATCTACATATATTACACAAACAGATGGAAAACACTATGTCACTAGAAAGCCTCAGAATACTTAAGCTGCATTTATTTAAAAAAAATTCAATAAGTTCATCACCAAAGATTAAACTAATTACACTAGGTAACTTATGTGATAGAGTAGCACAACTGATAGTATGTTTATCTCAGTAAGGATATTTATGTTAGTTAACCAGTTCACAGCGTTTGTTGATCTCACTGTAGTTTTCTTAGAACTATTTATTCTTAGTGATTTGTTTAAGTTTTTTAAAACACCAAAATTTATCTAATACGGATTTCAGTCAAAAAGGAACTGCGAATCAAATAACATAAATAATCATCTTACGTTTGTGCGATTTGTTCAGCACTTATTTTTAAATCGTAGTATACTGAAAGGTTTTCATATTTATATTAGTTTTTTCCAGTCATTCACATTGTCACTGTTTTACCTTTGTATATGAGTTATATATTTCAACTTAATTAAATCTTTTAGATATCAATATGCTTACCTAAACTTCATTTTTTCATATATATATAGTCATACTTTGACATTATTAACCAATAGATCAATGTAATTAACTAAAAGAAACCTTGATTTATAGAAGAATATAAAATATAGTATTTCTCCTAATTCCATGTCAATCAGGCAATAGTTAATGACTGAAGTACAACTCTATTTTAACTGGTAGTTGTGACCAATGAAACGGTGAGTTGATCTATTCATGCGTTCAAGTATTTTATTTAACACTACTAAAGTATACAAGCTATTTACACATGCAAATTACTTAGCATATCTTTGTTACCATAGTGATGTTCTAGGTTATATATATATATATATATATGATACTTCATTTAAATTCCATGTAGACAGGTAGAAAAGATGCTTAGTAAAATACTATCAAATTTTCTCTCTAGTTCTTTTTATTATTATATTTTATAATAGTAAACTGCATATGATAACAAAACAAATCAGTATTATAAAATAATTAACTTATCTAGGACTATAATTTTTAGTCATAAAATGTCTAACAGTTACATCAAAGCATTTATCATACTGTTAAACTTACTTATTATTTTTATAAATGTTAACGGATTTTCTATGAAATTAGAAAATTGGGATGATGTTTACGGTTACAATGCAATATGGAATGAACCAGTAGATAAAGAACATTCACTGAACAAAAGAATTACAATAAATAGTACATCTGAACATAGTCAAGATAAAAAGAAAAAAACAAAACTGAAAAATCAAGGTTTTGCTGAGAATTTAATGCTAATCGATGGTGCATCAAAAAATGAAGGTACCGTATTAGTGAATCGACATGGTAAATGGGGTACAATATGTGATGATAATTGGACATTAAAAGAGGCTAATGTTATATGTCGTATGCTAGGATATCCATATGCTTTACAGGCTACAACAAGAGATTACTTCTTTTCCAATAGTGAATGTAAGTTTGTATACAATGCATTTTATTAATATTGGTTGAAGTTAACGTTATTTAGAAAGTTCTTTTACAGAAAAAAGATTTTTATTATTTATTAATACATCTAGTTGGAATGTATACAGAAAATGAAACTGTACGCCTTTCGGTATGTCACTCAATTCAATTAGTCTAGATTACATTGTAGTCAACGTGTGAACAAATGATATTTCCATAGATTAGTATCACAAAAACATTTATCTGACAATAAATCTATGTTTTAATAGTGTTCAGTCACTAATTGGGAGACTAACTGCATAATCTGAAAACAGGTTTTCTTTGAACTTTAGTCATCACCATCAGAATATTTTGGTGACTTCATTACATATAGATAATCTCTATGCATTTAAAATACTAAGCATAGACTGTTAATAAATAATTATTTCACTTTCACTATAAACATATCACTAATAGTTGACTAGAAAACACTAGTAGAAACAGCTGGGGATACTCCCTTGTAATAGTATATTTAGATAGATTTATTTTGCATACAAGTATTCTTAGTAGTGAGCAAAAGATGCTTTGTTAGGAAAGACTGATGATTTATACAAAACATTTTATTTATAATTTGCGTGATCAAATATGAATTAAATAAAATTTACATTTCCGTTATAGAACAAAACTGTAAACATTTATCAAGAAATAACACAGAAATTATCTGTTATAACTAATGTTATGATAGTCACATTAGGTGAAATGGAATCAACTCAGTATAATAATAAGATAGATAGGAAAAACCCTGAAGGGTAGTATAATTACTTTATTGGACTTTATTAAGATTAGATCATTTATTCGTACAAAGTATAAAAGGTTTTGTGCAAATAAAGCCAAAACATAGTGAATAAAGTATACTGGCGTTATGATATCAAAAGGCTATTATGATAACGGAAAGGTTTGAACTTTGTGAGCACGAAGTTCCGGTGACTAATGCCAATGAGAGTGTCTGGTCAGTCCCTGTATGTCTGCTCGATGCCAGCTTAGTCCCAAGCCGGAGTAAGAAAAACACAAGACTGATGAACAACCGGACAGATTCATAATGCATTTTACGCATTCCATTATAGATACATAAACCAGACCACGCAGTCAGTCAATTACGAAATTAATGCCAATACAAAACAAGGAAGACAAAAGTAGTGAACGGAGGTAACTTATACACAATCAACCAACTGTTGTTCACAAATGAGAAATGATGTATTAACAGTTAATGGGTTAAATGAGAGGATAAGGCAAAAGGAGACCTAATAATAATGGATGTAAAATGTTTATTTTATACGCAACTGAAGCAGCTAGAATAGTCTTCTTCCCAGTGAATATTAAATCATCAAATTACTGAGTAATCATTCGACGGTTGATATTTTTAACTTCAGTCAATTCGTTATATGTTTTCCAACCTAATCCATTGCTATTGATGAGTAAATGCTTCACACTCAACAAGGTTGAACTGCATTAGTCACATCTTTTCATTAGAGCACCAGAAGTTAGTTACTAGTAAACTGATACTGTTTATTACTAAATATTGTAAAAATTGTTGAATTTGATATTTTATATGTATACTATCGAAAAATTCCATACTAGGATAAATACACCATCCAGTAGTTTCTAATTTTCAATGATTGTCTATTCTCGACTAATCCTTGATTTCAGAACCGAATTTAACAATTTTCACAATATACAATTACAATCTTTAAATATAGTTAGTTGATTTATTAGTAATATATAGTTGACTAGTTTGTTTTCCAACCAACAATATGTAATAATTAATTTCTTTCAATGGAAGTGATTTATTTAGTTGTCTCTAGCCACTTTTCATTCTTATTGTTAAATTACTTCAAAGTAGATTTGTTTCATTTTATCAAATGAGTACAATTTATAGACAATACTATCATGATTAAAATAACTTTAATACAAGTAGTCTTAACTAATCTAGTGTTTAGGTTAAATTTTGAACTAAAATTTAAAACAAATTGTTGTCCAAATAGTTTATTTCATGAAAAAGCATATAATAGTTTACTCAAATAAATGAACTCGAGTAATCAGTGAGCATATTAGTTTTAAGTAGGATATTTGGCTACATGTTTAAAATAAAAAGCATTTCATATACAACTTGTTTCATTTCTCAAATTAAATTGATAGTTCAATTGGGATGGTTATTTTTGTGGCGATTGGTTATTTTGTTTGATTGAATATATCACAGATTGATGTTGGCAGGGCACCACCCCAACTGAACTATAATAATGAGCTCATTAGTGACTAACTCTAGGATATTCCTGAAGCTCTAGTGAGAAGTCGTGACTGGTGGAGCTCAGACTTGTCGGGAGTGAAACAGTTATCACTAATGACAATGGATGATTGTCGCGATATATATCACAAATTGATTGAAGTGGGAATTCTACCATTGGATGCCGACCCAGTGGTGCAGATGGTTAGGCGTTCGCGTCAACCTGAAGCCCCTGGTGAGGAATCTGGGGTGCGCACTGCTGAGGAGTTTCACACTAGAACGAAATTGGTAGTTATTTATTTTTTTAAGTTAAAATAATTCTCATACATTCAGTGAGTCTCAATGTCATCTAAATTACTACAACTTATAGTATGTTAGAATATCAAACAATTTCTGCTACAAACCAATATCAGTTAGAAAATATTAAAGAAATCATGAAACACTATCTAGCTAAATATTCTTCTGTATACTTAGTGGATCAAAATGTGGTTCCGTAAATTGTATTAGAGCAGATTTGTTGTTATGCATACATATGCCTGTTAAAGATTATTAAACAAATGAAGTCACCAGGAATAAAATATATCGACATCGGATAATCATATCACAGATTTTAATTAGATCACATTATTCACTAAAAGTAACTTAAGAATACTTATATAAATAAAATCGTTTTATAAGAGTAAATTAACTTTATGTTTAGATCGAAAAATAGTGGATTCTCATCTAAATAATGCAGAATTATGTATATATGCGTGTACCACACAGAACCTGGTACATGTATACTTTGACACAAAATCCTACACATTAAAGGCATAGCAACATGAGTACTAAATTAACAGAAGTAATACTTACATCAATAGTAGTGTGAAAAATGGGTAGACACATACAATATGGTACAGCAAGAAATAACTATTATGTAGAAAAAAAATTTTAAAACAATTATCGGTCCACGATTCATGGGGTGACAATGAGTAAACAGACCTAAGCCACTGTAATCGATTAGTAGCCCTATCGCCTATTGTCTCAAACCATTGGTTACGACAACAGAGCAGACCTCTGTCAAATCTTCATCTACCGACATGGCGCAGATCAGCAGTTAGTGACTAATTTACAGTGAAGTATCCACTGGGTTACCACATTCTATGTAGTATCGAATAACTAAATTGTAAAGTCTATATATATTCAATATATTATAATAAACATTGAAACTAATGTTTATATAAAATAGTTGAACACTTTTAGCCTTTAGTAAAAATTATTTGTCTTTCAGTTAAATATATTAACACAGGACTTCGAATAACATGGAATAATTGTGAAACATGTCTCATAATTGCTTATTTGAATAATAGTTATCTGATTACAAATGCTTAACTTTCAAATGAGTTCTCAAAGTTTTGGTGGAAAGTTGATTCTGAATAGCTTGTTTAAAAGTTACAATGCATATCAAATATCAAACTCAGTAATAAGTATCATGTTTGCTGTGAGACAAATTTACTCGAACCAAACCTACGTAAGGTTGTAGTTATGCACATCTTAGATGCCTTGAACTGGTGATAGATATTTAAGAATATATGAATTTCAATGGTTCTTGAAGTCGTACAATTTTTTGACTAAATATTCTTTAGAGTCCGAATGTTCTCCACAAATCACTAAGCCAAAATAATTTTTTAAAGACGTTCATGCCACATGAAAAAATGAATCATGAAGAAGCTTTGTAACTTAATATAGGATAATCCGCAGAAGTTCATTGTACGCATATTAAAACCGTTTAAAGTCCTACCGTAACTTGATTCACCAATTCCAAATCATTTGTGATATCTGCTATTCTTAAATACTCTATACTATGCAGTTTCTGAAATAAATACTCAACATATCCTTCAATAGTAGAAAAAATCACGTGCAATAACCTTGTAATTACTACACTCTATACATATCAATACAATTATTTCTCACATGGTAACTAATACTGACCACTCACTACATACAAATTAATTCATTCCTTAATTTGTTTGTTCTGTGTTCCAATCACACACTGGCTTACTTGACAAAAGTTGAAAAGTTTGAATCGATAATTTATAAAATATATATTATATTTGTTAGCAATTGTGTCTTTCATCACATTTTTTTCTTATTCTCAGATTACTTTGCTCGTTCACTAATAAATGATGGTTGACTTCGAGAATAATTATTGCCTTACTGTTTCATATCTTAATGATTATTCTTTGTTAAGTGATTGATAGTAGCATACGTTCATCTATGAATCCTAATGCATCATCCGATTGATTTCATAGTTAGAATTTAAATTGAGAACAGTTCAATAGCTATGCATTTTTTTTAATTACTCAAATATATTATGAGATCATTAAAACTGACAATAAAGCTCAAATTCTTTTCGTATTCATTGTTAAGAGAAAGAAGTGTGTGATTATTTATAGAAATGTGGATTATATAACCACATAAAGTTACTGAGAAACACTCGCTGACAGTTTATAAACGTCTTTGTGTCATTTACAATATGAAACTCTGTTTTTGTTTTCAATTAAATTTTGAAACATTTAATCCGACCGTAACCATTGCGTTATGATAATTTGCAGATACCTAGTAATAATTTCAGCTAATATTAAATAATGAGAACATGAAGATATCCATCACAGAAACTCAGCAGATAACTTAAGTTTAATTATACAATATACAATATCCAGGAATCTGAACTCTGAGTCATAGTGCTAAAATCACTACATGAACTGGGTTCATTTATTTGTGATGTTGTGGGTGAACTTAACCGTAGAGAACCTAGGTTAGCCGAAATGACAATGTAGTGTCCATTTATTTTAACTATTTTGTAAGTTGATTTCAGTAGGTGGAGGAAATACTAGTGTTTTAAGTAAACCAAAAAGACAAAAAAAATAGAAATTAGTGCGTTTATGCATTGTCTAAAAAATAATTATGCAAATAAAAAAACGTTATCACTTGCGCTTAATATGTTTACCCTCCAAGTTAATAAATATTAGCTGTGATTTTTAGAAACAATGCCAGTAGTAATAGTCAGTCCAAGTAAACTCGGTTTAGTTTTCTCTTTTTTCGCTAACCACCATGACAATTCTCATAATATCTTTCCTTTGTTAGACGATTATTTACTGGATGATGTATACTGTAAAGGAAGTGAATCCTATTTAAATGAATGTGTGTATTGGACAGAGCATGATTGTTTGAAACGAGAAGAAGCCGGTGTTATTTGTCTTAACCCTGAACCAATTAAATGGCAGTATAATGTTAGAAATCCTCAAATTGAAAAGTTATCTACGAGTGAAACTAAAAGGATGAAACAAGTAAGTAGAAATTTTACTATCGACTTGGAACTTATAATGACTGAAAACAATTAGCATTTGGGTTTGAATTATTGTATTTTATGAATTGATTGGCACTTTTAATTGGTCTCAACTCTGGTTTACTAAGGAAGGAAGCATGAAGCAATCATCGCTATATCACTAATAGGAGTTTTGATTTTGAATTGGAGACAATACATTGATCATATCATTCAACTTGGAAGTGCATGGTATTTAAAATAACGTTGTGGTTTTAAAAGTGATATGCTATCTAATTATTGATCATTAAACTGACACAAAACCTTAAAATCTTCCAAACCTAATGGTAAATACAGACATTTCTCATCTTCTTCCTCAAAAAAGTACCTTCAAGGTCAAAGATGAAAGTATTCTTTCTGCCTCACTAAAGTAGGTGTCTTCAACAATACTTTTCAGCAAACCAAAGCACTAGGGAGGTTATTTGTATTAATAATTAAGTAACTAGTAAATTCTTACTCGTATCTTTAAATAGAAAATAGCTGTACTTTCCAGATGTTTTCAGCAATCTAGGAGTAGAATTAAACGAGTACAAACCAGTGTAAAAAATAATATCTTGTCAGGTACTCTCAAAGAACTGTTTTGGTTCATATTTCACTGTCAGTGGTAATAAACAGTAACATTGCCTACATATTTTGACTAATTAATACTACGTTTGGTGACATGGTATAAATGAGCTAATAATGACTAAATTTCGTCACTGAATAAAACTGCATTTAAATATTTTGTTTCATTGATCCTAAAAGGTAGTATAAAATCATCTAAATCTTAAGATGCAATTTAGATGTACGCTGATTTCTGATATGACATAATCACTACTTTTACGTTTCCAACTGGATTTTAGAACTTGCCCATTATACAATTTATTAAATTTAGACTGAATAAGTTTAAGTGGAAATTTTTATTATATTCGTCTTATTCCAACACTTTAGTCGCATTTAAGCTGAAAAGCGATAATACTACTACATTCAGTCGCTTACAATATAATATGAAATGAAGAAATTAACCTCAGATTACTACCTACAAAAATGATTGTGATGATAGCGAATGTTTAGTTCATTTTAATGGTAATCATAGTACACATGTTTGAATTCATAGGTCTTTTGCTCACAATACATTTCTTGTCTAAATTATCTCACACATATATAACTGACATTTACATCCTACAGTGTCTCCTAAGATATTTATGCACGGTAAAATTTTATTTCATTTATACTTTCTTTATGGATGCTTAGCTAGTTGGTAGTCAGTTATATGAGCATTCGCATATTGAAATTACATCAGTCCCATGAAATACACTGAATTGCATAGATTTCTCGAGGACTTGAGTTTATTTTATTGTTCCTCATGAAAAACCCTCATTCCTCTGATAAAATGTTTTTACATAACAAATTAAATGTCGTGAAGTGATAACCATTCTAAACCAGGATATGTCAATGCATATGCAGACCTATTCTTTTTCATCACTTGAATAATTTGTGCATTTAAGAGTTACGAAATTCGACAAAATCAGTTAGTTCTCAATGTTTGTTTTTTTACTAGTTGATGAGTAAGAAAGTTCAGTATATCACCAGCTTTAATTGTGGTAGTAAAGAATGTCATCGTTAAAAATGATTTTTTAAGAGACTATTTCGATGACTTTGCTAAAACCTGACTCGAAATCTTCATGAGAAAGAATAAGAGAAAATTTATAGAATGAGCACTTCGATTTCAAATGGATTTTGAGAAAAAGTAGATTGTTATCCCAAAGTCAGTATCCTTTGTGTAGCGCTTGAAGAAATATCAAGATGACTGAATAAAATAGAAGAATTTTAAACCGGATAATCACGTCACAACATCATGTTATTTCGTCATAAGGCTGAACAATGATAATATACGACTATGTCAATAATAGACTCAGTTTGCTCAATTTTTCTCCAGACTTAGCAGTATATGTATTTTAACTACTTTTGTATAACAGAAGAATACTAGATCAATAATGTAGTCAAAAAATATTTTAGAACTATCCGTTGAATATAACATTTCAAAGGACCTGGAAGTTTCGATCCCTTCGACACCCGTAAATGCACAATGAGAACATTTTGTGTGATTATTTTCGCTCGTAAGTAGCTTATACTAATTTGATCACAGCAAACAAAATCATAGAAAGTTTTGCTTCCGAAAACTGTTAGTTGCCAAACAAACTCAAATTTTGTTGAAAATCCTACATTGACGAATACCTTTCAAAATTATTGCCAGTCTTGTGGTTCAAGGTAGACGTATTGGATGAGAAAACTAGACTAAAAACATTACAAGCTGTTACGCAGGTAAAAAATGCACTGCATTTCAGAAAAAGAAAATGAGGAGGGGGTGCAGGGCAAATTAAACAAATTTGACAGCGTAGAAATGTAATCCCTGCTGACAACATGATGCACTTACAATTAGTAATTTTACTGCTGTTGACATTAACTCTCAATTCATCGGTTCCCATGCACCATCTATTTATATTAACGAAAAGAAAACAATAATCCAATTTCATAAAAAAATTTTTTCCCATAAGTAAAATTATGCTTTTAATTGTTGCACTCTATCACATGCTTTTCCCTAATACTACTAATATTATCGGCACTGTTGCAAAGGGTGATAATTTATGCTTGCTAAATAATTAATGTATAAACAAATTAGTGAAAAATTTTGGATCGTATATGAAATTTTCTAATTACTTCAACATACTACTAATTGACGATTCAAAATCATCAATAGCAGTATCCTTAAAATATGAAAATTAATGTAAACTAAGAGCCTTTGTAAAATTATGATAATATTTCATTTCATCATTGTCAAAAACCAATTAGGGATAAATAGAAGTGAGATAGACAGTAAAAGGTAATATTAGAAAAGTATTAGCACGTGTTCTAAAAAACAAACTCCAACTAGTACATAAGCTTCAACGCTGACAGAGTCTTTATCAAGATAATTGAGTTGTGTACCTATTATTTTACCACCTGAAATAGTTGGTCATTCATGTATGACGTACAGTTTGGCACATATGCCAGTGGGTTCAGGTTGCTGTTACCACAATAGCACAGGGAAAACAAATTTAAAAGAGTGACACAGCCATGGAATACAACAAGGATAATAAAGCAAGGGATTGAATGAAAGATATATGGGATTTGTGATCTAGAAAAATATAAACAATGAATATATTAGCGCCACGGTGATCGATCCTATGCTACGTCACCTGGTGTTTCTAGCCACTTATCGCGATTATCACACCAATTCTAACTAGGTAATATGTATCTGCCAACATCGCTTAGACTAACGGTCAAAGGTTTCATGGACTTATACCATATTTTGGTATGGGTGCCCCTAATTTTCTTATATGCTACTCCAATATCAGGTACCATTGTGAAACAAGGTAGGATGTGGTTAGGCATATATAATACACGTCCAAGCCAACTCGGTTGATGAAAGTTCAAAACCTCATTCACTGATATGACAAACGAATTTATCCTAACCTTTGATATAATGCATATTACTAAACTATGTACTTACTTACTTTACGTTTATTTCAAATTTGTTTCATTTTACGATATTTTATCACCAGGATTTTATCCAGTAATTTTGTCTCGTTTACAAACCATTCATTTAGTTGTATTCACTCATATTTGACAACTGTCATGTATGTGATGTTGTATTCGAGAAAGTCAGCCGTTAAAATATTGTTGTTGTGTAAATTCCGTTCGTGGTACTCATGATATATAAAGCCTTGCTGGATATTCATGTATTCTCTGACGATCAAATTGGAAGGAATGAAAGGAATGTAAATAAAGTGGATATAGCGTCATAAGTTTACTGTTTATCCTTTTTTGCAAAGAAGAAACTGGAACAAGAATGAAACAACAAGAAACGAAGAATATTAAATATTATGAATATTAGTGAAATAGATTTTACAATTCATTCATAAAGAGCATAAAGACTCCAAACACATCAAACAATTAATTGTTCATCATCGAGTGTGCACAAAATAACTCAAACTAAAGCTATATATTTAAGTTGAATTGTAACTGGCAAGCGGAATTCAGGACGCGCGTTTCGTCCTATTTGAGACTTATTGGGTGGATGTACCTGCATCCCAATGTTGATGTTCACACTGGGATTCGAAATCAGTCCGTTTCGTGCCAAACGCCACCGCGTTCACCACTGGGCTACAGTGTGAACATCAACATTGGGATGCAGGTACACCCAGCCAATGAGTCCCAAATAGGACGAAACGCACGTCCTGGATTCCACTTGCCAGTCACAATCCAAGTTAAATATATAACTTGTGTAATAATGTTATGTCAAAGCAATCAGCTCAGAATGCACATATGACAACAGAGACTGACCAGTTTCAGTCCATTACAAATCAACGGAAAATACAAGCTTATCCTAATTTCAAACTAAAGCGTTCATATTACCTGAAGGTCAGGTAAAAAATGCTACTTTACACAATTTCTTAAAATAACAAATAATTAGGAATAGTTTTAACGTTCAGTTAATTCAAATTTACTGTTTGTTTCTCCAATATAAATCGAGATAACAACTGTTCAACGTCGATTAAACATCTTATTGACAAACGAAGTTAGGTTTAGAAAGAACCAAAACAAAAGACCGAACTACCGCCTCTATTAATAAACATATATTTTAATTTATCAAATAATCAACAGTATATTTTAGCCATAGCAAGTCAAATCCTCAATAAACGCCACCTATATTATCATTCACTAATTGAATTTTCTTATATAAGAGGTAACTGTTATTTGAAATGTACTGATACTGGGACTGAACGTGACCGAGCTATAACTACCCACAAATCTGACTGGTCGTCTCAACGGTTCCCAATGAATGGATATAAAAAGACAGAATAACTTCTCAATAAATATAAGGAGTCTGTCTTAACAAAATAACACGCTTACATGCATAATATGTAACACGGAAAAATAAGGTCAAAGTTTATTAAAATTACCAATGGTCGTTAGATGTCAATCTTGTAGGTCAACACTGTAACTAAATTAACCTATAATCCCGACTTTAAAGTCGAACTTGATTCATTAGTTAAATGCTATGATGTACTTCATGTAGAATCTACTAGTCAAGATTATGAATGTATAGCATTTAAGCAAATGTTGTAAACAAACGTAAAGACGACTGTGAACCTATTCATTACTTCATATGGTCTAGAATCCTCGAAATTGCTACAAAACATTTGTGAGATCATTAAAAATTATTATATACAAAAATAGCGTCTATCAGCATGCACACATTGACATCACGTCTTGAGCAGTACAAACAATACGTTTAAATGTTTCAGAAAACATTTACTTTAAATTTGTGAACTCATTTGTCTATCCAGAATGTTTGAAATCAAACCGACCACTTCTAAATTATGAAACCGTATTTCGAATGAAGAATTTAGTGATTGAATTCTGCACGTACAACTGATATAACTGACAATAACTGTAACTGAGATCGTAACAACAAACAACTCGAATCAAATTTATATTCGTTTACTTCGAAACTTTTGGTTTTAGCAAATATTCTGGTCTGAAGTGGAGAAGTTTGACAACAGTGGTCTTTATATAATCAAGGCTAGAGTCCCACAAGGAAGGAATCGGCGAATGTTGATTGGAGCTGTTTGCATTGACCAGTTTCGTGGTGCTGAAGCGAATGTAGCATGTCAAAGCACAAATTATCCATTTGCCTCATCATATTATTCAGTAAGTCAATTACCATAATTAAATTATTGGCTTATTTCTCTTTAAAACACAAATTTTAACTGTTTAACAAATCATTCAATTGACTTTGTAAATATTTAGCTAATAAATAGCCGTTAACCTAATCTCTGCATGAACTAGTGAAATGTCTTGATTTTATTGATATTCTTACCTTTAATAAAGTCTTGATATTTGACTAATCATGAATTAAATTTCGGAGCTACTTAGTGGAGCTGAATGGCCTCTGATGATAATGAAATAATTAAAGGTCAATTTAGTTGATACTACATTACTAATTGATTGACACCAAATGTTATTTGATCAAATATAATCAAGAAGTTTGTAGTCTAGTAAACAAGTAGTCACTCTATTCATTTTAGAGAAAAACTAGTTTAACATTCGTCAATATTTATAAGAGCTTGTATTCTCCTGATGTTAATCCTTAGAACTAGATTAAATTAATCTCTTCTGAATCACAGGTTAATTGTATAGACGAAGATAATTTACAAGTTATCTATTTCAACCCGTAGACTATTGAGTCCTCATAGCCAATAGCATGTTCAAAATTGTGATATTAGTCATCAACCAATGATATGTAAGAGAAAACTAACTGAACTGTCGAGAATACTGTCAAATATTCAGTTAATAAATCATGTAACCCAGTGGTTAGTAAATGAATTTCATGACCAACGATAGCAGTGGAATCGAATCTACTATATTTGTGGGTTGAAATCCACAATCTTTTTGAATATTAAAATAGTTATTGACTAATTAAGATTTTATAGTCCAAGTATATTACAGTAAACGTATTTGGTTTACAATTCAGCAATTAAGCCCAAAGTGTTTCAGTAGTACACATATTTTTTGCATATAAACTACAAATTAAACAGACTTTCGGAACAATAATTTTCAAAAGGTAATTATATTTGTTAAAATATGTTTTCACTGCAAGCTATAATGTTCACTGTTTGTAAATTGGAACATAATGTTCATTGAACAGGAGTTGAATAAAGTTTTTTTTGATTTCTATGTAATACTTGTTCTCTTTCCGAACTCTCATTTTATTTACAATTTTTCTACAAGAGAGATTATTACAGATCCTTTTTTGGTAATTTCGTTTCTTTAAACGACAGTTAATTTTATACTTTAGATCAGACTATATCCATTGATTAGAAATTCAGTGAACAAAATTAGTAGTAAATTAAAGAACTTGGTGGTAATAAAACAACTAAAAAGGATTCGATGCAATTGAAACAACACACTGGTACCAAAAATAGATGCCGAAATTTCACATTGTTGTGTAATTTCATTTATCGTGATGCTTCTACAAAATCACCTATGAAAATGCGGTTCTATAGAACTCCAATTCCCCAAATTAAACTTTACTAAACTAATGTTGTCATTTTAATAAATTTGAAAATTTTCTCATAATATCAGATTGCAAGTGTTAAAGGGTAAACAAATTCTGATAGATTGACACTGGTAGGCATAATTTTGAAAAGAATTAATTAATTCACCTAAAGAGATTTTAAGAATAACTGTGAGGGTCTCTAATAGTTAGTTCACGTAAACCTAGACAACCATAATGATTTGTGTGCTTTTATTCTTGTTTCCTTTATAAACATGTTACTACGTTTAGTAATTCATGTATTTCCTCTTCTCTGTGTGTAGTTATCTTTGTACTAATCATTTTCTTATTTTAGTTAAGCTGTACTTCACATTTGTTACTTGTCATTGGTTGTCTAATTCTCCCCCCATCATACCCGTCTATATTTAGGACATTAGTATTCATACATACACCCATTCCTAGTCGGATTATTTATTAACTTGGTTGCTTGCTTGCTGAGTCCCGACCGTCAACTGCTTGTGATTTCATTTTTGATTATTGCAACACAATGCTACTTCTGTTGAATTCTGATTTCTCACTGTGTTATTGCGCGATTGCAGTTCAAAATACTAAGTATGGAGTCCTAAGTGCCGAAACCCAAATATTACTAATAAGAATATTACAATATCTCATGACTCTTGAATTTCTTTATCTTAGAATAATAATAAAGTCATATTTCGTAGTAATTAAATTCAGAAAGTTAATCTCAACCATCATTAAATCCGTAATCTAAAGTAATTGATTACTGTATATCACAAAACACTTATCATTCTCTTTTACTAAACACACGACCAACTTGGAGAAAATACATATTTACTGGTCACAGAATGATCTCGGTTTAACATAACTGGATACGAGGGAAACATTCGAAATCCGTTTTGACAAGTTATGAGACTTAAAAGTGACTAGCCTAAACCGCACGAAAGAATCGCACCTAGAATATTTAACTCCCTCATCGAACGCTCAACCATCAACCGCTAGTTACCCTTACCACATCAATCATTTTGTGATAAACAGTGATAATTATTCTCACTCTCGAAACGTTTGATCACCAACTTCCACGACTTCTTACAGCAACCTCAGGAAAATTTTAAAGTTAGCATTTAATGAGCCTGGTTGAAATGGTTCTGTGGAAATCAAAGTTTCATTGACTGTTTGCATTCATCAAATATACCCAACCGATATCAGTCAATGATGAATACAAACAACAAATTAAATTATAATCTGTAAAAAATCACCACTACTCATATAAATATTTGGCTAAGAAACACTCTGTTCTTTCAAGTGTGAAGACGGTTAACCTCCTAAACTCTAAACTAAAAATTACAAAAATACACCAATACAATAATCGATTCCAGCTAAAAACATTCGTTTGTATCCCTTACTTGATATTTTTTTTCAAGATGAAAAAAGTTACTTTGATTTCATTGTAACTTATGTTAATATTTACCCAATAAAATCAATTTAGGTTTGAAAAATGCATACAACGTAAGTACACTGTATATATAATACTAGACAACTATTTCCTTCATGAATTCTCTTAAAATCTTAAATATATGTTCATTTTAAGATTCCACTGAAAAACGTGAAGGACTACACCGTATATCATCCGCTTGTACGAATTGGACATTGCTTTGGAAATGAGTCAAAATTAGAAGATTGTGTTACATTTACTGATCCAAATGGAATACCTTGTTCAAATAAGAGTTTAGGAATAGCAGTGAATTGTACAACTGGTAAAATTAAAATTAATTATCAATTTTAAATTGTTTCATGAATAATCAGGTTTCCTATGATATCATTTTTGAATATTATTATTATTATTAATTAGTTCATTCATTGGAATATGCTACTACAAAGTTAAACAGTTTAAATAACTGGAATCTTTATAATGCTCAGTGTGGCTATGCCCACTATTACTAGATAATAAGTGTAGAATGTATGAAAGTTAATAAGACAACAACTTACATTATGTTTATCAGATTAAATCTATGTAATAAAAACAATGTTATTCAAGTGGTTAGACAAAATATCAAACAGAATCGAAGTCATGCACTACAGTTTTTTAGGTTACGGTATTAGTAAACCAAAGAAATACTCATGAAACTCATCTTCATATAAGAAAATTTGCGCATCAAATACACTGTAATTAACAGGAACAAGCTAATGATCATTTGATCACAAATAAAAAAAGAGTAGAGATAGTGGTAAATAAAATGACACCAGAGGATAGAACTGAAGACGAAATAGCTATAGCTGTTTAAATAAAAACAAATATCCTAGAAAATACACATAAAATGTGGGCGGACTGAGCGCTAGAATCAGAGTATGCTACTGTTGAGAAAAGATTTTCCGCAAAACTTGGACTCATGCGTGATAAAAAGTTAAAAGTGATTGGTCAAAGATTAACGGCTGTGCTGAAAAAGTATGTACAACCACCAAGCTGGTGTTATTGTACCAAATGAATGGTTGATTGGAAGAGTCAAATGTGAACAAATTTTTAACTTCTATGACTTCAAATTGTGCCTACCAGTTTATCTTTACAAACAAAGGCATATACATATAAAATTGAGTATTAATGTAAACATCAGGACGTAAACATAAAAAGCAGCACGTTTTAGGTACTGTAATTACTATACGTCTGCCTGACGGTAAATTGACTTTGGTGTTTCCAAATCATTCAAGATAATAAGTGAACAGAAGTCACCTAACTTGTTACGTTTACAGAAGCAGCTGTTACTACAAGACTTAAAACAACTTTGTTTGTCCAAAAATGATATTATTATCAATCATTCTTATCTATAATGACCCCAGTTCAGGATCTTGTAATATGACTGTTGTTTTTCCTCTACGACCTTTATACTTTTATACATATGCTTTTTCTGTGTATTAATCACTAAGTTAAAATTACTAAAGTACAAATACTTTTATTCCATTTCTACACACTCTACAGGTAGTTTTCACTTCTAAGACATTCATATATTCCAATACTAAGTAGGCAAATATTTAAGCAACTTTAAATTCCTTCATATTTATTATTTTCCAATATTTAACATTGTTTCAACTTCAGAAATTTTCGACATCCAATTTACATGAAATATGTATACATGTTTAATATTCTGTAATCACTATAATTGTTAATATGTTGTAAGGTGCCTGAAGATAATCTGTGAAATGAATGGATACATTTAATTCTTTATATAAATTCGTAAATGCGGAAAATGGTTTAGTGAAAGCCTATTTAGTGAATATTTGAATTTAGCACAAAACTTCATGAATTAGATAATGAAATTGTAAATTACGCTTAGAACACTGTATATCATGGGAGGCAGCATCCAAACTGATGTTCTTCGACGTACGTTTATCAAATATTATAAAGTGTAGACATTCAAATTTTAAACATACTAAATTTCTGGCTTAGCAAAAAGACGTTGTTACATTTTTTGAATACTTTATACTACTGATTATTGAAAAGTAGTCACGGTGTAACAAAGTAAAAAGTGTTCGTCATTGCAATCGGCTTTTCCAGATAAAAATTTCTGATATGTTTTGAATTTATAGGACGATCGGCGATAAATCACCCAGTGTATAATGTAACGCATTTCTACATAACCATTTAAGGTTGGTGACATTTTGATAAAATAGGACAACTTATTTGAATATCACCTTAAATCTCACATTACATGATAAACATTACAACTCAGTCAGTAGTATTATTTCCTAGAGTTAATAAAAGTGGCTTACAGTCTAGTAAAACTCCGTTAATACAATAAAAAAGTGTTAAGGATTACCAAAATACAGATTCCTTTCAATTCACCATTTGCTAACAAAACTATCAACATTATAAATAAATTGTTTCAAATCTCATGCTGATCATGCTGATTATACTTGCAAAATATTACTGTTTGATTTGAGAAATTCATTTAAACTTAGTCTCTTCCAGATAGCTGTATTGAAATTATGATCTAGTGAACAATTGTATGTTTAGGATGTGACTCTCCCCTCTCAGAGTTGGCTTGCTTCAACGTTGAAGTAAGTGATAGGAACCAAAGAAGCTGAGCATGTCGGCTGTGTCACTTACTTTAAGAGTCTTATCACTTTTGATAATTTGGTGTCTGATGAAAACTTTACACAGACACAAACGGCTCATTTGAGATTTGCCAATTTGCATCACTTGTAACGTAGGTAAGATATCCGTCTATCAATCAAAAGACAAGTTTACTGTGCAGCAGTTTGATTCGTCCTATTTTATAGATGTAAAAAAATTGCCATTAGCAAAAGAGGATATCCAAAGGTTACTAGTATTCGATCATAGGTATCTTTGAAACATCGGTTATGTTTTCTGGGACAACCGAGTATATAATGCGTGGGTTAATAATAGAATACTAGGTAAATATGATAAATCGACTGAGAAGTAGTGAATCTTCATCACCTGAGGCGGTTAGGACATATGTTATATATGCCCAGCTATCGCCTACCTCAAAGAGCACTATATGTTGTAGGTGTATGTTGGAAAATAGATAGGGGTGGCCAGACGGAGTCATAGCACTCGTCCACGAAGTCATTAATAACTGGGCTGAGCCATGTTAATAGATGCCAACTACTTGGTTCGGGTCCGTATGATGATCATAACCGGTGGTTAGAGATGTACCAAGTTCTACGTTATAATTGACTAACTGATGGTAAATCTGTTGGAGATTCATAATCCTGAAAAAAATACAGTTGTTAGTTAAATCAAACGAAAAGAATTGTAGTTATTTTTTGTAAGCTTGATTTATAAACTTACACCAAGTTAATTTGATTCAATGTGAGACATACTTCAGAGTACATTCTACAACATTTCATTATATTAAATAACTGTTGATGATTTTACTCTGATTTATGATCACTGTAAATTAATTGGCATAAAAATCGACGCCTTCATATAAATATTGTTCACTAGTTCCGTCTCACTTTTTTCTTCTACAATACAATCTTTCCACAAGTTTAGTCTTTTGGAGTAGCTGTGAGTTGGGAAGGAAAAAAGTTGTCATATCCGACTGAATTATAAGCATCAGAGATAACGTTTCGGATTAACCGTATCAACTGTCAAGGGAGTTTTATGTGTTATCCAGCTATTCTAGATCTATTAGCTGTATCGTGTCGCAAACTGCACAAAAATCAACAAGAGTTATCCACATGAGGTATGTCTTTTGTGCATGCATATGCGTTGGTGAATGGATGTGCAATAATATGAAGTAAAGTGAGCCATCTGACTTATATGTTTGCAACTTGTTGACTGATAACACTATATTCATGGCCTTAAATTAATCGCTTATTTTCCTTAAACATATAGCCTTGGCTGATTTGGAACCGGATGTTAAAGCATTGGAGTCTTCAGCCTACAGTAGCATGATTCCATTATTTCAAGCACAGTGTGCTTTAGAAGAAAACTGCTTTCCCCCGAGTGTTTATAATTTAATTAACAGAAACCGGGATTTAGCTTTAAGGCATATGCGTCGTTTAATGCGTTTCTCATCAATTATACACAATGTTGGAACTGAGGTCTTCCGTCCACATGAACCACCTGAACGATGGATATGGCATGCCTGTCATTTGTAAGTTTATCGAGTTAATTACTTTGAAAAACTTCATTCGTACACTTTCATATTTACATTCATATCTAAATTAGTATTACACTAACTATAAGTTTAGAAATTGCTGTCTTGTATTCAGTATCAATCGATATAATTCGTTGAGTACTAATTATTTCACTAGTGCTAAACCAACTGATTTAATTGCTATTAATTAAAACTTCAATGTCATCAGTTAACTTTAAATGCGAATATACACACTAGTACTCACAGACGTACTTGCTAATAATCATTATTTTATTCGGAATAGCAATCAAAATTTATCATTTGCATGAAAATAGAGTGATAATATATCTAGTTTAAGGTAAATAAGTAGTTTCTAGGCCTAAAATATACAGATGTCTTATATATTGTGACAGTAGAAATCAATTACATAAAAGAATAATTATAAAATATCATACCTAATGAATTGGTTTTAACAGCATCATTTGAGTAAAGATAAAAATTAAACTTTGGAAGGAATAAAATTTATTCGGGCTGGTGCATAGTTGCTCACCAACTACAAACAATAGTTTGAAAGGACGATTGTAAAAGAAAAGTTAGTATATGAATGACAAAATCTGTAACTAAGGACCAAAGGATAATTTTATTAGTTAGCATAAGCTGTTTACAGTTGCTGTTCATCCTTTTAATATCAGCTTCCGATTCTCGACACAGTGTTTTCTGGCCTTCCTCGTTCCCGTTTCCCAACGGGATTCTATGTTAATGCTTGCCTCGTGATGCAATCTGATGATTTCCACAATGTATGTCCTATCCATTTCCAATGTCTTTTCTTAATATTCTCTTCGGCTGGAAGTTGGTTTGTTCACTCCCATAGTAGACTATTGCTAATGTTTTCTGGTTAACAGACATTCAGTAGGTAGTTGTTTATAAATACTTGTACCCTTCTGATGATATTTGCAATAGTTCTCCACATTTCAGCTCCATACAGCAGAACTGTCTTGACGTTCAAATTGAAGAGTCTGACTTTGAGGTTGGTTGAGTTGTTTTGAGTCCCATACGTTTTTCAACTGTAGGAATGCTGCTGGGAATGGGGCTAGCATTCCCATCCCATAAAATCCAAGCTTACTAAATAAACGCTAACCAGATTAAACAAGATAAACCATTAAGTTAGATAAGCTAGATGAGCTTAAAACTATCATTATATTTATTCTGTTAACCTAGCAATTGTTGTTCTAGTTGTTAAAGGTAAAAAGAGCTTGAATTGTATTTAAACTATGAATTGACGCATTAATAATTCAAAAATAAATAATTTTTTCAACATTTAAATGATTGTTTCTAATGATTATTTCAAATCTACCTTGTTGATAAGTATATTTTACAGACTTTTTTCGATTTAATACTAGTGGACAAAGAATATACAAAGTATAAGAGATGTATTTCATCAAATAAATTAAAACTTATTCAAAATTATACATAAACACTTTATAGTTTAATTTATAAGTTAGACAAAATAGTTTAAAGGTCTGTGATAAGGTTAATCAATCAATGAAAAGTGTGTTAACTTACTGTGAGTGTAAATGAACATTAGCCACTGGGATGGAGGTTGTGGTCGCGGGGGGGGGGGAGTAGGAGATATCACTAATTTTTGAATTTTGTGTTATTTATCTGTTAATATTCTATTGTAAATTGGATTGTTTCAATGAAAAAAATTATATTGTTCATTTACTGTTATATGAAATAGTGCAAATGATATTAATCTAATGATCTGATCTTTATTCTATAATAATGATTGTGGACTAACCTATATATAGCAGAACAATGTACTGTATCAGAGGACAATCTGTTATAACTAGAAGTACTGAATAATTCTGTTTTAGTCAGATTATGCTGCCATTATTCACGGATAAAACGTTAACCACTGGAAATTTCAAGCTTGAAATACTTTTGTTCTAGCCTCCTGTCTTATATTACTTGTTAAAACTTCATATCAGGTAGCGTATGATCTAACTAAAATCTGTTTTAGTCTTATCCAAATAACCTTTATACTTTTCACAGAA
This sequence comes from Schistosoma mekongi, assembly GCA_034768735.1. Classification (NCBI taxonomy): domain Eukaryota; kingdom Metazoa; phylum Platyhelminthes; class Trematoda; order Strigeidida; family Schistosomatidae; genus Schistosoma; species Schistosoma mekongi. Next base: position 33,105,636 of record CM068306.1, read on the forward strand.
TAGGTGAAATATATATGTCATATTTCCAATTGATTGGAGGATCCACATGGGACTTTAACAAAACCAAGTAAACTGATATGATAATACAAACGAAATCCACTGTTACATAATATAACAATCAATAAGATTACAATACCTAGTATCTCACCTAGCAGCAGGAATTTGAAAAGACAATACCTTGTCTGTGATTACAAAGAATTATTATGTATCAAACATACAACAAACCTAGCTAGAACTACAAGAAAAATAGTTGAGTAATTTTCTCTGGCATACCTAGTGACAAAAAACTGTTCTGTGGCCTTCTCAAACTACCTATTTTCTGACTGAACATTTATTCCAATCAACCATATTCATTTAGATTTGTTTGAACTGGATGACTACAAAAAAGAAGTGTGCATACTTATGGTTACTACAAAAGGCCTATAAATTTGTGCGAAGCAAACTATTGGACAACTGAAACAGAAATATAGCATTATTGGCATACTTCTCTATTTCACTATTTTAAATCTTGGAATTCATACATGTTATATATGACAGATGGAAAAATAGTAGTAGCGGCTGAGTTGGTAGACAGGTTTCGTCATTGAAAATAATTGACAAATATTAGCTACTAAAAACATATAGTGTTTTCAAACAATTACCCTTTCAATGTTTTTAAAAAAGAAATATGTTGTAGTACTGTATAATTATTTCTGTGAATCCCTACTGTTTTACAATATCCATAGTCACGAATAGCGCTATTATAGTAATTTTGATGACAGTCCGATTGCATTAACCAAATCGCAAAGAAAAGAAACTTCTATTTGATCAGCAAATGGTCCTAAAGATTGGCTTTTAGTTTAATGACCTACTACCAAATTTCTGGATATTATTGACTAAGATGAATTTATAAGGTTAGGAATTCATAGGTTCGAAAGTGAGTTATTCAATCTGTATGTTGAATTGTTAAGCTAAAGAACTATGAAATTTTACTTACTCATTTTATTATTATGCTTAATTTCAACTTATATAACCTTCCCTATGATCAGAGTACCTATATGGCTAAAGAAGTGCCTTGATTCTCTTAAATAAACTAATATAACAGAACTGTAATTTGTTTGTCGATTAAATAAACTACTGAGTACTTTCTTATATCTGAAATTTTTATATTGCACTTCTGCTTAATTATTGTCCGTTTCATGTTGTTTACTTTTCTTATAGGCATTATCATAGCATGAAAGTATTTTCTTATTATAAAGTTATTAATACAAAACAACAACTTATGGCTGTTGGTCATAAAGCTAGCTTTTGTTTAGAAGATAATGCTTGTAAAAATGGATACAAAAAGCATTTTGTTTGTTCAACTACACTAGTAACACGTGGAGATCAAGGTGATTTGAATTATCATTATTTTATAAATTATATACAAGTATAAAGTAACGGCAATAATATCATAAATTTCCCAATAGCGTTTAACCAATTCACTTTTCTACTGCATTTCCATCGAAAATGTTTTAAAACTGATGTCAGTACATTAGAATTGCCGACTGTCTAGTGATATATATAGTAATTACAACTAATGAAATAAGGTAATTTTGTTCATAAAGTAACTTGGAGAAATGTCAAAATATCATTTTTATTTTAGTGTCGAAGTTGTAAATTTGGTTAATGATACCCCGCCCTAATAGTACGTACATATATGAAGCTCAGTAACTTTCCACCGCTACTACCCCAATCTTATATTAGTAATGCAAAATAAATGATACCTTGAAAGTATCCTAATAAATATATAAAGGCAGATAAGTTCAAAAAAACTATCTGAGGGAAGCTTAAAAGTGTTCGCATTTGGAGAACAGCCGAAGAACAAGGAGTACTAGACAAATGATTCGTCGTAAATAACACTGTATAAACAAAATCTTTACATGGCATTTCAGTATCGCTGTACTTGCATTTGAAATTTTTTCTTGGACTACTATAACATGGATATATCTAGCACAGAACCTGTTACTGTAGCTTCTTATTGTAAATCCCTAATGTTGATTATTGAGAACTACTAGATTAAGATTTTTACGACGTGTTCTTAAAATTAATGCTAAGCATGATTAAAGAATGAATTCAAGTGTACTCTACCGACAGTTGTAGGCACATTATGAATTCCTGATCGGACGATTACTATGGTTTAACATAACACTAATTGTTCATCCATTATTATTATTATTTTGCACAAGGTATTAGTCCTGGATGTCAAGATAATTATTTCCACGATTATGATTGTCAATGGTTAGACATTACCGATTTGACTCCTGGTGAATATATATTTCAATTAATTTTAAATCCAGACTTCTTAGTACCTGAAATTACCTACGATAACAATGCTATAGAATGTCGCCTATCTATTGGATATACGCATCATCATTACGCTGCTTTATCAAAATGCCATTTACTACATCCATATGACTTGTGAAGATTTTTCAGTGTTTGCCCACACGTATACAAACATGTTAGTAGCACTTTAAAAACCTACATGCAACTTATAATAGCTCATTGTTGTTATTAATCTACCTATCATTGATACCAGTATATATGCTATCCTATGATTAGTTATGTAATCCACCTGTTTTATTTTTAACGTCGACTCACAAATTGCCTTCATTAGTATAGTAGCTTACATATTCGTACATAAATATTGCTGCATATTAAAGTAAATGGTGACGACAAACTAACTTAAAACAATCTTGCTCATTTGTATGTTGTTCTAATTCACGCAATCGGAACTCTTAATGTTCACTTTTCAATTCAATAAACTCATTCAACAACATTTTAAAGTGAGTTCTACGTTGTTTATTTGGATTAAATTGCTGAATGGCAGACTTCTGAATGTCGCTACCGACGTCGAAATCTGCGAGAGCCTTTCTGAAGCAGCGGTTCAAGTGTACTCTACCGACAGTTGTAGGCACATTATGAATTCCTGATCGGACGATTACTATGGTTTAACATAACACTAATTGTTCATCCATTATTATTATTATTTTGCACAAGGTATTAGTCCTGGATGTCAAGATAATTATTTCCACGATTATGATTGTCAATGGTTAGACATTACCGATTTGACTCCTGGTGAATATATATTTCAATTAATTTTAAATCCAGACTTCTTAGTACCTGAAATTACCTACGATAACAATGCTATAGAATGTCGCCTATCTATTGGATATACGCATCATCATTACGCTGCTTTATCAAAATGCCATTTACTACATCCATATGACTTGTGAAGATTTTTCAGTGTTTGCCCACACGTATACAAACATGTTAGTAGCACTTTAAAAACCTACATGCAACTTATAATAGCTCATTGTTGTTATTAATCTACCTATCATTGATACCAGTATATATGCTATCCTATGATTAGTTATGTAATCCACCTGTTTTATTTTTAACGTCGACTCACAAATTGCCTTCATTAGTATAGTAGCTTACATATTCGTACATAAATATTGCTGCATATTAAAGTAAATGGTGACGACAAACTAACTTAAAACAATCTTGCTCATTTGTATGTTGTTCTAATTCACGCAATCGGAACTCTTAATGTTCACTTTTCAATAAACTCATTCAACAACTATTTTAAAGTGAGTTCTACGTTGTTTATTTGGATTAAAATTGCTGAATGGCAGACTTCTGAATGTCGCTACCGACGTCGAAATCTGCGAGAGCCTTTCTGAAGCAGCGTATGCCACTTAAAAAAGCCTCCATTAATGTCCGCACATCGATGCAGATTAAGCAATAGGTGGCTTCAGTTGTCTTTGGATAGTCTCAACAGTGGTTTGCTGTCGCTGGAACCTGTATTCAAGACTATAGTAACGTGCTATAAACTAGTCCATCTGTGTGCTTTTCCGGAAACCATGTAGCATCAGTGTCCGATTATGCAGGTATCACACTAACCATTACAGCAGAGACAACACTAGTTAACTGAAAACGCGTTAATAGTCGCCTACATGATTTTAGAATAGAGGGGCCTAATAAGATGAGAAACCAGCATGGAAAGTGACACCTTATCATAACCTCCGCCAACAGATTGTAGCCCAAAGGCAATCAAGAATGAATTCCACCATCAATTGAATGATTTTAGAAAATATCATTATCAATTTATTATCGCTAATAAGTCTGAATTGGGTAACCACTAGTCACCAGGAGGCACTTGACACGTTTCGCCCTGGGACGGAACTCTTCAGCATCGCGCATCCAGGACCCCCAGGATCCGCGGCGAACACCTAACCACTAGACTACTAAATCAGGTCCCAACGGTGGACATTTCTAACTCACTCAATTCGTAATACGTTTGCTCGACTTCATCCATTGTCATCGGTGGGTAACAGCCGCACACCCAACACGGTTGAACTCCGCTTGTCACGTCTTCTCACTAGGACTCCAGGAATTACAACAAATATTATAATTAGCTGGAGATCTAAGTACATGGGTCTAGTGTCTATGCGCTCTGAGACCGCTTAGGTTCCCAAATAGGACTGGAAAGCAGTAGATTAGATATGAGTGACTAACTCTTATAGTTTTCACGACCTGTTTCTGGCCAGTACTAACCTTCGGCAGTCACTGCCGACGTGGTACATGAAGTCAAACTGAAACCCAGGAGTTGACATGGATTGACAGCACCGCATTCGGTTACCTCTAGGCTGGGTTTAAGACCGTAACTCCTTTCAGGTTACGTATGTGAACTCTGATCATGGTTACGTTTAAGTCGCGCTTGCCTTGTTTTAGTTGTCAGTAAACATCTTGCCTGATAAACGAAGCGAAACATGTAAATTGGCGGCAGCTTTTGCTGTAGCAAAATATCAGTCAGAGTTAGACTCAAGGATAGATACTGGTTTGCTGAAAAGTGCAGATGAGCACAGCTATACACGTGTGACGCTACGAAAATGGGAGGACACGTCTCCCGTGGCTTTACTAAACCTCATCCTTATAAGGTTTCTGCAGGTTCCTTACAATTCCTTAAGGCACATAAGTTCGTCCTGATGATCTATGAGTTTGGTAACATACGTAGTTTCTCATGTCAGAAAAATGTAGGAGGCTTGTATGGGGACCAAAAAACCTGGTGGCCAAAACGTGTTGAAGAGTTAAGAAGCAGCAACTGCATCTGGTAATTGTGGGAAGCTCTTCCATCTTATCCAAGCCACTGGCAGCAAGAAGTCTGGTGTCAGTGAGACAGTTTATGAAACTGATGGTCAAACAGTCAGTAACACTTACGCATTAGGTTGAGTTCTTCCAGAGTCGGTTCAACTGAACTGTCGCTCTGAACCGTAATAAATCGTCGGGCCAGGACAACTTACTCTCATCAACCGTTCAGAAGGACGGTGGCATACTCCTGGTCAGGGAACTGACGGAGCTTTAACAGGCTTGAAAGACTGAATGTTCCATTATCCTGGAAGGAAGCGACAGTCATCTCCATCTTCAAAGAGAGTTCACGTAAACAAAGTAAAAACTATCGGGGGGGGGGCTTCCGTCATACTACGCGGACTGTGAAAACGAGTGAAAAACCAACTCGTGATGAGGTTGGTTTTTAATCTGGTCGTGAATGTATTGGCATTTCTACTATTCGCAATGTGTCGGAAACCGTCACACAGGCCAGCAATAGTTTTAATGTTTTATGTACATAGACGTCACCTTCAATTGTTCAAACAAAACTGTCTTAAACTATTTGCTGCAGAATGGTGGACCTGAAGATTTTATCAACACCTTAGAGATTCTGTATACATGCACCACAGACAGGGTAGAAGCAGGCTGGTTTACGCCAATCTGGGCCGTGCTTAAAAGGCTTCAGTCTGAGTATTTCTAGTCTGTTCATGCGAAACCTAGTCTTTCCTAGCTGAGAATGCTCAGCGTCTCCGCGTTCCACTATCATTGTATACAAAGTCCTGATATCCTGTGGAAAGATTATGTTGGTAGTGTCGAGGTTCAGGAATGTGGACGCGAGAAGTGGCTTGGCCATGGTCTTGCGAACGTCACACGCTCCCATTACTTACCGACCCGATGATTGGTTGGAAAAAGGAGAGGGTCATTCAATTTATGACATGGCATCGAGGAATGCAAGAAAGCTACATAAGACTGACCTATGTTAGCTCATCCAGTCTTCTTGGTTGGGACGCTAAACCTGGTAGACTTTATCAGATATGACCCAGTATAAAACCAGCAGCGACCCTGCTAACGTTTTCTAATAAACTTTATGAAAGTGAATTTTCTTATCGTAAGTTTATTCTAACTGTATCCCTACCTTGTGATTTTCATGTTCACCAATAAAATTTTACGTTTTTGATTATGACCGCCTTTCATTTCTTAACAACGTCAGGTTCCTGTGTGGTGCACATATATTTAATACTTATTTGTACCAAATTTTCTTGTAGAGCAATGCTATCAATATTAGTCGAAGGAATGCAGCGAAAAAAGTAATCGTAGTAAGGCATATTTAGAACCTATAAAATAATTAGGATCTAATTGAATTTTACTTACTACCAGACCAGACTGGGATAGTACCTTTCGACAGAAAAGTTTACATCGAGACAATGAAAGTCATTTTTTCAATAATAAGCGATTTCGAAAACTAACAAATGATCGTGACAAGACGGAGAAATTAAGGGAGCTTCCTAAAGCAAGGAAATTTTTACGGACCTGTTATGTAATATCATCTGACCTGTAAGAATATACACCAAGAATTTATAAACTACCGAAAATAGAGAAACCTAAATTACCAGTAAGACTAATTTCAAACATGTTAAATTCTCAATACCATAAAGTAGTTAGATTGTGGAGATGCACCGAGTTAGAAAGTGACCATATTTATTTCGAAGGATAAATCCGAGCTTATTGTGAAAACCAATGATAAAAACATCAGCGACCAGACTGTTGTTTTTTTTAGATGTCGGATTCTTGTTCACAAATGTCCCTCTCATAGAAACTAAACTACATTTGCCAATCGTCCTTATAACTTAAAATAAATGTGGATATACCTTAAGAGAGCCACTACTTTGATGTACAATAAATATGCAGTTTTAATTTAACGACGAAAAGTATCACCATATAGATGTTACAATCGGGCCTCCGTTAAAACTTTTCGCGGTAGATATGTTAATAGTGAGGTTCGAGAAATTTGTGGAAGTTGTCACAACAAAAGTAACGCTAAGAAGGCATCTAACAACAGCTGAGAATAAACTATATCTCCCACTGCCTTGGAAGGAGATATAATTGCAAAGTATTAACAGCTAAATTAACACGAATTACGAACACGATCTTTTATGCTTTCATTCAACATATTATGTTCACTACACGCTGTATAATGCCGATATAAGTTAAGGATAAACTTCCAGATCAGGTCACCTCTATGTGTATATATGAATTTAACTATTCTTGTGGAGACAGATATATTTTTGATTATGACCGCCTTTCATTTCTTAACAACGTCAGGTTCCTGTGTGGTGCACATATATTAATACTTATTTGTACCAAATTTTCTTGTAGAGCAATGCTATCAATATTAGTCGAAGGAATGCAGCGAAAAAAGTAATCGTAGTAAGGCATATTTAGAACCTATAAAATAATTAGGATCTAATTGAATTTTACTTACTACCAGACCAGACTGGGATAGTACCTTTCGACAGAAAAGTTTACATCGAGACAATGAAAGTCATTTTTTCAATAATAAGCGATTTCGAAAACTAACAAATGATCGTGACAAGACGGAGAAATTAAGGGAGCTTCCTAAAGCAAGGAAATTTTTACGGACCTGTTATGTAATATCATCTGACCTGTAAGAATATACACCAAGAATTTATAAACTACCGAAAATAGAGAAACCTAAATTACCAGTAAGACTAATTTCAAACATGTTAAATTCTCAATACCATAAAGTAGTTAGATTGTGGAGATGCACCGAGTTAGAAAGTGACCATATTTATTTCGAAGGATAAATCCGAGCTTATTGTGAAAACCAATGATAAAAACATCAGCGACCAGACTGTTGTTTTTTTTAGATGTCGGATTCTTGTTCACAAATGTCCCTCTCATAGAAACTAAACTACATTTGCCAATCGTCCTTATAACTTAAAATAAATGTGGATATACCTTAAGAGAGCCACTACTTTGATGTACAATAAATATGCAGTTTTAATTTAACGACGAAAAGTATCACCATATAGATGTTACAATCGGGCCTCCGTTAAAACTTTTCGCGGTAGATATGTTAATAGTGAGGTTCGAGAAATTTGTGGAAGTTGTCACAACAAAAGTAACGCTAAGAAGGCATCTAACAACAGCTGAGAATAAACTATATCTCCCACTGCCTTGGAAGGAGATATAATTGCAAAGTATTAACAGCTAAATTAACACGAATTACGAACACGATCTTTTATGCTTTCATTCAACATATTATGTTCACTACACGCTGTATAATGCCGATATAAGTTAAGGATAAACTTCCAGATCAGGTCACCTCTATGTGTATATATGAATTTAACTATTCTTGTGGAGACAGATATATACGCAAAAAGATCTGGAAAGCCCACAGACGCTTCCTCGAATATTATAAGATGTGACCAGGAGAAAGAAAAAGTAAGTCCATTAATAGCTCCATATTCTCACATAATAAACAGTACAAAATCGACAAGAGCTTAACATTCAGTATCAGAAACAAAGTCTAAATAAGTACCTGAGGTGGTTAGTCCACTTCTGATTATTAAGCTGAGACAACAACCAATAAAATGTACCGACCAATACTATGCACAAGAAAATTCTACGTTCTGCCCTTTCCCTCCCATGGTCTTCACCACTCACTGGGTGACAATAATCGTAGTATTTCCATACATGTACCTGCCCCTTACTGACTCATTGTAATTTATTCTTGTAATTAATATTGGCATTCTCCTCTTGCACATTCCTCACATAGTTTATTAATCATTCTCTCGTTTTATCATTACTCTAAACCATTCTTATACACACAAATTACTAACACTACATATCGGGAATATGGATGCGAAACGTGGACCATGAAAACCTAAGATATGCATCGATCCCAGATATTTGACCATAGGAATCTTCGTAACATCGCTCGTATATCATGGAATAACCGAATAAGTAATATTGAGGTTAGACAAAAGGTTCTTGGGAAACACGGTAAATCAGTCGAAGGAGTCATTAACCTTCATCGGCTGAGATGGTTGGGACATGTACTGCGCATGCCCGACCACCGTCTACCCCGTCGTGCGATGTTGGCTAGGGTTGAAGTAGGATGGAAGAAGGTTAGGGGCGGCCAAACCAAAACATGGCATCAGTCCCTGAAGTCCTTGACTACTGGTCTAAGCCATGTAGGTAGATGTAGATTATCTGGTTGGGGTCCGCGTGATGATCGCAATAAATGGCTGGAGACACTAGGCGATATGGCTCAGAATCGGTCACAGTGGCGCAAGTGTATTCACTCTTTAACCTCATCTAGATCTTGAATTCTATTATTGCTTGCTACACACCTTTACCTTACTCCTCAATCTTGTATTCTGTTATTCTGTTACCTCTGTAATCTCATAGTGCTAATGTGGTATGGCAACTTTAACCTACGGGCGTATGTGCCCGGTTCTACGTTGCTCCTGCTGCTGCTGATGATGATATCCAGATTTTATTTCTCTTAACCATATAACGAAAGGTAAAAAACCCATAACAAGCTGATCAATAAAAAACATGAATCTCGTATCAACAAACAATCTTACCTAGTAAATTACATCTAAACTATCATGCATACTTCTCTACACTACTCACATGAAGACCTAAAACCAACTGATACTGATGCTATATAATGGAATTCCATATTATAATTACTTTGTTCTGTATACATCAGTCACAATCAACCAATGCCTGTTACCCCTTTATGGAGCATAGGGCACTGACCAAGATTCTCCAACCAACTCTGCCATGAGCTCTCCTTTCCAGTTCTTCCTAAGTGCAACTCAATCTATTCATGTCTCTGACTGGAATCCTCCTAGAGTTACTACAGCCTCAAGCCCGGATAAATAAGGAGGGTTGGACATGGAATAAGCAATCCTATCCTGTAGAATACAATCTTATTAAAAAACGCTAAACAGGAAAAATCATAAATCTGTGACACCCTTTGTAAAAAAATAAAGCTGAATTAGAATGTGGACTAGCCTAACAGAGGTTAGCGATGCTGATGTGCTTCCACTTAAAATCCAAATGTCGATTAAATACTCCAATATAATAAATTGATCACAATTAAAGAGTCTACGCCTAATAAACAATTAGATGGTAAAAATATTTTTTGTGACCAAACTTAAACAATATATCCAGAAACGATAGATGTAATAATTCTGTCCAGGCAACCTGTACGCCAATCATAAAAAAAGCATTTCAACAAATAACAGCACGCTTATTGTTGCAAAGTAACGACCGCCATGTTAGTGACTAGCTCACATTGATTGAAAAAAGACCATTTACCAAAGGTAACATTCAAGTAGTGTCTTTCATTAAAAATCTCAAGTGCACATATCAGTACCACGGCACAATACTGCACAGAATATTTCAGTGTTCTCAAACGGAGTTGGAAACTGTAATTAAAATTAAACATGATATAGTGGAAACATCTGTACATATACTAATTAGACAGTGAAGTCAAGAATGTGTAGGTTATGATCAGCTGCGAGCGCAGTCCTTTCATTAGCATTTGGTGTAATAATTAATCAGACAAAACGAAAGTTACGGGAATCAATGTATGAATCGAAATTAACAAATCATTGAAACAGGCAATGAAGAGTAAAACATATATTATATTAACATTCTATTCAAATATGAAGTAAAATAATCAGCCAATAATAGTTGGTAGTTAATAGTAACACTAGATGTGAATAGACAAATTTCCGCATAAGTTAATGATAATAAATACTATTAAGGAAAATATATATTCTGGCAAGATACGGAGAATAATAAAACTGATATCTTAGGGAGAGAAGAAATCTATTATAATTTTCAAAATATCATTTACATTGTGTAGGCGTAGATGAATCAGTCGCAGTTTCACCTTCATTAACATTAGCGCGTATTGATTTCACTGGGACATTTATGCATGACGACGAATTGGGTGGTAAAGAATACGATGCAGCAGACAGCTGAACTCTACTTAAAGGTAATAACGATGGACGACCGGTACCAGTACTCATTAGACCACCATATTTGTTGCAAAAAGATCTGTGAAGGTTTGATAAATAATTATTGTATCTATGATACACATACTTTAGTACGAAACGGCAAAAATGTAGTCTATAAAAGAAATAGTGACATGTGGCTGTTTCCAGGTTGTACAGTTGAATTCACATATTTGCTGACATTAAGGTAGGATGCCCGCTACCGTTAGAGCAATTAGAAATGTCTTTTTAAATAACTTACAAAACTGAAGCATATATTTTCGCCAGTTTTGAAGTGGTTTGATTCTTTATCACTTTTCCTAAAACTACGCATTTAAAAAAAATGCATAAATTTATAGTTTCGTTAGCCTGCTTTAAATTGCATTACTGTATTTTACAGGCCGTTGTTTCAAAATCTGACAAAATAGCATTTGAAATGCATTCTAAACGGTCTGTGCTGGTAGAATGATCTAATCTTAATAACCAACTGAAATAGTTTACTTACCCCTGAAGTAATGGTTGTTTTTCTGTTAAAACCCTTGAAGAAGATAGATTAGATGGACGGTAATAATCAATAGCTACATTGTCGTTTATTGATACTTCCGAATCTACGTTAGTGCGTACAACAGGAGATGATAGTAAGTTATACAAACTGGAAACAGAACTCGAATTAGAAGGTAAACTGGGCATAGTAATCATCCGGGGTACATAATATGAAGCTTGTGAACCTGATTTAATCTCACCCAATAATGAAAGGTTATTGCTAGGAGTACCAATACGATTCAAAGTGTGTACATTAGTATCTGTGAATGGAAGTTTTGAACTTAGTGTGTGATAATTTTGAGCTTCAGATAATTCACGTGCATCTTGTAAACGAATTAAACATAGCGCCAGTAGACCGAAACATATACTACCAACAAACCATATTACGACAACAATAACATCTAAAAATAAAAAAATACACTTGCAAAAAACATAAGGAAATTATCATTATTATACTCATCACTACATTACAACAAGTATAGTGCTTAATTCTATTATTTTGTTACCAAATAATTCATGCTCACACCAGATTATCCTAACAACTATTTTAAAATAAAATATAATCACGCTATTAAAATAGAAACAAAACTTGACAGCACATAACACAAATATAAACTTTGTGCAGTAGATGTCACAACTGATCCATGTAACAATTTTTATGTATTGATATTCTCACTGTGCATTCAATAACTGTTACCGGAGTTGTGGTGAATTGATCTGTTTGTTCTGATTTTAAATGTTAATTAACCACTGTAGAAACCCTAATTTGATCATAATTCGGTTTTGTGGAAATTTTTAACTTTAAAAGAATGGAATCATCTGAGTAAGATAACAAATGAGAGCCAAGAAACCACAAATAGTGATTTCGTCTTAGTGTGAGATATCAGCAGTGCATGCCCATATCCCTACTGTAGATCCAGTCGAGAAGCTCTAGGTAATATATTATGAACTGATTGCCATTAGAAGTGTCAACGATCAGACTCTGGCTGAGTGGTTTAAAGGCTGATTGTTCGTCATCAAGTCTGAGTGTATTGGGCTTAACCATTGGTGTGTACATAGATGCGCACTACTAAAGAGTCCCATACAAGAGCAGGACAGCAATCCGTTGCTTCTCTCTATTCGATGGCTATCTAACCCAGGTTGGTTTATGATTAAAAAAATCCATACTTTGGTATAGGTCGTGATGTGGTGCCCTTAACTCTGCTACATGATGGGTTTAGTTTAAAGACTAGACTATAAGCGTATTAATTGAATACTCTTGAGAATTATCAAACAGGTAAAACGAAACCCAATCTTCTTGTTGGGATGGCTCCCAGAAACTTCAACGAGGCCTCCAGAACCCTTGAAGGAGCCGGAGACATTCCGTCCAATCACTGATCGATCGAACCTTCTAGAATCTCGACGTGGAGCGTTCCGATTGGGTAGCAGTTGAGATTTCTTAATTCGGATTGGATGGATCATAATACTGATTAATTTGTTTCAGAAAACTATAAATATACGAATATTTTGTACTTGTCTCGCTTCCCATTTCACTGGAATAAAGTTTCCTGTTTTCTCGTCTTCAGTCTTCTGATTTGGCGACTAGGAGGGTTCAAGGCGTTCAAGTGCTAAGATTGCTTTGCGGCTAGTCAAGTTATCAAGTACGAGATATAACACTTCTCACAACACCACTTTACCTACACATAAAACATTATATTCTATCATATATTCAAAAAGCATTATAAATAGTCAGTGTTACTCATCCTCAATTTAAACGAACAAGTTTCAGTTGTTATAAAGCTAGGAAAGTTAGACCACAGTAAGGAAACTGCTGGGGTTTAAGAACTAAGATGAAACCTCGATACCAGGTGACAGACGTATGACTAGAGATACAATAACAGGTAGAGCTAGCTATTCCTCTGCACCCCAGTCCAGTTAACTAGAGGAAGAAGTTCAACGTCAGCAAGAAGCATCTAATTCTCCAGGCGGCACATCAGACGAATCAAGCACTCAACTCATGAGTATACATTCGAAGAGGAAGTCCTTGGAAATGTCACAAACAGCGTAGCAAAATAAACAACAGACCAATAAGACTTAACGGCCTACTAAACGGCAAACACAGACTAAGTCAGTCAGTCAGTTACAACGTAGGACCTGTTGCATGCGTCCATCAGTTCAAGTTGCTATGCTCAAATTAGCGGATAGTGATTAAATTGTCGGACCGAATCCCAGAATAGTGAAAGTGGTAACAGAGTTAGTATTAGTGAAGAGTTAAAGATCGAAGATAATATTCGAGAAAAAAATAACTCAGTAAAAAGAAAGTTGTGATGAATTCAGAAACTTAGAGTTTGGAAGAAGATAAAGAATGGATGCACCTTATGCCATTGCGAACGATTTTGGGCCATGTAACCCAAAGTCTAACCATTGGACTGAAAGTGAAATGAGTGCACTCTGGCGCGAGAATGAGAAATTTAAATCTCCACGAATGAATTACGAAAATAATTGGTTTATCAAAAAAATTTCTGAGGACCTTGCATCTCCAACAGAAACAGACCATTCTAAGTAATCATCTAAATTTTAAAAGATATAAACAGGGAGTGATGTGAGACAGTAGGAACAGTTATGAATCACTGGGATAACTAATCTACAACTAACTCATACCATAGTAAAAACTCATAAGTGTAGACTAAGTCTTCTAAGAGAAAATAGCAGACGCATAGTCTAGGGATTTTGTCACGCTTAATCAAACCCAATCAACTTTCGGATATCTCGTTTTCTAAAAATCAAGTTGTGAGAACAAACTGACCGGATCGACCGAATTTACACAATTCGAAACCATTAAAGAGATATTACGTTCGTATACAATCAACCAATCAGTGCCTGCTACCCCATGTGTAGCATAGGCTGCCGACCAGCATTCTCCAAACAACTCTGTCCTGGGTTTTTCGTTCTAGTTCTTCTCAAGTGCTGTTCATTCTCATGTTTGTCTCCAATTGCCAACCTAATATGTTCTTAGGTCTTCTTCTTTTCCACTGACCTTAAGGATTCCAAGTTAGTGCTTGTCTTGTGACACAGTTTGATGATTTCCTCAATGTGTGTTCTATTCACCTCCAGCATCTTTTCCTAATTTCTTCCTCGGCTGGAAGTTGATTTGTTCTCTGCCACAACAAGTTGTTGTTGATGGTATCCGGCCAAGGGATCTGAAGTATTTCATGCAGATAATGGTTTATAAATACTTGTATCTTTTGAAGGATGCTTTTCGTAGTTATAATAATAATAATAAATTTATTCACAAGTAGCTTTTTGTACGTGAGTACATACCAGTTTACAGACCCGATCAGAAGTTCTTCAAGTTTCAGCTGAGTACAAGGTAATATGCTACGTACAATCACTCAGACTACAACCTAGAGTTTGGCAGTAGACTTACATATACCAACACAATTTTATAACAGATAAATCATACATCATGTATAAGTTTTAAAAATATGGTTTCGAACGCTTCTTAAATAAACATGATCCAATTAGGGCAGAAAATACACAGAAATGAATAGTAAAATTCAGGGACAAATATATGGAAATTACCATAGTGACCATAGAACTGGATGCGTAGAGTACGTAGTCTGACATCAAAACATGTTATCATTAAGAAATATTCAATTACAATGTGAGGCAATAAACAGTTTGGTATGAGGAAAAAACTTGAGCAGCACAATGTGATGTAAAAACCCACAAAAGCAGTCGAAATACCAAATGCCTGAAATTTAAAGAAAATTTAACTTAAATGTTTTTATTAATTAAAAACATCCCTGAGATGACAAGGAATGAATCAAAACACTCTACATTACAAATTTGATAGTATATAGTAGCATCGACTGAAACCAACTTGCACGGAGCCAAACTAAGAGAAAATGCTTACAAATATTTGACCGTAAAACGAAGGATGTACAAATTAATATTATTATCACCCACTACGATAAAGTGAAAGTGTAAAAAACTGTATGAAATTCATCGTAAAGGTTATCAAAGAATATTTACGCGATGAATACAAAAATTCTGACTGGGGTTAGTAATATAAGCTAAACGTTCTCCACAAAGCCTGAGCGTATTGTATCTATTCATAGATGTGAATATAGATATGCACTGATGAAAACTATCATACAAAAGTGAAGCAACTGCTTTCAGTATAAATCTAACTTAGGTTAATTCGTGATGTCAAATCAAACAATCACCAAAACACTCAACCATAGAATTGTTATACGTTGGTGTCAATTTTAAGACAATCGAGATAAATTATTCTTTATTGATTGCCATGAATTAATAAGAAATTAGTAAATCATTATTACTAAACATTCGATATTAGATGAATAAGCCATACTACAGTAAAAAAAAAGTGACATGTTGAAATCGTCTTTTACGCACAATGCTTTAAGCAATAACTAACACACTGAAAAGTACCAAGACAAAACTAAAGGACATCCATATTAAAACAGGAATAAAAGTTCTCTTCAATGTTTTATCTTTAATCCTTGTATTTTAGGCAACGAAGGAATGGAGTTTTTTTAAAAAAAAAAAGACATTAATCAGGCAATATAAGGAATAAGAAGTCATTAAAGTTGTTGAGGCCATTACAAGACTATTTTGTCTCTAATATGAGTGTTGGGACGGCTCCCAGAAACCTCAGCAAAGCCTCTAGAAACCTTAAAAGAACCAGAGACATTCCATCTAATCACTGGTCGAAAGAACCTTCCAGGATCTCGACGTGGCGCGTTCTGATTGGGTAGTTGAAACTTCGTAGTTCGGATTGGAAGGATTATAATACTGATTTTGTTGTTCCAGAAAACTATAAACATACGATTATTTTGTACAGAACTGACTCTCTATCTTACTGGAACAAAGTTTCCTGTCGGCTCGTCTTCTGAATTCGCGACTACGAGGGTTCAAGGCGTTCGAGTGCTAAAGTTGTCTGCGGTTAGTCAATCTATTAAACACGAGACACAACAATGAGCTTATTTAATTCCCAAGATAGTAATTTTCTTTAAGCCCCTCTTATCAAGAAGAATAGAAGCTATCTGCAGTACTTTGTTTGGGGCGGTTAATATTACTTTAAACAATGATGGCATATTAATAATGTACGGATGAACTAACTAAATAGTTAGGCAATTTTTGTTATTTAGTAAATTCAGCCATTTTCGATAATATGTGCTTATAAATAAACTGTAAAAAGAACTTACAAAATTTTTAAAAATACTCAGTAAACCCAGCAATAATCCTGATATTATTACAGAAAACGAAAAAAATGAGATCGAAGATGTGTCCAGTTTAAGAGAACGATCTGGAATGCAAAAAACAGTCGCATACATTTATACAACCCGGAGCGTTTTGGTTAAAATATCGATAATTAAAGACCAGTTAGTAATAGAAAATATTACTGAAAGTAGATAACAAGCATATTGGACAGTTAAAGAAATTGAGGAGCACATATAGTTAGTTACTAATTCAAACTTATCATACCAGTCATTGCGCTGCATTATTGATTCCGTTATTATGCATCCAAACACATGGAGAAGAGACTCAGTAATATTATTTGTATCTTAAAATATTCACTGCTGTAAGTCTTCGTACATGATGGGACGACCATTATACAACTGACAGTGAGTTTATCCGGCAAGAAGACCAACAAAACCCTTAAATATTAAACACTTGGATGTTGATGCCAGTATTTTGGTTAACACGAGAGGGATGTGATCAAAAGTTTAGTTTTTCGTAACAGTTACTGCAAATAAATTTAAGCAACTGCATAAACTTTAAATTCATTTCTAAAGCAAAACTGAATTGATAAAAACCACCAAAAGCGCATATTGGAATTCATAATCAATAAGTGCAAGACCAAAATATTTATCCCGTCCTTTAGTCTAATCCATGCCATCATATCTAATAAAATCAATGTCACAGTAGTAATAAAGACCGATTTTAACTAAAAATTAATCCAACTGAGTAACCCAGTGCACGTTTATATACTTGGTTTGAGTCACACTTCTTTGTCAAGGCAATATAAGTAGTATAAACGGCCAAACTGAACTAGACAGTGAGATACTGACAAGCGAAGCAACAGTTTAAATTGTGGTACTTGAACGACTAAACTACAAACCCATTCTACTCTGATGTTAGTGATGTAATTTTTAAATAAATAGGTACAATGAGATCCACATACTTTTAATAAAAGCATTTGGGTAATGAAATTAATGTCAATCTATATATATATTTGAGAAAACAGACAAGAAATTAATTCCTGTCAGTTACAAACACCTACTCATTATAAAATAATAAAATGAATCTATTAGCAAAACCTACCGAGAGAGACGGAGAAATAACTGATCAGGATAAATACAGCAGGCAAAACAGGAAGTAAACGAGCAATGCGACGAGGTCTAAGGCTGAAGGGTTGTAGTGGACGCGCTGGATTTTTTGAAGAGTTTTGAAGAAATCTAGACCTTCGACAGAACTGAATGCCACAAATTCGAGAATAAGTATTAGCATCATCATCACTCTCTTGTTCATTTGGAATAAATGAACGAGCTGAGTCTTGACGCTCTAAATTGTTACACAGTTGTAATGCCGTAATACTAGATTCTTCCTCATTCACTGGAGACAATACATTAGAATTATTCGTTGGTGTGCACTCGGTTTGTGATGATTCAACGGGAGCATCAATATTTTGACAATTGTAATCTAATACATCTGAATTCCACGGTTCGTTAACAGGGACAGTTGCAGAATTTTCTACCTTCACAAGTGGGCCATACCCAAATACACGGCGATAATGCAATGTAGGACGAATGTAACGCCACCAGAGTATTATAAACACAAATAATGAGAGGAAAGCTGGAAACAATGCACTTACTATTAATATAACGCAAGCTATAAACCAAATAACAGAAAGAGATAAAAGCCACTTGTATGAATAAACTGAGACCACGATTACTGTATTTAATAAAACAGTCGGATCTTACACCCATAACAGGTCAATTCAATTACTATGCTATTTCGCTATAATTTCAATAGGTCGCGAAGCCACATCTACTTCAACCTTCAATTCCAACAAAAGAGAAGGCGGGATGAATGAATATAAGTAGTTTTGATTACGGTATATAACTCATGACTTTACCACTATAATACTACACCACAAAGTACCACAATCTTTGAATATACAGTAAATACGTCGTTTTAGCTACAAAATGAGCAACCGATTTACAAATAACAGTAAAAGCAACTGATGAAAAGGGAGCATATAATTAGGACTCTATGGAAATATAAAACAATCGTTTAATAAACACAGTAGAAGTACGAGAACTCACTAGAAAATTACTACCCGAAATTCTCTCCCTATTTCTGGTAGTTTTGGGGACATTAACTGATATATATATATATATATATATATATATATATATATATATATATATATATATATATATATATATACTATTAGATAGTACTATGGTTTGATTGTACTAAAACTTCCTCCTCCAAGCTTAATTCTACTGAAACTATCATTAGAAAACGGTGAGTATAAGCTTGGACTACTTACCTTATTGTAAAACTTTACAAACCTATTATCTTATTAACTTTTTACAAAATCATTACATTTCGCTAACAACGTCAGAAATTGCAACTCAGTGGTTTACACACGAGACAACAAATACTTCTAATCAATCTGGTACGAGTTACCTAACGTCTTACCTACTTAGTAAATCAGAGCCTAATACGCAAGAATTTGCAATTAGTTGCAGAGTTAACTTTTCGTCTTAATACTGCTAATTAATCGGAATTTAAACAAACAATGCTATACAACCATCGGTTGAAAATAAGGCACCAAAGGACAAAGTAAATCACTCTATTTTATCACCAACCCTTTTAGAAGTAATAAGCTATTACTATCACACGAAAAACTAAGCATCTTCATGTAGCATCCCTAATTATCATACATAATATTCAAACGAAACTAAATTACGAAAAATGACCGCTTACTTCCATTGAATTCATCTGAAAATCTGCAAAAAAATATCAGCCCAATAACACATCCCATTATCATCGCACTGACAGCGCAGCCTAAAATAAACAATGGAGGGTACAAAAGCAAACTGAATCGCATAAATATTGCATTCGTCAACAGTGAGAGTATAATTCATACATACTGACCAACTTTCCAGTCAGATTTACTTAAATGATAACCAGTTAAATATATCAATGAAGCATTGTAAACTAATCATGTACAATGTAGAACCTAGTGCAAATGTGCATTCGCTAATGTTGCTGCACCACCGTAGCACCAAGATGTAGAGATCATAGTAATATAAGTGGTCATAAAAGTGTAGGACACTGATAATACAGTTTTCACTCTCTTTAGAATGCAGTAGAAAATCAAAATATCATGACACTTAAAAGGAAATCGTGAAAAGCTGATGTATTATAATTTTTAACAACAGTTTTCTTTCATAAAAAAATCACTTTTGTTTTCTATCAACCATCAATCTTATTTAGGTGACCAGTAGGCTTGGATGACACTCAAAGAATTACTGATAAAGAGAACTGAACGTCGAAAAATATGAAAATCTAAAACTCGAACCGAGATTTGACAACAGACAATATTGAGTTACAATTACAAATTTATCAAGAAAACATTTGCAAAGTAAAAACATCATTTGCAAGATATACTTTACATGACAGACAGACAGACAATTGCAACGTAGAACTTGGTACATGCGTACGTCAGTTCAAGTTGCCATGCCTCAATTAGCAGATAGAGATTAAATTGTCGAATCAAATCCCAGAGTGGGGAAGGTAGTAATAGAGTTAGTATTCATGGAAGGGAATAGAGACCGAGAAGATTTAAGAAAATATGATCCAGTAAAGAGAAAATTATGATAAGTTCAGAAACTTAGGATCTGGAGGAAGACAAGGAATGGATGCACCTGCGCCATTGCCAACGATTTTTAGCCATATCACCCAAAGTCTCTAACCATTTATTACGAGCGTCACGCGGACCCCAACCAGGTAGTCTGCACCTATTAACATGGCTCAGCCCAATTGTCAATGACTTCATGAACTGGTGCCATGTTTTGGTTTGGCCGCCCCTAGCTTTCTTCCACCCTGCTCCTACACCAGACAGCATTGCTCGTCGAGGTAGACGGTGGTCAGGCATACGTAACACATGTCCTAACCACCTTAGCTGATGAAGATTTACTACTTCATCAATAGACTTACCGTATCTACCTAGTACTCTATTCCTAACCCACGTATTGCTTACTCGGTAGTCCCAGAAAACACGATCAATGCTTCGAAGACATCTATGATCGAATACCAGGAGCCTACGAATATCCTCTATCCTTAATGGCCATGTTTCGCATCCATAAAGTAAGACGGACCGAACTACTGCGCAGTAAACGCGTCCTTTGGTCAGTAGTCGGATGTCTCGCCTACGCCACAGATGACGCAAATTCCCAAATGCTAATCGGGCCTTATGTATACGCGCAGAGACTTCAGCAGACACCAGACCGTCAGGGCTGATGAGGCTGCCAAGATAAGTGAAGCGGTCAACACATTCAACTGCCTCACTCCCTATCACTAACTTCGGTGCCGAATCAAGCCAATCCTGATGTAACATTTTGCATTTGGGTGGAGAGAATCGCATCCCAAACATCCTTACATTCTTGTTCAAGTTAGTCAGAAGATTCTGCATTTTATCAGCATCTTCGCCTAAGAGAACTATATCATCTGCATATTCTAAGTCAGCTAGTTTATCTCCTGGAAGGAGGTCAACCCCGCCGAAGTCAGACGATGAAAATGTCAACTCTAAAAGTATATCAATGATAAAATTAAATAAAAATGGGGAAAGCGGACAACCTTGACGAACACCACTTGAGGTAATCAGTTCTGATGACAATCTGCCATAAGCTCTCACTCGACATGTGGTGTTCGAGTAGAGAGCTTGTATAAGGTTAATGTACTTCTCTGGTACGCCTTTCATTGACAGACATTGCCACATAACCTTACGATCGATAGAGTCAAATGCCGTCTTAAGGTCAAGGAATACAACTATTGTTGGGCGTCTAAAAGTGTGTCTATGTTCTAGAACCTGCCGAAGTGTGAATATTTGGTCTATGCAGCCACGTCCAGGTCTGAAACCACCTTGGTTCTCTCTAGTCTGCTATTCACGAGCTTTAGTTAGGCGTCGAAGTATGATTGAAGCTAATATTTTGGACACTATATTAGTTAAGCTAATTCCTCGGTAATTGTCACAGGAGGACTTCTGTCCTTTCTTATAGATTGGAACAATTAGTGTTTGAGACCAGTCAGGTGGGATTACGCCCAATTCCCAGATTCTAGACAGGATCCCGGTTAATCTCGCTGCTAAAACTGGACCACCATCCCTAAATATCTCAGGGGTCAACCCATCGGGTCCTGCTGCTCTACCTCGCTTTAGGTTCCCTATAGCCTTCTCAACCTCACTAAGACTTGGGGGACCAGTATTAACTTGCCATTCAGATTGCTTGGGAATGGTGGGCAACTGGGATGACGCCGAGGGCCAATTGAACTGTTCCCTAAAGTGTTCTGCCCATCGGTCCAACCTTCTGGATTGACAGTGAATAGTGCTCCCATCTTTTTCTGCGATAGTTTCCCTTACAGTTGGATTTTTGATGCCCGTTTCCTTGATAAGTCTGAACAGTTGCCTACTGTTACCTATTGCCACTGCCTTTTCCATCTCTTTAGCTTTCGCCACCCACCACTGCTCACGATCATTTCGTAAGCTTTTAACCAGTTTGCGTTTAACTTGCCTTCGCTCCTCATCGTATTTAGGACTAGACGGGATGTGTTGCCGAGCATCTATCAGTTCAGTAGATGCAGCTGAAATCCACTGAGTTTTCCTAACTTTTTGGTTTAGTTTACTAGTAGATATCACTGCTGTTGCAACAGCTTTTTGGATATCATTCCAAGCTGACTCGGGGTGGGTATCGTTTATACAGTTCACTAATTGGTTTTTAAGTTGTTCCTGAAATATATTCTTGACTTTTTCATTATTAAGTTGGACTCTTATGGGGATCTTTGCCGTGGGTCTTTTACGTCCAGTGAGACGCAGACTAATATGCGCTCGTATTAAAGCGTGGTCTGAGTCTAAACATGTGCTTCAAAATGAGCGGCAGTCTTCTATCGAGCCTCTCCAACGGTGGCTGATAGCAATGTGGTCTATTTGAGACCAACGTTGAGTTGACTGTGGAGGCCGCCATGTCAACTTATGTCTTTCTTTATGTTTAAAGTTAGTGCTTGCGAGAAATAGACGATTATCTGAGCACATGACACTGAAAACTTATTGCGATATATTTACTAAAATATGTGATTAGTCAAATGTGTGACTCCGAATGGCACACATAACTTAATCTTGGGGAGTCACAAAACGAAGAACCTGATACAAATCTACAATGACTTAGGTTATTGCACTCTGCATCAAAAAGCCATCAAAACGAATATCAAGGAAGTCAACCTAACACTAATTTCGACGACATTAAAGACAAGTAGTTCAAAAATAACTGGTGACGCCTAGGAAATACACTAGAACTCGCGATCTATATGAATAGAAAAAATCAGTAGGATGGCGGCATTCGAGACTGACCCATCGACGTTTATTCCAGAAACTGAGCACACCATTTATATTCAACTCATAACTGATATATAAACTGTTTGGACAATGGGTCATTGTTCTGAGGTAAACCCAAATAGAATGAGTTATGTACTTACATCACAAACTGTGTATGTAAAGTTTTCCGGAATCCACAAACAAATTGTGCGCTGATCAATTCGATTTTAAAAAAGTAGCAATTGACAGTTTCACAATAATGCTGGCGTGATAGTGAAATAAGGTGACTAATCCTTGTGATGAGGATAGACTGCGGGATAGTAGGGTAAACGGTAACATTCTGAAGATATTGTAGAGTTAAGTAAATAAACTAATCATCAATATCAAATGAACGCCTGGGTTGTAAAATAAAGGAATAAACTAGAGCACTTTAGGACAAGATAAAACATTTAACAAGGTGAAACTAACAATTAAGTTCCTAATTACTTCGAAAACACTAACATAATTAAGCCCTATGGATATTAAGTCGGAAATATTCAATGAGAAAAAAGGTTCACATCTACATTCAAATTTTAGACAAGTAACTATCATCATAAAAAAAAACTCACGAGGCCAAATCCACATATTACATGAAGTAGCATACAAGAAGCTCGCAAGAAGTAAAACGGCAATCGGAAAAAGGATAACTGGTGAGTCTTTAGGAATAATACTGCAGTCTACTTCCAAACTAGCATTTAAAGCAGGTTGACTGTACGAGCCACGATAAAAACCGGGCAAAGTTTGTACGGGGCAACCAAAGAGAACAACAGGAACATACGGCACCTGCCAAGTACTACCAGAAACAGAGTATTCCACAACGACGGTAATAACATATGCTGTAGCTGGGTGGCGTGATACGATAATGTTATAAAGAAATTCATCGTCTGGGGTGTATTCACTATTAAAAATAATATCCGAAAAACAAAGTGGGTTGACAAATCTGTTCTTTAAAAAAGACGAAGAAAGTTTGTAACAATCAAGACCATGATTTTCTGCATATAACGCTAGTGATACGAAAATGAAGCCCCGTAAAGCAGTTTGAATTAACCCTAGTGTACTAGAAACACCTAAAATAAAAAATCATTAATACACGTGCAAAGAAACGAGATACTATGCTGACAATAAACTCGCAATACTGGACTACAGCGAAACGGTAGCTTATCAAATATAACGCCTGACTTTCAGAAATCAAGAGATTATTTCGAACTTTACTCCGCTTAGTTTATTTCGGGAAGCTACGTAATCTAAGCACATTACAAACAATTGTTCAATCTAATTCATAAGCTGGTTATTGGTTTATTAGTTAGGTTATTAATTGCTAAAGAAACTTAGAAATCTATCTAATCCAAACTTCCGAGCTGTTACATATACGATCTGTATTTTGGTTGAATTAGACCGACAGTCTAAACCATCTCTAAGTGAATTACAATACTGAATCGAAAAAAGAACAAAAAGCTCATTTTAAAAAACTAAGGTGACTAAATGTTTTCTAATGATATAGATGAGTACTAAATTAATCAGGACAGTTTAGTGAGCTTCTCATTTACTATTCCCAGCTAAGTTGAACTTTAGTTAGTACGAAATGAAACCGAAAAAACGGGGATTGGCACTAAAACTCATTCGCTTGGTAAGAATACTCTTAATAAACCACTTCTAAAAACGGTAAGCGTTATCAAGACACCACATCTTAGTTCATTTGACTATAATGCTGATTAAGTTGTATGTAAAGTCTAGACTATTACCAAACAAATGAAACTAACAACAGCATACCTCTGGTGAAAGGTCTGTATATAAGTACCAATAAACGAAGGGTGTCCAAAGTTCGCCATATTTTCTAAGACTAGTGCAACTTCACGAGGACTAGGATTTACAAAAGCGCCATAAGAACCACCAGCAGTTATTAGTGGCGCACTATAGACGTGATAAACTAGACTTCCAAGTAGCTCATTTGTGGTGAGCCAGTGTGGACACACAGAGCCATTCAACTTGACAGGAACTGAAGCCGCAGCGAACTGAAGAGCAGACGTCCAATAGCTTAGAAATTCAACCCGTTTCGAACTTGAAAGATTAATCTTTTTAGTCATTACATCAGTAATGACAGCTGCACTTATAAAACCATTGTGCGAGTCACGAGCACAACCTCCTGGTAGCGGAACTACAATGATAGATGTATAGCACTACTGCAAACATACATTCAGATCCATATGCAACAGCTTTAACCCATGCAGAAAGCGGAACAGAATACGAAGAATAAACATAGAATGTCGAAAGTGTTTTGTTATCAACAAAATCGACTAATCCACAATGAGATGAATACTGAGAAGTATCATATGTAAACGAGGCCGATGTAGATACCAGAAGAGAGTTGAATGGGCTGTGAACTTGAAACACAATAAATTTGCTTCCCAGTGGGATTTTGTGAACTTCGATATACACTAATCCGTTGACAGATATATTTGTGAACGAACCATGTTCAATGGTGGTTACTGTATGGGAGAAGCACTCTTTGATATCTCCAGAAATTAACAGCAGGTGCGAAAACAAAACCACACACAACATACTGCGTAAATTGAGTAGCCGCTCATTTAGCTTAAGTGGAATCCCGCGTTATTGATGAACATCGGAACTTGAAGTTTGCTAGCTGGAAATAGCGAAATATTTGTTTCGGAGACTTGATTTTGGTTGCCATAACAACGTTCTTTTTACTGAAGAAGCATGGTATAGATTGCATTCTTCCTAAATGTGAAGGGTAAAATACTACTGTAGCTGTAAGTAATTCCTAAAATAATTAGTTGTATAGGCTCACGATATTGATGCTAATCTCGTTTATTGCGTTCGTAGGAGTGGGTTCAATCGTAATAAACTGATCTGGTTATACGACAGATGTAATTTGGTCATATACCAGGTGCACATCATTGGTGAGCCCGTGATCTGGGCTCGATCATAACTGTGAGTTCGTTCTTGTTTATAGTTTTCAGCAGAGCGTTTTTAGTGTAAGCATTTCTTTTTCGCACATTTGCATTGCATTTGTTTTCGTATTTTTATATATTGGTACTTTAATAATGACTGATCAGACTTCTAAACTCATTAAGATTAAAATTCCTACACCTCCAAACTTTCAGCTCATCCCTTTCGGACAGAAAATATAGAGGAATGGTTTCGGGGCGCAGTCACTTCAATCAACTCTTCCTATCAAAACTGCCGCAGCAAGTGTAAGCCGTTCTGGTTACATATAATAACAACCCAGTAGATGAACTAGCTTCACCTTCTGATCGAATTCTGGAGATCATTAGAACTTTCCACAATGGATTTTATTCCATTGCAGAAAAACCTCCTAAACAAAGTGACAAAATTGCTTAATAATCTCACTTGTTACCCTGACCAACAATAACGACACCGAGCAGGCTATTCTCGACGACGAAGTTCATCAAGCAGAAGATCGTTATCTCGACCATGACGAAGGAAAAACTCACATTGGTGTTGGTACCACAACACCTACAACAAATATTCGAAGTAGTGTAGAGACTCCTTCTGTTTCCCTAACCCCAAACCCAATATTGACGCATCGGGAAATTATCCCGCCGGTACGAGTTAGCGTCAACTGTAGCCGGCGGAAACAGCCATCTGATATTCATCACCGATGTGATAACAAGGGTTCGCTACTTCGTCAATATTAACGCAAACATCCGAGTCCTTCCTGAAACTTCATCTGATCGCCAACATGAAACTGCATTCGATCTACAGGCAGCCGATGGGAAACACATAGCTACTGATTTTGGTTGACACGACTAGTTGAAGGCGCTCGGTCACGCATCATCACGAGATCACCTCATGACGCACAGTGGGTAGCATCTCTCTCTCTCTAGTATGCCAGCCTAGACGTTGCTATCCCATCGACGCTCTATTTACAATCAAATATGATTTCGCTTACATCCTTCATTACCTTCTGATTGATTCTCGTTCGTAGGAGTGGGTTCAATCGTAATAAACTGATCTGGTTATACGACAGATGTAATTTGGTCATATACCAGGTGCACATCATTGGTGAGCCCGTGATCTGGGCTCGATCATAACTGTGAGTTCGTTCTTGTTTATAGTTTTCAGCAGAGCGTTTTTAGTGTAAGCATTTCTTTTTCGCACATTTGCATTGCATTTGTTTTCGTATTTTTATATATTGGTACTTTAATAATGACTGATCAGACTTCTAAACTCATTAAGATTAAAATTCCTACACCTCCAAACTTTCAGCTCATCCCTTTCGGACAGAAAATATAGAGGAATGGTTTCGGGGCGCAGTCACTTCAATCAACTCTTCCTATCAAAACTGCCGCAGCAAGTGTAAGCCGTTCTGGTTACATATAATAACAACCCAGTAGATGAACTAGCTTCACCTTCTGATCGAATTCTGGAGATCATTAGAACTTTCCACAATGGATTTTATTCCATTGCAGAAAAACCTCCTAAACAAAGTGACAAAATTGCTTAATAATCTCACTTGTTACCCTGACCAACAATAACGACACCGAGCAGGCTATTCTCGACGACGAAGTTCATCAAGCAGAAGATCGTTATCTCGACCATGACGAAGGAAAAACTCACATTGGTGTTGGTACCACAACACCTACAACAAATATTCGAAGTAGTGTAGAGACTCCTTCTGTTTCCCTAACCCCAAACCCAATATTGACGCATCGGGAAATTATCCCGCCGGTACGAGTTAGCGTCAACTGTAGCCGGCGGAAACAGCCATCTGATATTCATCACCGATGTGATAACAAGGGTTCGCTACTTCGTCAATATTAACGCAAACATCCGAGTCCTTCCTGAAACTTCATCTGATCGCCAACATGAAACTGCATTCGATCTACAGGCAGCCGATGGGAAACACATAGCTACGTACGGTAAACGATATGTCTACCGGAATGCGGGTTTATGAAAACCCATACACTTGATTTACACCATCGCCAATGTGAAAATACCTATTATAGGCATAGATTTACTGAGCTATCACAGCCTGCTCGTGGATCCTAATATAAAGAGACAAGTGGATAGTAACATCAATATATACGTTCGTGGAACCGCTGCTACAGGTATTAGCTTATGTTCTCTTCGTTTAAAACATTTAATTAACCCTTATTTTTAGCCGATGCTAGACAAGTATCCAGATCTGAATGAGGTAACATCGAAATTATCGTGTGTGGCCAGCAATGTTACACATCACATCAGACTACATGTCAACGTATATTCGCCAAAGCACGCAGACTAGTACCAAAAAAAACCAGGGTTGTGAAAAACGAGTTCGACCATATGATTGACCTGAAAATAAATGCCCATCCAGTAGCCTATAGTCACCTCAATTACATTTGGTCGCGGAGAAAGATAGCAGTGACCGGTGTCCCACCGGTGATCACCGACGTCTCAACGCCCAAACAACACTCGATCGTTACTCGTTACCACACATCCACGATTTAACGACCACCCTGAAGGGAACGACAATATTTTCAAAATCGACTTGGTGAAGGCATACAACCAAATGTTGATGTCCGAAATTGACATACCCAAAGCCGATATCGTAACCCACTTTGGCCTTTACGAATTCCTGCAAATACCTTATGGGTTGAAAAATGAAACACAAACAGAAATGCCAAATTAGAACAACCTCGTTGGACTTTTTGGGACATACTATTGATGCTAATGGTATACAGCCTCCCAAACGCAAGGCGGCGGCAATTCTAGATTTTCCGAAATCAACTACCATTAAGCAGTTGAAAGGTTTCAATAGATTGGTAGGTTTTTACACATTATTTATACCGAACCGTACATCTATCATGAAACCACTAACGGATCATATTTGCAGAAATCAAAAGGTGACAATGGATGCAGAGTCAAAGAAAGCTTTCACTGCAACTAAAGAAGCAATAACCATTACGACTATGCTGGCATATCACAATACTGAAGCTCCTGTCAGCTTCGCGGTTGTCGCATCCTACTCAACCACTGGCATAGTTCTGTAGCAATGGATTAACCAGATTCGACAACATTTAGCATTCTTTTCAATAAGTTAAAACGATACCGAATCTAGATACAGCTTTATGGACGTGAATTGATAGTCATATACTGTGCTGTACAACATTTTCAACACTACCGAAGCCCGGTAATTTACTATATTCACCGACTATAAACCACTGACATTTTCTATGTAGTCACCTTCAGATAAGTACACTCCACGAGGGTCGCACCATCTGGACTACATTTCCCAGTTCTTTACTAATATACGACCTATATCTGGAGTTAACAACGCCTTCTCACGAATATATTTCTTGAACCGTATCCAAGGAATCGACGTTGTTGAACTAGCTCGACTTAAAAATGAAGACAGTGATCTCTACCACGAGCTATAAACGGCAACCTACAGACTCCCTATCCTAAACGGCATTCCCCGACCAACAACTAACAAAGAAGAAGAAACCTTAATGATTTACATAATGCCGAAAGTTACACGTTCTAGTGTAACTGCACGACTTCCAGGACACTTAAACGAATATTACATTAACTGACTTTCTTTAAAATTCTCACTCTGAACGTACTGAAAGACTTTTAGAAATAATTCAAATAAAATCTTTTTCTACTATAGGGTATGAATTTTAACATATGTTTGCATGTTAAAAAAATATCTAAAAGAATGTTTTATTCATACAGGTTTTGTCCATATTTCGCACGTTTTTTCAGTTACAATAAGCTTTTGGATTAATTTCTTTTTATAAAAAACGCACATACTTAGAATTTTTTTTCTGGTTTTCTAGGCCGTCTAGAAACGAAAGGAAGGATGCTGATGATAAGGAATATATTTTGCGCAAATTTTTTTGTGCAGTGACACCCTAGCGTAGACACAAATGTTTAGAGGCGGTGTAACATTGCAGGCTATCAAAGGAACGTATATCAGTGTTTTGCGCATTGGGTTTCATCCATTTGGCTAATACGCCTTAGGGTCTTAACGAAGCCATTATGTGATGGGGGGGGAGTGAGCTGTAGCGGTAAATAATAGGCTCTCGACATTGATGCTGACTATGTTCGCTTTAGCGGACATGATTAGCTAAAGCGCTCGATTACGCATCACCACCAGATCACTACACGACACATCGTGTGAAGTAACTCTTTCTCTAGTTATACACCCTAGACGTTGCATTTCATCGACGCACTAACTACTCCCATATCTCTCACTGCCTTCTGATCTATCTCTATTCGTACGTGTGGGCTTAATCGTTAGGAGTTGCTCTGGTTGTACGATATACGTTACTTGGTCATATATATGGTGCACTTCATTTGCTTCTTACTCAGTCTTATATGCTTAAAGAGGATATAATCTTGATGCATCACGTAGCTTAAAACCCCTCCATTCCCCTAAAAATCACCTGATAATATCTGTGCTAACATCACAGGGAGACAGTATAACTCCCTACTTGCAAATGTTCCGTTGGCATCCTTTTGTGAATCTTTCGAAAAAGGATACGATATATGTACTTTCCCTACTGGGACTGAGACAATATTGTAGAGGCAGAAACTTAGTTACCCACCATTATCAACCTCCAATTTAGTTCTTTTTTAAGAATTTTACTAGGAATTTGGCTAGCGTTGCACTCTTCAGTACCATGAACACCCCACCACCACAACCACCTAGTCGATAGTTCGCTAATTCCTCGAAGCAAAGTTGAAGTTATCTTTATGCTTCATACACCTAAGCTCTCGTCTGGAGGAGTCTGTAATCGATTGTTGCTAAATACCAAAGCATATTAGGCGAAATCTTCCTCTATTCTTCCCGTAACCATTGGAGTAATTTTGCGCCAATGATTGGAGTATGAATGACTAATGGCGGCCAACTTAAGTTTTGCGCTAATTGTGTTTATTTAGTATATTAATAAGTATCCTGATTAATGATTGACGGATTATAGATCTTTCCGGAACACTTTTCTCGCATATGTTTCATGGGACTCCATAGCTTGATATTTTGGTGTTTCTGCTCTTAATTTATATGGGACCTTATATCATTCTTTTATATTTTGGAATCCTGTTACAATAACTATTGAAAGCTATGCAAAAAAGGCAAAGTGTGAAATCTGAAGCGCAAGCGCTTATAAATGGGGGTATGTGTGCTTGATTAGCAGTTAACGTGTTACTAATATCAAGTTAAAGGAACTTTAATCGTTCTAGTATGGTAATATATTTTATCCCGTTAAAAGGATTATATCTGTTTCTTATTTCGACTACTCTTGATCAATATGTATTATCGCTTGATTCATTAGTCGTTTTGTCTCCATTTGCACAAAGGCATGTACAATCCCTAAATGAAGTAGCTTGTATTTCCTCATTGGATTAAATGACTAGACCATTACAACGTCGATCATAAGCAACGTAAAACTCGATGTATATATGCACAGGCCCAAGCTATCATATACGAATGTAATGAGATATGTATCAAGGCAATAACAGCTGTAGTAGTATAAAGACTAGACATTATGGTTTGAGGAAGCTGATATTCGTTGAATGATGTGGCAATTCCAAGCCATATCACTTAACGTCTCCAACTATTCGTCACGGCTGAGAGTTACCAGTAGTCAAAGACTGGGTGGAATAAGTAAGTCGGTCATGGTTACCCAGATAGGTTCGGTACATGCCTTCCTTTGAGTTTACGCTTCCTTTACTGTATACCTTTCCATTCCTTCCTCAATGTATGCTCCACCTGTTTAGCCTTTCTTTCTATGATTGCTATTTCACTTTCTTCCTCATTGGTCTATTGTGGTGCAGCGACTTGAGCCGACTCACACACGCTGCGTCCTGCATTCAACATAAATGCTGAATACCTTAACAGTCTGCTTTTGTTCCTTCCTATATATTTGATATTGTTGTATTCGTTCATAGTTTAAATCTCAAGACCCTTTAGAGAACTGGTTACCTGGAAATTTTTGCTTTCTTGGAATTAATATTCTTACATGACACCTCCATTTTCCTGAAGTTTCTTGGATGTGACGTTCAAATACACGTTTGTTCTTTAGTTGGTGGTACACTACTATTCGAATTACTATCAAGTGCTTGGAAAATATAACAGTTAGGTACTGAACTTTAGTGAAATTCGACGGCTTTATTTTTTGTTGCAAAGTTACTTGATTGTTAATATGATCATAAGCTGAGACGGCAGAGCCACAATAATTTCGTGAGATCGAACTAGTTATTGAGTGTTGAAACTAATTTTATGTAAATATCATGTGAGTGTAACAACTGTATTTGGAAATAACAAGTTGATTGGAAAGATCTATCGCATAATTAGATCAAAATGAAAACTTTCGACAGAGTTTTATTCCTGACGAAACCATATACTAGATTTGTACAACTGTATTCATAGTAATTCTAACAAATGTTAGTTTGTTATAGTGAGGCATGGTATGGGTTGTTCGTGTCCATTGCCAGGTAAAGGGTAACGTTTTCCGTATGCATATTTTGGAGGCCACCATTTGATACTTGGCGAAAAATACGTGGTTAGATTTTGATTACGTTATAAATGATGTAATGCCTCTACTTTTTTATAGACTGTCATTTGTTACATTTACTATAAACGCAATTATGCAATTCTAGTAAATGGCTGCGTGAAAAGACCTTGTCTAAACGTCTTCATTTCAATATAACAATGAGTTAATGTCAATTGAACAGCATAATGTACTCACTTTTAATCTGAATTAAACGGACTAAAGTCTCATAAGGTAATTCAACTTTTTCTGATCACATTCCATTCTACGAGCTGAATAATTTAATTGTAGGGCTTTCATCATCGGTCTGAACCACTTCGCCGTCTCAAACTTCTGATAGAAGTGAGCACTGAAACGTTCTCCACAAATGAGTGACAGTTTGATCTATCAACCTTAAATTTAGCTAGTTATTGTTGACTCTTGTTTTGTTATTTTTTTGAACATTTTCGTAACTGTTTTAGGAGTAATTTAGTAACATTATGTAAATTAGTCGTGCGCAACGTGGAACCTGGCACATATATTCATCGTTCCAAGTTGACACAGCCCACTAGTATCACGACGAATAGGGAAATTGCTGTAGTAGCAGCATAAATGGTAATGAAAAATTTAGTGGACATACGAAATATGACACAAGAAGGAATTAATTCATGGAAAGAAGAACATAGAATAACTTTAAGCCCTGAACTTAGCGAGGGATAAAGAGTGAATGCATCTGCACTACTGTAATTGTATGTATAATCAGCTGTGATTGATTCTGATTCATGTTACTTAAAGTCTCCAATTACTGGTTATAACAGTCGTGCTTACCCCAAGATGTCCTATGTCAGCTGGCTCTGTATTTACAGTATGAGCTAATATTTGTATACCAACCTTGTCTTATAACTAATCTCACCACCTTCATTTAGTTCTGAAGTACTTTAATGAAATGAACGTTGATACCTGCCCTTTAACTACTTATTTCAAATATCTGTCGTCGACATTCTTCTTTAGAATTTTGTTCATGATTTCATTGATTTTTATCAAGGTATGGATCACTACTCAATAACGGCATTTAAAAAGATGAATTCATTTCGTAAGGAGGGACAGCTTTGTGATGTGGTTATCAAGGCAGAAGGAAGAGAGTTCCTTGCTCATCGAGTAGTTTTGGCAGCTTCCAGCGATTATTTCGATGCCATGTTTTCGAGTGGAGTAAGTTTATCCTCAAATGCACGAGGTTTATCTTGTCAGTAGTTTGTTTTATATAACTATGTAATTACTGCAATTTACAGGAGTTTCTGAAAGTAGTGGCATTCTATTTTTAAAGTGATCACGATCATATACAACGTTGAACTTTCCACACAGGTTCAAGCTGCCAAACCGCATTAGCACCACGAGATCAAGTTAATGAAATGAGTACCAGGAAAGAATTAAACAAAGTAGTGTATAGAAGAATAATCGGGTTTTACTTCTAGAATAAGGCAAAGTGTGATGAATACACTTGCAGCACTGTAATCTATTCTGAGCCATGTCACCCCGTGTCTCCAATCATTTGTTAAGGTAGTCGTATGGACCTCAGTCAGGTAGTTTGCATCTACCAGCACTGCTCAAACCAACAGTCGGTGACTTTATAGACTGATACTTTTGTCTGTCTGCCTTTAGCTTAAATTCACTCCTATATTGAACAACAACGTACGACGAGGCAGTCAGTCGTTGGGAATATGTAACGTCTCACCCACCTCAGTCGATGAAAGTTCACAGCCTCATCGATTGATCTGATATCTTTCCCTAGTACTCTGTGCTTAAAATCAATATTTCTTGGTCGATCATTCTGAAATATGTTAGCGATGCTTCGAAGACTTATAATCAGAGATCTTTAGTCTGTATGTATTTTATATCTCAGTAACCCCCACGTACTGAAATTTCGTCAGATACTGACCCACCTGGGCTAATCAGACTTCCAAGATATGTGGAGTGGTCAACGTACTCAGCTACTTTACTTCATATGGCCAATTGAGGCAATAATGCAGGTCAGTCCCAAAGTAACACTTCCCATTTAAAGAGAAACAAACGCATCCCGAATATCCCG
This sequence comes from Schistosoma mekongi, assembly GCA_034768735.1. Classification (NCBI taxonomy): domain Eukaryota; kingdom Metazoa; phylum Platyhelminthes; class Trematoda; order Strigeidida; family Schistosomatidae; genus Schistosoma; species Schistosoma mekongi. The sequence goes on from CM068306.1 coordinate 33,140,577, forward strand.
GAATTGTCACTTAGGATGTTTACGAGACAATGTACTGTCAGTGTCCTCGCTGACTATGACTATGTCATCTGCATATTCTATGTCGATAAGTAGCCCTCCTTGTAGGAGGCCAATCCTTGAAGTAAGGTGAAAATGTATCTTCTAGGGTGACAGCTATGACGAAGTTGAATTATGGACCTCCTCTTCGGTGAATACCGCTCATGGTTGATATTTCTGATGACAGTTCACCATAATCTATGACTTAAGCAATAGTTTTCGAGTAGAGAGCCTTCATGAAGTTTGTGCATTTCTGAGATGCAACTTTTGGTGACAAACAATGGCACATAATCTCTCGACCTACAGAGCTAAAGCTGCTTTCAAGTCATGAGATACCACTATTGTCTGATGTTGGTAAGTATTCCTATGTTCTAGAATAAGGCCGAGGGTGAATTTCTAATCAATACGTCCTCACTATGGTCCTAAGTTTATCGCACCCTGGATCCAAACAAGCATCGGATGATTATAGTGTCTAGTGTTTTGGACACAATCAAATTTATTCCTCTGTGGTTACCGTAAGATAATTTCTGTCCTTTCTTAAAACTGAGACGACCATCGATTGTAACTGGTCAAGTGGGATTAAACTTAACTAATATATTAATCAACCTACATGCTAACACTGGACTCCCATCCTTAGTGATATCTGAAGTCAACCCATCATGTCCTGCTGCATTCCTTTGCTTTAAATTGCTTATAACGTTTTCGAATTCATTAAGAGTTAGGGATCTCGTGTTAATTTTCAATTCAGGTGGTTTGGGGAGAGTTGGTAAGTGAAGAGTAGCTAGAGGAACAGTTCAACTGTTCCTAAAAGTGTTCTGCCCATTGGTCTAATCTTCTTGACTGGAAGCGAATTATAGACCCATTTTTTCCGGAATAATCTTGATAATATCCAATTTTCTAATTCCGGTCTGCATCGCTTTTGGTTTTTTCGCTCACCGTTTCTCATGGTCCTTGGATAGACTCTTTGTCAAAGTCCAAGTGTTTGTTTTTCATCATACTCTGGGTCTACTGAGATGAGTTTTTGAGCCTTCGTCAGTTAGGTGGAAGTTTTCGAAGTCCATATCTCTTTTCTAACCATATGATTTAACCTGAATGCAAATATCATTGCTGCATTTTCAGCTGTTTAATGTCGTTACGACGTTCTTCAGGATGAACCTGCTGTCGATGGTCGACTATGATTTTTTTAGCAAATTCTCTGGATGCATTATTAGCCTTTTCGTTCTCGAACTGATATCCATGTGGTTTTCTTGTCTTGGCCTTTCTTTATTCGGTAAAATGCATCGAAATGCGTACTTCCACTAGAGCATAGCTTGGGTCCAAACATGTGCCCCAATATGAGCGGTAGTCCTCCACGGAGCCTCTCCGACGATGACTGATATCAATATAATCTATGTGCGCCGATCGTGTTATTGTTGGAAGTCGCTAGGTTACACAATGACTCCTCTTATGCTCGACTTTGTGCTTGTTAGGAATAGGCGATGATTGGAATATAATTGTAAAAGGCTGTCCCCATTATCCGTTTGTTGGGCCTGGATGCCTAGAAATCCATCTTAGTATTTTTCAGCTTGACTTAGCCTACGGACGCGGATTACTATTTCTGAGCGTTTAGCTTTCTGTAGAAGTTTCGTGAACTTCTTGCCGAATTCATCTTTTACTCAATCCAAGCTTCAGTTAGTTGGAACATAAACAGAAATGATAAAAAGGCATCGGCGTATGTTCTTACCTGTCCGAGTTCTCACTGCCATTTAGACGGACATCACATAAACAACTGCTTACAGAAATCTATTCAAGAAACACCTGTTATCCTCTCAGACTTAATGTTCATACCTACACCAACAAGGCCAAGAGAGCCTACTGTCGGATTCCTCAGATACACGATGAGTAAATTCTGTTGGTTCTCTGCGCTGATTAGATAAAGTCGGGTAGACAATTATGCTAGGATCGTGAATGCATGTTTCGGCGATAACGTTCATCAATCGCATGAGATTCTAGGGTCTTAGTTACTGAGGCTGGTTTACCGATTTGATACAGTATTCACATAGTAAAAGTCTTAACACAAAATCTAGAGCTCAGTTTCAGGAAACTTGAGATAGCACTTTGTGAACTCAAATTATTAGAACTAGTAACATATATGGGTAAAGTTGGGGAAAGATGAGGGTTGGAAGTGGAAGAGGAAAAGTCATTTGTTCTCAACGAAGTGATTTTTTTAGCAAATTCTCTGGATGCATTATTAGCCTTTTCGTTCTCGAACTGATATCCATGTGGTTTTCTTGTCTTGGCCTTTCTTTATTCGGTAAAATGCATCGAAATGCGTACTTCCACTAGAGCATAGCTTGGGTCCAAACATGTGCCCCAATATGAGCGGTAGTCCTCCACGGAGCCTCTCCGACGATGACTGATATCAATATAATCTATGTGCGCCGATCGTGTTATTGTTGGAAGTCGCTAGGTTACACAATGACTCCTCTTATGCTCGACTTTGTGCTTGTTAGGAATAGGCGATGATTGGAATATAATTGTAAAAGGCTGTCCCCATTATCCGTTTGTTGGGCCTGGATGCCTAGAAATCCATCTTAGTATTTTTCAGCTTGACTTAGCCTACGGACGCGGATTACTATTTCTGAGCGTTTAGCTTTCTGTAGAAGTTTCGTGAACTTCTTGCCGAATTCATCTTTTACTCAATCCAAGCTTCAGTTAGTTGGAACATAAACAGAAATGATAAAAAGGCATCGGCGTATGTTCTTACCTGTCCGAGTTCTCACTGCCATTTAGACGGACATCACATAAACAACTGCTTACAGAAATCTATTCAAGAAACACCTGTTATCCTCTCAGACTTAATGTTCATACCTACACCAACAAGGCCAAGAGAGCCTACTGTCGGATTCCTCAGATACACGATGAGTAAATTCTGTTGGTTCTCTGCGCTGATTAGATAAAGTCGGGTAGACAATTATGCTAGGATCGTGAATGCATGTTTCGGCGATAACGTTCATCAATCGCATGAGATTCTAGGGTCTTAGTTACTGAGGCTGGTTTACCGATTTGATACAGTATTCACATAGTAAAAGTCTTAACACAAAATCTAGAGCTCAGTTTCAGGAAACTTGAGATAGCACTTTGTGAACTCAAATTATTAGAACTAGTAACATATATGGGTAAAGTTGGGGAAAGATGAGGGTTGGAAGTGGAAGAGGAAAAGTCATTTGTTCTCCAACGAAGTGATTTTTTATGCTATTAGAGGTATGAGTACGGTTATCACTATGGAAGGTTTCTCCTTAAAGTTCTTTAAGACGAAGCTGGGTTGGAGGTGACTTTTTTGTCCTTAGAACATGACCGCTGTGCCCAAGGGACAACTCCTTGAGGTCGGTTGCACACGACCATTTTACGAGTAGTCTTTGATGCATCACCTCACTTCTGGAGTTAGTTGAGATATGTCTTTTTAAAGTTTACCTTCTCTAATCGTATCCTTCGTTTTGAGTAGGCAGTATCATCAGCGTGCTGATTGTCTAAGGAAAATACCTTACTGCTGTCACACCTCTGTACAGCTAGCAGTGCAACTTTACCTTCCGATATTAATTATTTTGCTTATCGTCTAACCCATCTTCAACCGACTTGCCTGGTATGATAAAATCTAAAAAAACAAGTGTTCCAACCAACCACCATATCGAGGGTATCAGGTACCATCAGAAACTAATATATATATATATATATATATATATATATATATATATATATATATATATATATATATATATATATATATATAACATAATAATAAAATATGACATGTATATGGCACAATCAAGGTGTTAACTTATTTGTTATATGATTCAGCTTCTAGTCGGTTCCAATGATGCAGAAGCACTCACTCGTTCTCCTAAATTTTACATTTTAGTTTAAATAGCATCTATACTTCTTGTCGATTTCCTTTATTCTTTTCGAACTATATTTTTTATGTTCAGGCTCTTGCCATTGTTCAAATGGTTATCATTCCAAGCACTTCGACTTTGAACTTGTTAAATTGTGTTGGTATGGCATAACAACTTGGTTCGATATACTAGGGTGATAGGTTTTTTGCTTTCATGATTGAGACTAAATACGCCTACATCACTTTCAAGTTAAGAATAGTAACTGAGTATATAACTTCGATGACTTTAAATACCGCATCGAAGAACAAAAAGAATGAATTTTTGAAAATGGCTTCTCTATATCATGGCTCATGAAGTTTAAAATCAAATTATAATAAAAATGGTTGAATTAATCTGTATTAATTACATCCATTCCAAGTAGTGTCTAATATTGATTGTAATCTTACCCTTTAACTTACTGTTATGATCACGTTTTGTTTTAACTACTATGTGCTCATTTCATTTATGACATATCAGTAGATGTCTTCTATAAAGCAGCATAGTGGCTTTTTAGCTGAAGCATTAAATTTCCGATTGTTGGGTTACAGATTCGAATTAAGCCTCATATACCTTGGCTTAGGTGGTGACGTACTATTACACAGAAAGCCGCCTACGCAATTATGTGCAGGATTACTGATTCTCATGGACTGTCTGTGTTACATATTTTCAACTACTAAAGTTTATGGTACCTCAGTAATTCATTTGGCTTCTATTCTCTTTTGTTTCGTTCTAGCATTGAACAGTTTCACGGTTTATTTTATTGTTTGATTTAGCGTTATTTTAAAGTGTTTTTCTGTCTTTTCGTTCTAGTTAAACTCAGATTACAAAATAAGTTTCAAACAACAGCGAAGAATGTCAGTTAAACACAGGTTCTAAGAACGGAGAATAGTTTTATCATTGAGAGTAAAATGCATGATTTTAAACTTAAAAATGAGTTATGAGTAAATTCGATAGGTAAATTATATTAAGCGCTATGCTCAATTGCTCCATCACCTTTTTTGCCACTTACTCTTATTACTACCTTCTGATACCGAACCTGATTTTGAATTACTATGTCATACCTATTGGATACATAGCGTTTTATTTATATGCTCGTTTCTGTCGTTCCTTATCAGATGGCTGAGTCAGCACAGTTGGAAGTTGAACTCAAATCTATTACTCCTGAGATAATGGATGCCTTGCTAGATTATGTATACACTGGTCAAGTTCGCGTAAGCATGGATAATGTCCAAGACCTACTTCCAGCCGCAAGTCTTGTTCAAATGGAGGGTGTTAAAGTTGCTTGTTCTAATTTTCTGTTGACCGAAGTAGATTCTACAAACGTTCTTGGTATCCGAAGATTTGCGGAACTGCATAACTGCATAGAACTAGAAACGTTTACACGAAACTTTGCAGCTTGTAATTTTGAATCGGTTGTTGATTCTGAGGAATTTGTGTGCCTCACACATGAGGAATTACTTGATCTTATTACCAGAGAAGATTTACATGTAAGCAATCAAGTGAACTGAATTGACATTTAATATGCAATTTTAGCCTCATTAAATATGAAATTTGAGTTTTATTTAATTTCAAACGATAGTCTAAACAGCTATTTTTAAGGCTTCTCTGTAGTGTTTCAACTTTTGATATGCTGAATCAAATTTTTTTCCCAGCTAAATGATTTTATTCTAGTTTTTTCTTACTACTATACCAAACTTTTAATCTAAAAAATGTATTGTTCAACTATTATGTCAGCTGTGTTTATTCACTACTCCGGATGACATTTTGGAATCTGATTTTATAACAGAACAATTTGCTATTTCCTCACATGGATACTTTGGGAGGAAGCTGACATAAAGTATTTATTTAAATCTGTCTATAATCACTACATCTAATTTTCTTCCTAGCTCTCTGTTTATAATTGTGATAGTTAATGAATATCAATGTGATATTTTTCAGATTGACAATGAAGAATCTGTATATAACTCTGTCATGCGTTGGGTATATCATCAACCGATTGAAAGAGTTGCAAATCTTCCTTCTTTACTTCGAAATATTCGTCTCCCAGTAATGTCAGTTAGGTTTCTAACTGATGTAGTGGATAAAGATGTAAGTAGGTTTGCATCATATTTCATGCCTACTACTTCAATACTATTTGAATTGTTTAATAACTGCTTTCTGTTCTCTATTGAAGTGAATCAATTGTTTTGTTCATCTTTTGCTATAAGCTAAATTCTGTTTTACTAAACATTTCGAGTCAGTATGGACTCTCGTTCTGGTTATCAGTATTTTTTTAGTGTTTGACTGAAGAGTGAAAACATGTAGTCTTAGATTTTATCAGTGATACGTCTAGTATTTTAAACGATGCTATGCCACAGGCTATTACAATGAGAGCTTTAGCATAAAGGTGTTTAATTACGCCTTAATGACAACTGTTTCTAGATACAGGTATTAATGTTCATATTTTTAGACTTTATATTCTATATCTTTCAATCTGTTCATAATTTTCAAATCGCAGCGTCTCATTCGACAATCCCTTGAGTGTCGGGATTTGGTGGATGATGCTAAACGGTTTCATTTGCGTCCTGACTTACGCCATGAAATGCGTGACCGAAGGTTTCGTCAGCGTGATGGCGGTAATGAATATTTAGTTGTCATTGGTGGCTTTGGTTCTGACCAAGACCCTTTGGATTCCGTTGAAATGTTTAATCCACGGACTTTGGAATGGAATGAATTGCCTGTAAGTTGAAAAATATATAAACATAAATGTATACCAATTTAGACACCTTCTTACTGTAAATTGTTTCGAACCTGTTTATCAATACTACTTTGCTTACCTTCATTTTATTAATATTATCGTCACAAGGGTCGCTGTGTTTCCTGGACTCTTGAACTTTGAGATCCATTGTTTTACCAGTCATCTAATTTATTTGCTTCATATTGTCTACATTCTAAATCGTTCTGGGCATACTGTGTACTAATTGTGACTTTTATTGGTGGATATCTATCTATTCTACCTCAAGGCGTATGGTGAATGAAAACGACTGTAAGCAAGTATTTGAAAGGGACAACTAAAAATTTAACGAAAAAGCTTGTCTCATTTATTAACATTAATGTTTACAGATAAAAATGAGCATTCTTGTAAAAAAAACCTAATTTATCTGTCAATAAAACGTTAACCTCTTCTGTATATTCATTTTAAAAGTTGAGTTGCATTGAACGCTACCTCGCGAGTTTACGACACAACATGATTGTCCAGCCTCCACGTTCAAATCACTCTCCTTTTCAAGTTATAAGGCCGAAATTTTGTAAACCTAAAACCTTCCTTGTTGTTATTTTCTAAATACTACCGATAATCCTAAATAACGTTACTACTAAGTACAACTACGAAGTATCAACCCTTGGAAGATTGCGAGTCTTAGTTTCATGTTTTGGTCTAAATGTCAAACATCTGACAATATAACCCTTCATTAAGAGTGATAAATGAAATTAAATTTATTGGGGCCTCGTAATGAATCCTTTACAGCTTTCTACAATATCAGCCTTCATTTGGTTCTGTGTTCCTGTAAACAACAAAAGATACGAAATTATAGTCTTAATAATTGATTCATAGATAGTTGACTTAACAACGTAGCTTCATTGTTTGCTAATTTAAATTTGACCATTTGATAACTTTCAAAGTTATTATGTTCATCTTATAATAGAAATTAATCAGTTTAAATTTCATCACTCAATGAATGTATTTTATTTGACATACATTCAAGTTTTCAATAAATTTCCACTTGTTTTTTAGGATTTACCGATCAGTTACCGCTATGTAGCAGCATGTTCATTGGGTACTTGTGTCTACGTCATTGGTGGTTTTGATGGAAACGAAAGACTAAATACCGTATACTTTCTTGATATTGCTCAACGTGAAGAAGGTTGGCGTTTACTTACTCCAATGCATTATAAAAGAGGTTTGTCTGCTGCCTGCACAAATAAAGGTAGGTGTTTAAGTATGTGATTCAGATGACACAAATTTGAGAGCAGTTATAGTCAGTGTGTAGCTATTCTATTCTATATTCTTGCTGATTTGGAACTGTATCAGTGTCGAACGCCTAAATATCCCTTCACTTTTCAGTGTTGTACGAATTTATATCTAGTGTTATGTGAACCTCAGTATTTATTTAGGACTATCCTGAGATGCCTGAAATACTTGTGGTAAATGGTTTTAAGCCGCTCTTTACTAATCGTAATTTGACAGCACTCACTATTACATTATAGCATCTTACTCTTTGAGCTTGTTTCTATAGTTATATAACACTGCTGTCATTAGTTTGTTTTTCTACCAAAGGCTTTTACCCCTTTGATTGGAGACCCGTACAACAGTTAAGGTACTATGCTGTGGATCATATTTACAGTGTAGAAGCTATTTTGTTTAACAATTTAAACCACATTAGATGAGGCACTGTTCGATTTTTTACTCAGTGGACAGTATATAAATGTCTAAAGTACTAAGCTAGATTTGTTAACTTATCAATCCCATTTCTCAAAGAATTATACTAAGGTTAAAAAAATGGATATGTAAAATGAAAAGATAACGGCTATATAAATCCCAATTTATACATTTTTTAATTTTTCCGATGACTGTTGGTAGCTAGATATACTACACATAAAGTTTTGCTAACACAGAAACTCATCGTGAAATGTCTGCTTCCGTATATTCTACGTCAGGTGGCCTACTTAATGAATCTCAGGATAGTTATTAGAAGGTAAATGTTTTGTGTGAATATCACCAGCAGTTATATTCATGGTACTTCTGCGTTTTTGAAGTAATATAAATAATTTAAGTGTTGTAGTGATGCTGAAGTTATTATTAAATTTAATTAAATGAAAGCTTGGATGAATTTTATGTTTCATGTAACAGTTTCCATTTACTTTTATTATTCCATTTTGTGACAAGTCGTTTTGACATATCTTTCTGTCCTGCTTTAATTTGGAGTTCTATAATTGGATTAATTTCGTACTTGTGAAATTTTATCTGCCTTAGGTCTGATCTATGTTTGTGGTGGTTTTGATGGTCAGTCACGTCTTCGATCGTTCGAAGTTTATCATCCAAAAATTGATGAATGGAGAATATTAGAAGAAATGACAACAGCTAGAGAAGGCGCAGGCCTTGTCGTTGTTGATGATACACTTTACTGCTTAGGAGGTTATGATGGATTTCATTTACTGAACAGCATGGAAGCGTAAGTTGAGATATAATCAAAGTAATAATTTTGATGGAAAGTAATTACTATTTCTCAGTTTATCATCCGAGTTACTTAACGTTTAAACAACAAACCTGGTTACTATTACAACAAACTTATTATTCCGTCTTTGAAGAAATAAACTAGAATTATCCGTGAATTATGTTCACTTTAATGTCTGCTTCTTTACCTTACTACGCTATAGCAAACTTATCAAACTTTATATAAAAGTACGAACCTTAGTTTCCAAATAAAGTAACTTGTTGTTCTACCACGTTTTTTGGATTATTCCAACTCCATTCCTGTGCTAGCAAAATCATACTTATATGTCTTCGTAAATTTTCATTACGACAACTCGCTTTGGAGACTGAGGGATGATTACTATCGGATTCCGTATACTACACAGTGTAGATTGTTTCGTATAATTATTTTTACTTCTGAACGCCACTATTCATATAAAAAATAGTTGAGTTTCACAAACTTAAAAATTGTTCTTAAATAAATATTACATGAATTGGTGTTTAATATCTGTTAGAACAATGTTACTTAATTTATACACAAAATTTACTGCAAATAATCACTAAAAATATATGCGCGACACAATTAGAAAAGTAATATTGTGAAGCATAAAAGACATTAGGGAATCATAATCTAAAACGTAAAGCCTAATTAGTTAACAAGAAAATTAAAAAGTAGAGATAAAGTTAGAATAGAATTACAATAAAGAATGGCTTCATTCGGTTTAAAAGTCACCACTGTCACAAAGAGTTTATTAGAGAACGTCAGCAGGTTCGCTGCTGGCTTTTATTTTAGGTTCTATATAATAAGGTCATAAGGCACTTAGCTGCATCATCTTTAGCATCCCAACCAGGGAGCCAGATTGGCTAACAGAGACCGGTCTCGCACTTTACGATGCCATGTCATAGATCGAACACTTTTCTCCTTTTTTCAACCAATTACCCAGTCAGCAAGTAGTAGAAGCGTGTGTTATGACGTTCGTAAGACATGACTAATCCACTTCTCTCGTCCACATTACTGAAGCTCAGCACCACTAACTTAATGTTTCCACAGGACGTCAGAACTCCGTATACAATGATGGTGAAACACAGAGACGCCTCGGAGCTTAGGTTTCTACCATATTCTTGGTTCGGCTGGTATTAGGGTTTGTACTGCTTGGGATTTCACTAATATAAAGACCGCGTATATGCGAAAGAAATAGATCTATACATATATCAAAGTACGTTGATATACTTAGCGCCCAGATACCATATCTCGATCATTAGTCGATAACCGGTTATGAAATACTCAAGCATGTTGACACTAATTGCATAATAGTCTCATACAGTTAAATTCGTTAATCAGTCACATATATAATGGACATACAAATGCACTCAATTGTGATACATCACCTGTTTGTCTGAACTCTCATTCACCAATCACGGCTTGCATAAGCCGAACGTCTCAGTATCACACACACAGAACTGAACAACTATCGCCCAAATGTTACTAACCCGACTTGTTACACTTAATCAAATGAACGTCGCGAGGGCTCCAAAGATGACCCAGACCGTGATAAACTGATCTGGCTTTCGTTATATTTAGATTGATCTCCCTTGACATGCCACAATCACTCACACAGCTACCCAGCTACACGAAATTCAACTGTCTCTAATCGTTAACCACAAAGGGCGTGAAGGGACGCAGACTCTTTACAGTCTTGCAGAAGTTTTGTGAGTGTGAAAGTAAATTCAAATATTCCCTTGTTATTGGTGGGTTCTGGATCGCTAACGTTGATCAGTTGTTAGTTACTCATAAATGACTAATGAAAGTAGTTGATATAAAATAACGTTAATCGAATAAATCTTCACTAAAACCAAATGGATGTTGTAGAGCTTTGGCTATATTTACAAAGCATTTTCACTGATTATAAGCTATTTTTCAAAAATAATGATAGTTAGCTTTACTTTTTCACTGTGTAATCAAGTTCATGTACTTGACTTTATGTCACGCAGTTCTTACAAGTGATCTTAAACGTGCTTTAGACCAACGAACAGTAGTTTAAAGCAAAGTGCTTTAGCCACCTCTACATATTTGGTACCTAGTTAATTAAGTTGAAGACGAAGGTCGAAAGACAACCAATATGTTCACTTTTCCACTTCCCATATCATTGTCAATATTACTACCCAATGTTTACATTCTACACCGTTACTTCTCAACTATAGTTCTACTCAAATGTCTGTATCTTCATTCGTAACTCATTCGATATTTATCTTCTTTTCTCCTCTGTTTATTAAAATATTGAATGCACAGCTGAAAAAAATAAATACAAACAAATTGATGCTTTAGTTTTGATAAAAGACTCATACTGAATGTACTCTTTAAGTGTCAATATTCTAAACTCTGTCTTCATACTATTTTTGTCTCGTCTTTTGCTATACCTAGCTTCGATCTTCATTGCGGAACGTGGTCAGTTTGCAAACCGATGTACATGCGTCGATCAGGAGCTGGTTGTGCTTTATTGGGGGATACTATTTATGTATGTGGTGGTTATGGTGGTGCTGAAGGTCGCGGTCCTTCACATTTGGATACTGTTGAAGCTTATAATACATGGTTAGCTCAGTGGACGTTAGTTACAAGTATGAATGTTCCTCGTTGTTACGTTGGTGCTTGCCCGCTCGCTGGCAAGATTTATGTTGCTGCTGGGTAAGTAACTACTTTCTCTACATTCCTTACCACAGTTTTGTATATCTTGGTAAGTACCTGTTATATCTCGTGGTTGATGTATTGATTAGTCGCAAAACAACCTTAGCACTCGAACGCCTTGAACCCACCTAGTCGCAAAATCCGAAGACAGAAGACGAGAAACTTTATTCCAGTAAATGGAGAGAGTCCGAGTCAATTATGTACAAAATATTAGTATATTTACAGTGACTATTTATCGAATTGAAATCATAAACATTTTATTAATACAGTGAAATACAGTCAAATATACTCTGGGAGTATAACTCACATAAATGCGATGAAAAGTTTACAAATCATACTTACAAAAAATCAATACAACTTGGTAAAATGAACAATTGTATTTCTAGGGATTTAGAATCCCTAACAGTACCTCATGCTTGATAGGGTTACCAGCCTTGCGTATGTAGTAATTGAGTTACTAGTGTCTAAAATCACGGTTTCCTAGTCATATATTTTTCCATAATTGTCTACATTTGTTGACATAAGCGAAGACATCTTGACGTTCGATGACTAATTGATGTTCATGTAGACGGAGGTAAAGATGTCAACTGCTTTACCTGATGAGACGTTTTTTACAGTTTAATGAGTTCATTTTGTAGACAAAGTATTCATTTTTGTTCTATCTTTTGGTTTGCAGAAAATTGTAGTGATTTTGTTGGCTTGTAATCGACACTGACCAATAGTGACCTTAATAGTCTGGTTGTAATTTCTGACATATCCTCTATATTTGATATAATAATCTGTATGCTGGTTTTCACGTTTGATTTTGTGCTTGTTGGTAATCTTTATTGACATTTTTTGATGAAGTTGCATAGATAACAGTTTTTTTTTGAAAAACCGTTACTAGGTTTTTTCATTTCTCTGTGGTAGGCGTACCGTTATGTTTTCGCCTTTCGGATGACAATTCGTACGCAGTTGACTTCATGAATTTTTGGGTTGTTGCTATTGTAATTAAGAATCTGATCTTTATGGGTTGGTTTCCAATAGACTTAGGTCTCTAGTTTTCCTATGTTAATTCTCGTGATCACACATCTAAGAATGGCTCATACATTACTTCTATCAGAAGTTTGTGCCAATAAAGTCAAGAATAATGATTAAATTTCTCCAATTAAATCATCTAGCCCAGAGGACGCAATCTAGCCAAAATCATTGGTTGTTTCATTAGTTCAAACTGCTATTTGGCTTTACCCCCTTTTGCTGTTATGATATTTGAACTAGTATGCATTACTGAAATGTTAATCCTCATAGTTTCAGAGTGCATTTCCAAGTTTATATAGCATTTGAATTTCTTAGTCTTGGAGAAATTTCTTTTCAATAAATGTCCATTTTTACCGAAGTTGGATCAGCTTGTAGTTTTTTTTTACTTCAGAAATATTTTTCAATTTATTAACACACCAGTAATGAATTTTACGTGAATCAAATGTTTTGACCAACCTATCATAATTTCGAGCATATAGTTACAAGTTATGCTGATAATAATAATCAGAATATCTACACATAGATTTTTGAATTGAGATGGTTATTTTTGTGGAGATTGGTATTTTTATTTGGTTGAATATATCACAGATTGATGCTTGCAAGATACCAATGGAAACCAGAGTACTGCTGAGGAGTTCCACACTAGGATGAAACAGTTGTCCAGTGCTCCCTGGTTTTCAATGGCATCCTGCCAACATCAATCTCTGGCGTATTCAGTCAAATATAAATTTTTTGTTATCATCCTGAATAGCTTTTATTTTTAATCCTTAAAATACCAGATTTTACTATAAAAATTAGTAAAAGAGGCAAGCATTTCAAGGAAACATGTCATCTAATCACGTGGTTAACTAAATTGCTTCTTAACTATTGGTTTTAGAACTTAAGCCAAGGCTTTACCAGTATTTTCATCAGCAATCTTATTTAAATTTTATTAATTTAATGTTATCTATTTTATATGACTTTCATTTTACTATTGAATGTTGTTAGTAAAAGGAATCACATTATTCTTATATACTTTTGTCTTATTTTGTAGATATAATGGCAATAATCTGTTGGACACCGTAGAGTCTTATGATCCAGTTGAGAATACTTGGTGGCTTCACGAAGAAAGTAGAATGAATCATGAGCGATGTGATACTGGTATGTGTGTTGTCCGATTCCCAACATGCTCTATCAATGAAGATGCTCTTACACCAGTTACAACATCAAGAAATATAAATAACTGCTGTAATATTCAATCATCAACCGCTTCATCTACCTTTGCTACTCATTTAACAGTTAGTCACTCAAACACTACAAGGCAATTAAATGATTCTAATATTAATCGAATTAGTAATATACACATGAATCCACAGAATTCATTTGGTCATATCAATCCATTATCGTTTCAGTGTAGTTCATCATCATCCACTCGGAATGTTCTGTCTTCGTCTGTTAATGAACCTATTCGCACTGTTTCACAACTTGGTGGTCCTTATGCAAGTGTAAACATATGCAACTTCAATTCCCAGTCTCCTGGAAATTCTCGCTTATCTTCTAATAGTAGGCCTAATCGTCAAGCTCGTAACCATTCTTTACGACAGAATAACTTGTCAAATACTGCATCTGTTAGTGGGAGAGAGATAAGAAATTCTAGACCTCCGAGGCATTTACTTTCATTGACGTCATCTAGTTTATGTCCTGGTAATATAAATATTTGGAATCCAAAAAGTTTGCGCTTACCATATATTGCGCAAGGGATGCACAACCTTAGAAATCATAGGTCACTCGTTCCATCTTTGTTGTGCAGCCCGCATAACATTTTACGCTGTAATACTACACCTATATCGAATTTATCTCATCATGTAGAAAATCCGTTATTCGGTCACACTTATGCACTTTGCCATAATCTAAATAACATCCCGCCCTCTTCCGAAGACTCTTGCATCAGTCAGAATGGTGAATCTACTTTCACTTCTGAATGTAGTGTTGTACAACAAACTGATCAACCACTTGAAAACTGTGGAAATGTTGACACAAACGAATTGCGCCCTAATACTAACGCGTCCAACATTGACCCACCTGCTGTATCTGCGTTACCAACATCTCAGAGGAGTAGCTGTAGCAGTCCTACTTTCGTGTCTGGTATGCATCGTTCTGTCCCTGAATGTGGTTCATCTTCATCATGTAAACGTGAATTATTTAGATCGGCTGATGCAATTGACCGTCTCGGTTCTGACAGAGTTTTCTGGTCGGTATCTAATGTATCTGCATTTCCTATCGTACAAAACCCTGATACTAACAGTGTATCACAGGCTACCACTTTTAGTGAAGATCCATCTCAGTCGAATAACAATTCATTTAATGAAGTCCTAGGTGATGATAACTTCGGAAATGTTAATGTCGAAAATACTCCTGATAGAAATTATGTTGGTGTAATAAGCGATTCACCAAACGAACATAGTAATACTAACACGTTTACTGATTCTAATGGAGAGCGTGATGATTTAACCAAGTGTTCTGAGCGTCCCGTCCACAAAATACGCACTTTTATGAATACTTTAGTAAAAAAACCGAAAGACCTACAATCAACTTCGAATGATTCTTCTGAAGCACAATATGAACAACCATGTGATATCACTTTAATGTCCAGTTATTCATGTAGCTCTTCGGCCCCCATACCAGTTGCCAAAGTTAAACCGTGTTCTTCAACGGTTTCAGGAAGCTCGTGTACAGCAACTTTGAATGCACTACCTCATTTTGTACAAAGTGTGTCTTCCACTCAACATGTGGCTGACCTATCAACTTTCTATAACAAGCAAACATTCGATAAACTATGTCAGCGCTATAGGCCTATAATGCAACATTCGTCTAGAACTGACCCAATGTGGCCTTTTAGATATAACTCTGAGTATTGCCAAACCCACACTCTTCAGCAAGGAGATAAAATAACTGCTTCGACGAATGATCATATCGTCTCATCCTCATCTTGTGAAATTGGTAACCCGGTAAGGATTTATTTTTACGGTTTGTAATAATTTATGAAAGGTAGAGTACACAGTCAGTTACTTAACGTCAGTTTACTTGTTTGCTGCGTAGCCAGATGGATTCTTCGTTGTATATTTATAAACTAACTATGCGCTGAGTTTCATAGACTTAAGTAAATAATTTGCAACCATTGCTATGTATCCTGTGCTGCTTTTATTTATTTAGAATATAGTATAGCGGCGAGCTTAACCGATCGTTAAATTGTCAGTTATGAATAAGAATTGTAATCACTCAGTTTATAGTTCGAAAATCAAAATGCATGAATGTGGCGGTTGTCCTAACTAGTTTGTAGCCTGTTCCATCTATTTGGAAGACAGGCTTTTTTGCATGTAAATAGAAGTGTTGGATTTGTTACTACCTACAGGTAACTTTCCAAGCAATTTCCTTAAAAGTCGACTTTGAGTCTGAGCTTAACTACAGTCAAAACAGAAGAACTTGGCATAAACCTGTATCTGTTTCTGAATCGTTAATCGACATAGTCAGTTAAGAAGCGAATAGATAAACAGTCCTGACAGCAATCAAAAGTGCGTCGCAATGATTGGTCATGATTGTTAGTCATGTTTATAAAAATAAATACAGTTCTGTGATTGGTTACCAAGCCAAAATAGTCCATACAATCCGAGCCCAAGTGGTGGGCGTTTGATTAAATATTATTGGTCGGGTTATTTGTGAACATGATTAACGCGAACCCGTCTATTTTACTATAAATCATCTGTTTTCTCAAACCTATTATAGGAACAGAAAATGTCTTCCAAGCGTCATTTGTCTACTTATAACTGAAGTGTAGGTTTAGTGTGTTGACAGGAATAGGATTGGTTTGTGTGTTATGTACCGTTTACATAACAGGAGCCTTGTGTCTAATGCCTTTTGCGTCATAATTTAGTTTTCCTTAATGATTTTATAAATTCTGAACACTACACGCGTCTTGATAAAACTAGTTTCTCATTGACTGAAATCAAGTTTCTACACCTTGGCTGATTGTCTGTAGTGATTATTCTTCCCCAACAGTTTGAGTATCTTTGTACTATACTGTAGCTTTATTTCCTAGCTAGCTTAAAGTCCTTAAAACTGCGTGTTTCATTGTTTCCCTTTTTCAACCAACTAACTTGCTGTTGAGTTCCTAGCATACATTAGCTTCTTTTACGTTGATCCAACTGGTTAAACTTACTCCATTGACTTTGAATAACTTGATCTAGAATAATGCATTTTATTACTCATATTTTGTTTACTCGTGACCTTATCACAATATAGACATCATTAATTGACTCGTATTTGTTTCCGAAAATAAATATTTATTTGTTTGTAGTGTCTTATCATCTTGCTTTTGCTTATTTTATAGAGAGAGCTCGTAATGGGAGAAACTTCTCATGCTTTTAGTGTCAGCGAATCATCTCACGCATTTTCTGACTCAGATGACTTGCAAAATAAAAGCTTATCCGAAAGTCCTAATCAAACAGGTATTTGCGTAAAACCGGATGTTACCTGCACAACGTCAGCTATTGAATCTATACACTCAGATACTTCCTGCTGTAGTTCATCGAACTCTGATGATACTTGTGTAGACCAACCACATAATTTAACGAATTTACCACCTCATTGTGGACCCGATATAACACTATGTACAGTTGCTTACAATCCAGGCAATGTGAATGAGAACTGTGAATCACAACCGGACACTAGATCTGAGGGTGAAGGTGAAGAAGGAGACGATCTTGACATTGTCTTAAGGAATCCAGCAGTCGGTCAGGTCGATGACGAATTATGATCTCTAATTGTCAAATTGTTGTGTTTTTATCATATTTGTTAGTTCATCATTGTGCATGGTCTGTATTTTACCTAATACCTTTATTTATCCAGTGTTTTTATATTAATGTCATCGATTAATTTTTTAAAGTTTTCAGCCATCGCTCGTGTACTTTAATTTACCTCCATGTTTCTTCCTAAATACTCCTGTGATTTCCATGCATTCTTTATATGGTTTGTTTCAAGATTTTGCTTATATACACCTGTACATTTTAGTCATGATAAGGTACTATTTTGATTTGCTTGACATTTTTTTTGTTTACATCGTTTAGACTGTAAGTGGTTGTGGATTTGTTTTCCCAAAGAGTGTCGCGCACTGACATTTTTCCATCAAAAAGTGTATCTACGAGATTCCAATTCTAACATTTAAATGTGGCAAGTGTGTAATTCTCTGGCATGGATACCATTTGTCTTGAAACTACCAGTAAGATGATAAGTCGCCCAGCAGCCCGCCCTCGCGTAATTCTTGGAAATATAGGGAGAAAAGTGCACGAAGACAGTCTTCCGCAGCCTGTGCCTCGCGCATACTTTATTCACAGTAAAGCTCTGTGTATGGCGACTTTACACTTAAAACGTAGAAAATATTGACATCAGTGTACAAGGCAAAATGTTGCGGGAACTAAACGAGGACACTGACCTCTGTAACTGATGATCTGTCTTGGGTTTTATGTCAGTTGGAAAAAAACTACGTGATGGAAGTAAGTCTCAGATTTCATCGTGATCAGTTCTAACAAATGCCAGTTACCCGAGGTTATTCTTACTACTATTACTCCCATGCACCATTTACAGGGAGGTAAATGCATATACTTTTAAATGCATATAATAGTTACATCCGTTGTAACAGTACGATTATAATTGTTGTACGGCACTGAACTAATCTCACGGCAAATCCTTATTCTTCTAGGATCTCAATGAAAATGTCAATCTCGGCACTATATTATTTAGCCTGTGTGGACGCTCCAAAGATCATGTGGCTGCTGCGTAGTCGTCCACTTCTTATTTATAGTTAGTAGATCATAACAACTCTGGTATGTGTGTAAGATTATTCAGCTATAAGGTATTAACTCCGTCAGCTCATCCGCTTTTACAGTCTACGTGACTAGCGTTCATAATTCTGAGCCGATTTATGTATACCCGGTATATGTGCTAGAAGTCTAACTTACCTTTATCTTTCCCTTATGTACCCACTTGTTACTTAGTGAACTGTTGTAGTTCACTACTTAGTCTCGGTTAGCGATTATTGTAGTCGTATTACTCTGAGACAAACAGGTTGTCCCTTGGCCCAGGTTGCTAAACGTTGCTGGTACTGCGTTTTTCATGAACATCGTCGGACCCATGCACTTGTTCTATACATTTAGTAATGGATGAATGGAAAGTAGTGAGATAATCAGATCTGTGATAAGAGTTGAGGAATCTGACTGACAGCAACTGTGTTAGTTTAATAATGCGTCGTAGCAGTTCTTTTCGCAGATTACTAGCGCTACCGAACCAGTTCTTTTAAATACAACCGTACGGAACCACTTGCAGCTGCAATTCAGAAGATAAAGTCTAAGATAAGCAATAAATAGTTATAGTTTCACAAGACTAAAGACATCATGAACTCAGAGTCTTCTGACCTTGCGTAGCAGTGTTTTCTTATAACAACAACTACAATTCAGATCAATTTCCATTCTAATATTCCATAATCAAACCGCCTCCACGTCTCTGTTCAGCAGGAAAACTGTCTCTAGGTGCTTCTACTTGCTGCCATATGCTGCTTAGATTCCTCTTAGTGGAGAACATAAGGTTATTACTGTTATAATTGTCACACTAAAGATGATACATTTTACAAACTATAATACGCTACCCCAGAATTTTTGTCACTGTAAGAATGAGCATATTAATAAAAATGGGTTAAATTTCCACGAATGAACATAAATTCTCAAGAAATGAGTGCATGTATAAATATTTGAAACATACCTGATTTAGGTGTGGAGAGATTGCACAAGAGTATAAAACAGTTCGTCTGTAGCCGAAAGCTAATTTATAATCACAAAAGCTCGTGGATACGTACATAGTTAACTGTTAACTAATAAAGCAGCCAAACAAATTTGGGAATGCTGTAAGCGTGAAACCAGGACCACTGGAATCGGTCTTAAATTGTTATTATTGGTGTCTAATACAAGCACTGGCTTGTACGAACAGTGTTTCGCAGGAAGACGACGTAGGCTAAAGGGACTTTATTTAGGCGACAAATCGGGTCTGGAGTGCGTGCTTTTTTTTATCAAGCGTTGGTGCATAATGTCATTTTTAATATTACATGAAACATAAGTGCTGAAAGTGAAGCGAAAAATCAAGCAGAAAATAGGAAAGATACAAATGATCAATGCACTGTAACATTTTGTGGTGAAAGCTAAGTACTATTAATCGAATTAAATAGAGCTTATTATTATCGTTATTCTGAAGGTAATTAACAGTGACGGTAACCAAGATAGTTAGAAAAATAGGGAGGTCAGAAAAATAAACCTTGGTAAGTAGTTTGCATGAAATCGACATTATGATGAGTACTTATCGAGGGAATGTAATAACCACCTGTAGCGGTAAATAATCCCCAAAATAAATAGTTACATAGGTTTCGACATTGATGCTGACCATGCTTGTTTTAGCGGACACTACTAAGTTGAAGGCGCTCGGTCACGCATCACCACCAGATCTCGCCACGCCGTACCGAAACAAGCAACCCTCTCTAGTTTGCCAGCCTAGACGTTGCTAACCCATTGTCGCTCCATTCACGATCAAATATAACTTCTCTTCCATCCTTCATTGCCTTCTGATTTCTTCTCATTCGTAAGAGTGGGTTCAATTGTTAGAAGTTGCTCTGGTAATAATCCAAACGTAACTTGGTCATATACTGGGTGTAACTTCATTGGTGAGCCCGACGTGATCTGGACACGTTCATAACTGTGAGTTCGTTCCTGTTTGTCGTTTTTAACAGTATTTTTGGTGTGATTAGCATTTTTTTGCACGTTTTGATCGCATTTATTTTTATATTTTTATATATTGCATATATAGAATGACTGATCAGACTCCTAAGTTCATTAAGATTAAAACTCCCACACCCCCGAACTTCCAGCTCATTCTTTTCTGGACAGAAAACATAGAAGCTTGGTTCTGCTACGCAGAAGCCGAGTTTGGAGACCACGCTGTGACAGATCCACGTGTTCAATTCCTTGCCGTCGTAAGGTCACTTCCGCGTGAATTGAACAGGTACGTCACCCCTTCCTTTTTCAGCCCTGACTGCCTAGAACCTTATGACCAACTCAAAAGATCGATTCTCAAACGCGGAGACTTGTCCGATAGACAACGGCTTGATGAGTTGTTCCACACCATCGAGCTAGGTAGTGGTTCAGCAACGGAAATGTTGACGCGCATGCGAGAGGTAATTGGCCAACGCACCTTCGACGAAGGTCTTTTCCGTCAACTCTTCTTATCAAAACTGCCACAACAAGTGCAAGCAGTTCTGGTAACGTTTAATAACAACCCAGTAGATGAACTAGCCTCATCTGCTGATCGAATTCTGGAGATCACCAGAACTCGCGACAATCAGGTTTATTCCATTACCGAAAAACCTCAGGCCACCGAAAACGAAGTAACGAAATTGTGTAATGCTCTTTCGCGTTTTCTTGACCTGAAGGAAAGACACCGACCGGACGATTCTCGTCGACGAAGTACGTCACGGAGAAGGCCCCCAATCTCGCCACGCCGTACCGAAACAAGCAACCCTCTCTAGTTTGCCAGCCTAGACGTTGCTAACCCATTGTCGCTCCATTCACGATCAAATATAACTTCTCTTCCATCCTTCATTGCCTTCTGATTTCTTCTCATTCGTAAGAGTGGGTTCAATTGTTAGAAGTTGCTCTGGTAATAATCCAAACGTAACTTGGTCATATACTGGGTGTAACTTCATTGGTGAGCCCGACGTGATCTGGACACGTTCATAACTGTGAGTTCGTTCCTGTTTGTCGTTTTTAACAGTATTTTTGGTGTGATTAGCATTTTTTTGCACGTTTTGATCGCATTTATTTTTATATTTTTATATATTGCATATATAGAATGACTGATCAGACTCCTAAGTTCATTAAGATTAAAACTCCCACACCCCCGAACTTCCAGCTCATTCTTTTCTGGACAGAAAACATAGAAGCTTGGTTCTGCTACGCAGAAGCCGAGTTTGGAGACCACGCTGTGACAGATCCACGTGTTCAATTCCTTGCCGTCGTAAGGTCACTTCCGCGTGAATTGAACAGGTACGTCACCCCTTCCTTTTTCAGCCCTGACTGCCTAGAACCTTATGACCAACTCAAAAGATCGATTCTCAAACGCGGAGACTTGTCCGATAGACAACGGCTTGATGAGTTGTTCCACACCATCGAGCTAGGTAGTGGTTCAGCAACGGAAATGTTGACGCGCATGCGAGAGGTAATTGGCCAACGCACCTTCGACGAAGGTCTTTTCCGTCAACTCTTCTTATCAAAACTGCCACAACAAGTGCAAGCAGTTCTGGTAACGTTTAATAACAACCCAGTAGATGAACTAGCCTCATCTGCTGATCGAATTCTGGAGATCACCAGAACTCGCGACAATCAGGTTTATTCCATTACCGAAAAACCTCAGGCCACCGAAAACGAAGTAACGAAATTGTGTAATGCTCTTTCGCGTTTTCTTGACCTGAAGGAAAGACACCGACCGGACGATTCTCGTCGACGAAGTACGTCACGGAGAAGGTCGTCGTCTCGACCTCGACGAAACGAAAATTCACATTGGTGTTGGTACCACAACACCTATGGAAAAAATTCCAAGAATTGTAGAGACCCCTGTTGTTTCCCTAAACATAAACCCATTGTTAACGCATCGGGAAACTATTCCGCCAGCACGCGTTAGCGGCAACCGTAGCCGGTGGAAGCAGCCGCCTGTTATTTATCACTGATGTGATAACGAAGGTTCGCTACCTCGTCGATACTGGCGCAGAAGTTAGCGTTCTTCCTGCAGCTCCATCTGATCGCCACCATGAAGCTGCGTTCGATTTACAGGCAGCCGATGGAAAACACATAGCTACGTATGGCAAACGTTACGTCTACTTAAACGTGGGTTTACGAAAACCCATACACTGGATTTTCACCATCGCCGATGTGAAAATACCCATCATAGGCATGGATTTACTCAGCCACCACAACTTGCTTGTGGACCCTAGTAAAAAGAGATTAGTGGATAGTAACACAAATCTATACGTTAGTGGAACCGTGGCTACAGGTTGTAGCTTATGTCCTCTTCGTTTTAAACATTTAATTAACCCTTATTTTCAGCCGATACTCGACAAGTATCCAGATCTGAATAAGACGTCATCGAAATTATCATGTGTAACCAGCAATGTTACACATCACATCACGACTACAGGTCAACCTGTATTCTCCAAAGCACGCCGACTCGCGCCTGAAAAACTAAGGATTGCGAAAAACGAATTCGATCATATGATTGACTTGGGAATAATTCGACCTTCCAGTAGTCAATGGTCATCTCCATTACATATGGTCCCGAAGAAAGATAGCAATGACTGGCGTCCCACCGGTGATTACCGACGTCTTAACGCCCAAACTACGCCTGATCGTTACCCTTTACCGCATATCCACGATTTAACGGCCACTCTGAAGGGAATGACAATATTTTCAAAACTCGACTTGGTAAAGGCGTACAACCAAATACCGATGTCTGAAAATGATATTCCGAAAACCGCTATCGTAACTCCATTTGGCCTTTACGAATTCCTCCGAATGCCTTTTGGGTTGAGGAACGCAGCACAAACATTCCAACGTTTCATTGATGACGTGTTCCGCGGGCTTGGCTATGTCCATGCATACGTCGACGACTGCCTGATAGCAAGTCCAGACGAGGTAACACATATGAAACACTTGGACACAGTCTTTAGTAGACTGCAACAATATGGAGTAACCATAAACATACAGAAATGCCAAATCGGAACAACCTCGTTGGACTTCCTGGGACATACTATTGATGCGAATGGTATACAACCCCAAAAACACAAGGTGGCGGCTATTCTGGAATACCCGGAACCAACCACCATCAAGCAGTTGCGAGCTTTCAATGGATTGGTAAGTTTCTACAGACGGTTTATACCGAACTGTGCATCTGTCATAAAACCACTAACAGATCAACTTCGTGGAAATAAAAAAGTGGTCACAATGGATGCAGACTCAAATAAAGCCTTTACTGCGACTAAAGAAGCAATAGCCAATGTGACTATGCTGGCACATCACAATACCGAAGCCCCTGTCAGCATCGCGGTTGACGCATCTGACTCAGCGATTGGCGCAGTTCTGCAACAATGGGCTGACAAAGCTTGGCAACCTTTAGCATTTTTCTCAAGACGACTAAACGATACCGAATCACGATACAGCACTTTTGGTCGTGAACTGCTAGCCATGTACTGTGCTGTGCGACATTTTCAACATTCCATCGAAGGCCGGGAATTTACAATATTCACCGACCATAAACCACTGACGTTTTCTATGAAGTCATCTTCAGATAAGTACTCTCCGCGAGAGTCGCGTCATCTAGACTACATTTCCCAGTTCTCTACTGATATACGACATATATCTGGGGCTAACAATGTAGTTGCCGACGCCTTATCACGAATACATGCCTTGAATCGTATCCAAGGAATCGACCTTGTTGAACTAGCTCGACTTCAAAATGAAGACAATGATCTTCATCACGAGTTATCCACAACAACGCTTAAACTCCAAACAAAGACGATTGGAAAAGGTAAGAACACTTTAATTTGTGATTATTCTACAGGTACAGCCCGTCCAATCGTTCCCAAGAGTCATCGACGAATCATCTTCGACACATTGCACAACCTCTCTCATCCTGGAGTTCGTGCTACGTCTAAACTAATTGCTCAGAGATTCTGCTGGCCAAGGATGAATAAAGACATCAAAGAATGGGCACGCTCCTGTGTGGCATGCTAAAAGAGCAAATTAATTCAGCACAATAAATGTCCTCTAGGCACTTTTCCAACTCCCGACGCTCGATTCAACCACGTCCACCTTGATTTGGTAGGACCCTTACCTGAATCAAATGGATTTTCTTATCTTTTGACATGCGTGGACCGTTTTACACGCTGGCCAGAAGCGATTCCCTTAAAAGACATCACTACTGAAACGATTGCTCGCGCTTTCGTCGAACGATGGATAGCGAACTTTGGTTGTCCATCTACAATAACGACAGACCGTGGACGTCAGTTTGAATCTGGATTGTTCCACTCTCTGACAAAACTTCTTGGAGCGACGCGCTTCCGAACAACAGCCTACCATCCACAATCTAACGGTTTGGTAGAAAGATTTCATCGACAGCTGAAAGCATCACTTTCAGCTACAAACATGCCGCAGTGGACAGAGGCTTTGCCACTAGTCTTACTCGGTATCCGAAGCATGGTAAAAGAAGATGTCGGGTGCAGCGTGTCTGAACTAGTTTACGGAACGACTCTTCGATTACCAGGTGAGTTTGTGGAAACCGCTTCCACCTCGACAAACTTGGATATAAATTCTTACGTGAACCGGCTTACAAATGCTATGCGTTCAGTTAAGCCAGTTCAAACTCGACGACAATCGACAGACACTTTCATCCAACCCGCTTTAAAATATAGTACACACGTTTTTGTACGTCGTGACGCTCTACGCCGACCTCTTGATGCAACTTACGAAGGACCATACAAGGTTTTGAAACGTGAAATAAAGTACTATACGATCGATAAGAATGGACACGAAGAGAACATCAGCATTGACCGCCTCAAGGCAGCTTACCTAGAAGGTAAACCCTTCGATGTCCAACTCGCCACAACACCGCCGAAACTCGACATGAGCAAAGTCGCCATGCCTCAAGCAACAACCAACGAGCAAGTGGAAATTCAGAAGAGCTCCATAACGCCGAGAGCTACACGTTCTGGTAGAAACGTATGATTTCCAGAACACTTAAATGAATATTACGTCTATTAATTTCTTTTTCTAATTTTCCACTGTGTGTATTGTGAATATCTATATATACAAAATAAAAAAAAATTGAATAAAAATATTTTGTTTTTACTTTATGGTATGCATTTTTGTTTACACATTTTCGTATGTTTAAAAAAGAAATATATAAAAAAAAAAAAAAAAAAAAAAAAAAAAAAAAAAAAAAAAAAAAAAAAAAAAAAAAAAAAAAAAAAAAAAAAAAAAAAAAAAAAAAAAAAAAAAAAAAAAAAAAAAAAAAAAAAAAAAAAAAAAAAAAAAAAAAAAAAAAAAAAAAAAAAAAAAAAAAAAAAAAAAAAAAAAAAAAAAAAAAAAAAAAAAAAAAAAAAAAAAAAAAAAAAAAAAAAAAAAAAAAAAAAAAAAAAAAAAAAAAAAAAAAAAAAAAAAAAAAAAAAAAAAAAAAAAAAAAAAAAAAAAAAAAAAAAAAAAAAAAAAAAAAAAAAAAAAAAAAAAAAAAAAAAAAAAAAAAAAAAAAAAAAAAAAAAAAAAAAAAAAAAAAAAAAAAAAAAAAAAAAAAAAAAAAAAAAAAAAAAAAAAAAAAAAAAAAAAAAAAAAAAAAAAAAAAAAAAAAAAAAAAAAAAAAAAAAAAAAAAAAAAAAAAAAAAAAAAAAAAAAAAAAAAAAAAAAAAAAAAAAAAAAAAAAAAAAAAAAAAAAAAAAAAAAAAAAAAAAAAAAAAAAAAAAAAAAAAAAAAAAAAAAAAAAAAAAAAAAAAAAAAAAAAAAAAAAAAAAAAAAAAAAAAAAAAAAAAAAAAAAAAAAAAAAAAAAAAAAAAAAAAAAAAAAAAAAAAAAAAAAAAAAAAAAAAAAAAAAAAAAAAAAAAAAAAAAAAAAAAAAAAAAAAAAAAAAAAAAAAAAAAAAAAAAAAAAAAAAAAAAAAAAAAAAAAAAAAAAAAAAAAAAAAAAAAAAAAAAAAAAAAAAAAAAAAAAAAAAAAAAAAAAAAAAAAAAAAAAAAAAAAAAAAAAAAAAAAAAAAAAAAAAAAAAAAAAAAAAAAAAAAAAAAAAAAAAAAAAAAAAAAAAAAAAAAAAAAAAAAAAAAAAAAAAAAAAAAAAAAAAAAAAAAAAAAAAAAAAAAAAAAAAAAAAAAAAAAAAAAAAAAAAAAAAAAAAAAAAAAAAAAAAAAAAAAAAAAAAAAAAAAAAAAAAAAAAAAAAAAAAAAAAAAAAAAAAAAAAAAAAAAAAAAAAAAAAAAAAAAAAAAAAAAAAAAAAAAAAAAAAAAAAAAAAAAAAAAAAAAAAAAAAAAAAAAAAAAAAAAAAAAAAAAAAAAAAAAAAAAAAAAAAAAAAAAAAAAAAAAAAAAAAAAAAAAAAAAAAAAAAAAAAAAAAAAAAAAAAAAAAAAAAAAAAAAAAAAAAAAAAAAAAAAAAAAAAAAAAAAAAAAAAAAAAAAAAAAAAAAAAAAAAAAAAAAAAAAAAAAAAAAAAAAAATGTTTAACGCATTGGGTTTTATCCTTTGGCTGGTACGTCATAGGGTCCTCACGAACCCATTAGGGGGGGAGTGAGCTGTAGCGGTAAATAATCCCCAAAATAAATAGTTACATAGGTTTCGACATTGATGCTGACCATGTTTGTTTTAGCGGACACTACTAAGTTGAAGGCGCTCGGTCACGCATCACCACCAGATCTCGCCACGCCGTACCGAAACAAGCAACCCTCTCTAGTTTGCCAGCCTAGACGTTGCTAACCCATTGTCGCTCCATTCACGATCAAATATAACTTCTCTTCCATCCTTCATTGCCTTCTGATTTCTTCTCATTCGTAAGAGTGGGTTCAATCGTTAGAAGTTGCTCTGGTAATAATCCAAACGTAACTTGGTCATATACCGGGTGTAACTTCACACCACTTTAGCGTGTATTGTGGCATCAGGTACAATAAACGCTTATAGATGTGTGAATTCTTCTAACTGATTAAATATCAACATCATAGCTTTCAGCGTAGAAGTTTCTCTGGTAATAATCCAAACGTAACTTGGTCATATACCGGGTGTAACTTCACACCACTTTAGCGTGTATTGTGGCATCAGGTACAATAAACGCTTATAGATGTGTGAATTCTTCTAACTGATTAAATATCAACATCATAGCTTTCAGCGTAGAAGTTTCTCTGGTAATAATCCAAACGTAACTTGGTCATATACCGGGTGTAACTTCACACCACTTTAGCGTGTATTGTGGCATCAGGTACAATAAACGCTTATAGATGTGTGAATTCTTCTAACTGATTAAATATCAACATCATAGCTTTCAGCGTAGAAGTTTCTCTGGTAATAATCCAAACGTAACTTGGTCATATACCGGGTGTAACTTTTTTTTTTTTAAAAAAAAAAACCCCCCCCCCCCCAAATTGCTTTTAAATATATATACATATCTATAGTATTAATGAAAATGCAATATTTTAATTTTTTGTTTTTTTTTCTTTTGGTTTTCCAGGACGCCTGGAACCGGACCAGAGAAAACGGAAGAGAACGATAACATTTTGTACATTTTTTTTTTTTTTTTTTTTGACCTACGAGCAGGATGAATTCGTACTGGGATCCTCGATGATCATTACACTGATCAGACAACCTCTGTATTACTATCGCCATATTTATTACATATAGTGGTGCTTCTCTTTACCTCTGTGAAATAGTCAACCATTACTGACGCACATAGATGTATTTTTGTCTTCTTGGGTAGCGTTCAGGCTACAGGCTACTAGATCATTGGGAGATTGTGGTCATCCTCATTGGTCATTTGTTGGGCGTTCTACCTAAGTGCCAGTTCTGCAACTAAGGGAAAAATTTTGAACGTATTGACTTTGCTGTAGCCACTGGTACTGACTTACGATTGCCCCTACTACCTTACCTCGACTGCATATTGAAGGTCTGAATACACTTTTTCTAAGATTGTCGTGATCGTGAATAATGGCGCCATCACTCCTTGTATGCTGGGTGACCCCGACTGCGCACATAGGATCCACCTACTATAACCCACCAATCCTAAAGGGCCGCTTGCGACCTCTGATTTGATTTTCATTTGGCGAACAGTTTCGATTTACTCCCGTATCCATGTCAGCGATCATTTGCTCCAAGACGGTCCTGTTACCAGACGAAGAAAATATCAAGGTTGAGCATAGGGAGGTATCTCTATATTCTTTAGCAATCCGGCTGGACAAGGCATTGATTTTTTCCTGTTTGCGTTCAGGTTAATATATACATTTAAAATCAATCTGCTATAGATACTCCTGCTATTGCGCTCACTGGCTCTAATTTTATAATACTTTTCAGCCAGTAAACTACCCTGTGTTTTTTGAGCTGTATTTAGCCGCCAAATTGCTTTTAAATATATATATATATATATATATATATATATATATATATATATATATATATATATATATATATATATATATATATATATATATATATATATATATATATATATATATATATATATATATATATATATATATATATATATATATATATATATATATATATATATATATATATATATATATATATATATATATATATATATATATATATATATATATATATATATATATATATATATATATATATATATATATATATATATATATATATATATATATATATATATATATATATATATATATATATATATATATATATATATATATATATATATATATATATATATATATATATATATATATATATATATATATATATATATATATATATATATATATATATATATATATATATATATATATATATATATATATATATATATATATATATATATATATATATATATATATATATATATATATATATATATATATATATATATATATATATATATATATATATATATATATATATATATATATATATATATATATATATATATATATATATATATATATATATATATATATATATATATATATATATATATATATATATATATATATATATATATATATATATATATATATATATATATATATATATATATATATATATATATATATATATATATATATATATATATATATATATATATATATATATATATATATATATATATATATATATATATATATATATATATATATATATATATATATATATATATATATATATATATATATATATATATATATATATATATATATATATATATATATATATATATATATATATATATATATATATATATATATATATATATATATATATATATATATATATATATATATATATATATATATATATATATATATATATATATATATATATATATATATATATATATATATATATATATATATATATATATATATATATATATATATATATATATATATATATATATATATATATATATATATATATATATATATATATATATATATATATATATATATATATATATATATATATATATATATATATATATATATATATATATATATATATATATATATATATAGCACTGACGGCCAGAAGCTGCACAACATCCAAGCTATCAAAGGAACGTTTACCAATCTTTAACGCATTGGGTTTTATCCTTTGGCTGGTACGTCATAGGGTCCTCACGAACCCATTAGGGGGGGGAGTGAGCTGTAGCGGTAAATAATCCCCAAAATAAATAGTTACATAGGTTTCGACATTGATGCTGACCATGCTTGTTTTAGCGGACACTACTAAGTTGAAGGCGCTCGGTCACGCATCACCACCAGATCTCGCCACGCCGTACCGAAACAAGCAACCCTCTCTAGTTTGCCAGCCTAGACGTTGCTAACCCATTGTCGCTCCATTCACGATCAAATATAACTTCTCTTCCATCCTTCATTGCCTTCTGATTTCTTCTCATTCGTAAGAGTGGGTTCAATCGTTAGAAGTTGCTCTGGTAATAATCCAAACGTAACTTGGTCATATACCGGGTGTAACTTCACACCACTTTAGCGTGTATTGTGGCATCAGGTACAATAAACGCTTATAGATGTGTGAATTCTTCTAACTGATTAAATATCAACATCATAGCTTTCAGCGTAGAAAGCTGGCTCACCTTGCAGAAAGATATCTTGATACAGCCTAACAAACTAAACGTTGTGTGCTAACCAGTATAATAAGTATGTAAGTAGGTCATATATTATTTCCGACCGACTGATCCAATTCAATCTTTGTACGCTGTCGAAGATATAATATTGGTGGTAGTGCGCAATATCCCTCAATTAGTTTTATTAACATCCTTGAAATTTCAAATGAATCATCCATTCTCCCGGCTACTTCTAGACCATTAATTTGCAAAATTTTGCAGAGACTTCTGAAGATGAGGGAAAGTGTTCTGTAGGCATTTGTGTGCCTTTTTCATACAGTGACAGACGGTGTGGTGATACTACATTCAGTAATGATACTTCCTCATTTTCCGTAGATAGGCTTGGCAAGCTATTCAACCTCATTTTGCTCCTCTTCACTAGTCAGTTAACTTTAGATGACATGCCGTTTCTGCGTAACAATGATTTCAAATGATCAGCATGGTCTTTACATTACTTACATTTTGACCTACGAGCAGGATGAATTCGTACTGGGATCCTCGATGATCATTACACTGATCAGACAACCTCTGTATTACTATCGCCATATTTATTACATATAGTGGTGCTTCTCTTTA
This sequence comes from Schistosoma mekongi, assembly GCA_034768735.1. Lineage (NCBI taxonomy): Eukaryota > Metazoa > Platyhelminthes > Trematoda > Strigeidida > Schistosomatidae > Schistosoma > Schistosoma mekongi. The sequence continues at coordinate 33,171,990 of CM068306.1, forward strand.
CCTCTGTGAAATAGTCAACCATTACTGACGCACATAGATGTATTTTTGTCTTCTTGGGTAGCTGTTCAGGGATACATGCTACTATGATATCATTGGGAGATCTTGTTGTCATCCTCATTGGTCATTTGTTTGGCTGTTTACCCTAAGTGCCAGTTCTGCAACTAAGGGAAAAATTTTGAACGTATTGACTTTGCTGTAGCCACTGGTACTGACTTACGATTGCCCCTACTACCTTACCTCGGACTGCATATTGAAGGTCTGAATACACTTTTTCTAAGATTGTCGTGATCGTGAATAATGGCGCCATCACTCCTTGTATGCTGGGTGACCCCGACTGCGCACATAGGATCCCACCTACTATAACCCACCAATCCTAAAGGGCCGCTTGCGACCTCTGATTTGATTTTCATTTGGCGAACAGTTTCGATTTACTCCCGTATCCATGTCAGCGATCATTTGCTCCAAGACGGTCCTGTTACCAAGACGAAGAAAATATCAAGGTTGATGCATAGGGAGGTATCTCTATATTCTTTAGCAATCCGGCTGGACAAGGCATTGATTTTTCCTGTTTGCGTTCAGGTTAATATATACATTTAAAATCAATCTGCTATAGATACTCCTGCTATTGCGCTCACTGGCTCTAATTGTCTATAATACTTTTCAGCCAGTAAACTACCCTGTGTTTTGTTTGAAGTACAAAATATTTCCCCAGTAAGCGCAGTATGTACTTTTTCACGAACTATACAACCGCATTATTTTTTCCTTCGTAATGCAGCATTTTCTTTCTGGTAAACTAGTATTTCTGCCCCTCTGTTAGACGATGCACTCTCTATTTCCCGGCTCAATCAGTGATCAAGCAGCTTTCAGATCTGATTCGATTTCATCAGGCCTAGAATGTAACTACGAGTAGTGAGAGAGGTATCTGGCCATACTAATGCTGGGGCTTGACAGAGTACAACCTTCAGATTATTTAATGAATTTTACAACTGTTGGAATAAACGAAAGGTATATTCTCTTCCTTAAATATGTTAACAGTCTTAAAATATCAACACAACCTCAAACAAACTATCCGTGATATGCTATGAAACTAAAGATACTACATACTTCACAAATTACAGTCAGTGCTGGTTATTCTTTTGCTGCCGTCACCATCTCGGGATCACTGCAGGCACCGTGGGGTTCGATTACCTGACCTAAGAATGTAGCTTCAATTCTCAGCAAGCAACCCTTATTTGGTTGAGAAATCCAAGTGAACGTGGTCTGAATCCTTTGTTCACCAACAATCTAGATATAAGTAAGAATGTTCTGTACGATGCCACCAAAGTATTTATCAAGCTTAGCTACCTCTTCCTGCTTCCATCTTTCAACACTATGATTGATAATATCACCTTAGACATTATTTCCCACCCGTTGACTACCTACCCTGTCTAATAACACTACCCCACCAAACAGAAATTTAACTTCTTCGTTTTTCCTTGCACTGCTTGGCAATTTTTATAGACTTTATGCTCAAAGTTGACTATGTGAGAACAAGACCAGATTGATTTTGAACGCGTAAAAAAACAATTAAAACGAAAGCACTTCTAACGAATTCACTTGAACTACTGTAGTAGAGCAGCTACCAAGAATTGTGAACAAGAATGCAAAATTAAGACGCTATTGAGGAAAAATCAACTGGTTAATTTGAGCAAGTCACAAATATATTGAATATTGTATATTAGAAAATTCCCAAAGCGTTCGGGGAACTTGTCGTGAGCGCGGTGTTCATTTTTCGAGCCACAGTATCTGTTACGACGTACTGAGTCGCTTGACTGTATGTTTTTTTTAATTGTTAATATGATGTCCTTTTTTATTTGGAATAAACAATATTCTGGCCGTCTTCGTCCGCTGAGTCTGTTCCCATTAAGCAATAGGCAAGTGAGGTGTGACTTAACTACAGCTGTAATTAAATCATTTTAAGCTGGTCTGGGTTTAGCGCACCTAAATATCAAAATAAGACTGTCTTGCAGAGCAGTGTAGCGTTACTAAAATCAGGGGTCTGTTTTGTATGGAATGCACTCCCTAAAGGTGTAACTAGAGCTCCCTTGGTGGCGTGATTTCTGAAGTATGGTTATGCATACTACTGCAGCTTACAGGGATTTTCCTGGAACATGGGTTGAGTATTGACGACTGAAACTTATTAACTTTCATTTCATCTTCCAGCACCGCAAGTGGTATCTTTTGTACCACACATCTTTTAAAGCTAGTTCATTTATTCATGTTACGGTAATCTGAAAAACTCTGACGATAAACCTGACTTCCTATAGACACTGACGCAAATGTCCTGGTACAGAAATTAAGGAACACTGGTAAAGATGATAGTAATGAGTGAAGGATGATGACATTGCGTAATGTCAACAGAACATCTTTCTATCTGATTGCTTTCGATTGCTGGTCGTTCCCGTTTACAGAACAAACAGAAATTTGGATTTCTATTTGCACTGTTGTTTAAATACTCCATGTAAATTTTTGCAGTAGATATGCTTAAGATAAAATGCTGGTAAAACTTTTATGATTCATAAATGTAGAATCGAAATACCAACTCAATTTTTAGAACAATTTTCAAGTATCAATGTCAGTCATTAATACTATTGGTTCAGGACGTTTAACAGTCTTGTGTGTAATCAGATTTTTTTGTCTTTCTCTAGCCTGTCGAGCCAATTTATCTGAGTCACTGATTCGTTGGTTGTTTTCAATCAAGATTACTTGTTTTGTATGCTAATATAGATTATGGTTATAAAGAAGAAAATTTCTCTGAAAATTATTGTTATTGGAGATAGCGGGTATGTTTCATGTTGCACTCTAATGCTAAGCCTCTAAGTGTTGGGAAGACATCGTTAATAACTCAGTATATCGATAAAAAGTTCAGTAATCAATACAAAGCCACAATCGGTGCGGACTTTTTTACAAAGCAAGAAGTTTTCGATGACCGCCTAGTAACAATGCAAATTTGGGATACTGCTGGACAAGAAAGATTCCAGTCTCTAGGAGTTGCTTTTTACCGTGGTGCTGATTGCTGCGTCCTTGTTTATGACGTTTCTATGACAAGTACTTTTAAGACCTTAGATTCATGGAGGAATGAGTTTTTGGTCCAATCAAGCCCTCGCAATCCGGAAAAGTTTCCTTTTATTGTAATTGGGAATAAATGTGATTTAGATAATAGAGCTGTAAGTAATTGTCTTAAATTTTATTTTGGTGTTTGAAGCTTATGGTTTCGTATGTTTCCTTAGGTTTTTATCAAATATTCCGACATTCATTATGGCAATTTACTGTGAGATGTTTTAGTGGATCTTGGCTATTTCTATCGTCCATCGCTCATTGAGCAGATAATGTTTTAATGTTCTAGAAAGTATAATACATCTGGGGCATCAAGAGATGGAAGCATATTTTTTTAATAATCTGGATTTCAGTTGGTCTCTATAAAATCTCAAGTTTGTAGTAAGTAACTCAACGAAAAAGTGAATTTTAGAAAAATTTGATTTATATGTCATAAGATAGTTTAATGACCAATAGCGGAGGTATAGGTAGCCCTAATGGTCGTTATTGTTGTACTTTGACCTTTAGTACTTATCATTTCTCGGAAGAATTGCCTGTTTGCGAATTTTACTACCTAATAATATCCCTTGGGGGGGGGGGCTATTTCAGTAACATTTACATTTACATTTTCTTAGTCATACTGTTTTCATAACGATCATCTTACTCCTTTTGTGGTTTTTATCTTTGCTTATTTGATAAGATGTCTGATTTCATTGTGTCTCATAAATATGTATTTTCGTATACTTTTTTTGATGTGTCTCGTATTTGTATTTATAGCAATACGTTTCGTTTATTTCATATAGATATCTGAAAATCGTGCGAGGCAATGGTGTCAAGCAAACGGAAATTTACCTTATTTTGAATGCAGTGCTAAGGAGAATACAAATGTTGAGCTAGCTTTTGAGCATATTATAAGAGTCGCTATTGACGAGGAGTCTGCGGTGAGCTTTTTCTATAAGATTTGTGACTATTTATTTTATTAGACGACATTTTCCCGTTCAATTTTTGTTAATTGTTTACTTTTTAGTGAGTTATTGTCATTACATGATTTGTGAGACATTTCACTCTCCCGTACGTCTATTACCTATAGGCAAATGCTTGCTGGATGTTTGAACTTCAGACATCAGTTCTCAAAATTGATTGGAGTACGCTAGTGATAAAGAACCCAAAAATCGTGACTCCTGATACCGTAGTAAGGCATATCATGAACTAATTTTGCAACAGCCATTTCATCTTTGGACTAATATAAAATGTTTTGATATGCTGAGTGCCAGTTTTGTTGAACGCTATTCTCATGGTGTCCGAATCCGCTATCCCCATCTTAGCTTTTTGTATGTGTTGATATATTATAATATCCGCCAATACTAATTTTGATTGCATACAGTTTCCACTCTACTTAAGATTATAAACCTCAAAATATTTTCGGTAAATTAATTTCTTTTCGAATATCTTGGAACTTACCAGTTAAAGTTCAGTATTTTAAACGTGTTTTCGACAACAAAATACAAGAAGAATATATAGAGTAATGCTGTGCATGAAAGAATAATAGGAGTTAAGATCTTAATGGAAATAAAGAGTGCATACGCGCGCCAATCGGACCGATTCTGAGCCATGTCAGCTAGTGTATTCAGCCACTGATTGTGATTATCACGCGGACCTCAACAAGGTAGTCTGTATCTAACAACATGGCTCACACCAACAATCAAAGACATCGTCGGTTGCTGTCGCGATTTGGTTTGGCCGTCCCAGCCCATTTTCTATCTCACTCCAGACAACATTCCGTAGCGAGGTAGGCGTCGTTTGGGAATATGATACACATCCCAACCATCTCAGTTGAAGGTTTACGATTTCAGCGACCGACTTGCCGTGTTTTGCTACTACTGTTTAACACCAATATTACTTATTCTATCATTCCACGCTAAATGAGTGATCCTGCGAAAATTTTTATTATCGAATATCTGGAGTCTACGTATGTGTTCTGTTTTCGTGGTTCGTGTTTCTCACCCATAAGTAAAGACAGATGTTCAGCACAATTGGTCATTCCTTTAGAGATTGATATCTTGCATACTCACAAGTGATGTAGGTTGGCGAAAGCAAGACGAGCTTTTTGGATGTGCTGACATTTCATCAGACACAGACCTAATACGGGTGGTGAGGATTCACGGATAAGTGAAGTGGTCAATGAGCTCAACTACTTCACTCCCTATAACTCGTCTGGGCGATGATGAAGACCAGTTGTGTAGTAACGTTTTGCATTTGCATAGAGAGAAACCCATCCCAAATATGACTGCATTGTTACTCAAAGTTTTCAAGAGACTACATATCGTCACCATCCACTAAGTAGGACTATATTATCTACGCATTCTAAGTTGGTGAGTGGGTTTCCTGAAGGGGGATTAATTCCTAGAGAGCTAACTGAAGTAAGTGAGATTTCTAAGAAGACATTTATGCCGAAATTAAACAGACATGAAGATGAGGGACAGTCTTGACGAACCGAAAATGAGACTGACAATTCTCGTGACAACTCGCCATATGCTCTAACTCGACCAGTCATATTCGAGTACGAAGCCTTTATGAAGTTTATGTACTTTCGAGGTACACTTCTTGATGACAAACGCTGCCACGAAACCTCTCGATCTACGGCGTCGAAGGCTGCCTTCTAGTCAAGGAATACCACTATTGTGGGACGCTGGTAAGTATGTCTATATTCCAGAATCTGATGCAGAGTGAATATTTGATCGATGCATCCCTATCCACGACTGGAACTAGTTTGGCTTCCTCGAGTTTGTCGATCCTTATCATATCAGATAGTGCCAGATGATTATGATGGCTAATAATTTAGGCATTGTCATACTGAATTTTCTGTGATTACCACAATAGGATTTCTGTTTTGTTTTGTAAACTGGAACGACTAGCGACCAGTCGGATGTGATTACTTTCGAGTCCTAGGCTTTGAATAGTATATCGGTTTACCTATCTGCTAAACCTGAACTACCATCCTTAAAGATACCTGGGGTCAACCCATCATTTCCTATTGCATTCAATCGCTTCAAATTACTTTGGTAAGAGTTAGGGTACCTGTGTCAATTTTCCGTTCAGGTAGTTTGTGGATAGTTGTCTGTTGAAGAATGGCTAGTAACCAGTTGAACTGTTCCTACCAGTGTTTTCCTCGTCGGCCTAATTTTGACTACGAATGGATGATGAACCTTTTTTTCCTAATTCGTCTCGTTAATGTCTAATTTTTCAATACTGCTTTCCTTAATTTGACTTAACAATTGTCCATTACCTGTTGTTGCTTACGTTTGCATCACTTTTGGTTTTGCTTTCTTAGTTTCTCTTTATCTTGGGTTGTTGACTTGTGTCCATTATCAAAGGTTATCGAAACTTTGTTACCTTAGTTATACGCATACCTGGCATTATGTGCCACATTGTAATTGCAAACCTGAGAAAGCATAAGTTCCTCAACTGAGCCCGCTCTTTTTGCCTCAAATATGTTTTGTTTGTCAGGTTTGGGAATGTAGGCATGTCTACCAACACTCGACTTTAATCATATTCCTTTTCCTGATTATTACATTTATAACTCTCAGTCTACAGGTTTCATGGCTGTGCCAGCCACTGAAGCGTGCTGCGAAATAATATGTCAACACGACGAGGTTATTTTGTCGGATTACTGACGTTCCGTCAGAGTATATGACTAATGATTCTCTGAGTCGATTACATCAGATATCTGTACCTGTAACTCACCCTTAACTTTTACTTATTTTGGTTATTGACATCCTTTGTTATCTGTCTTCTCAAAAATCGATCTCCTATTTAAAGACTTGCTTGCTACAAGTTTATGAGAAAACACTTTCATATTATAAATGGATTGAAATATTTGGTTTTTAATATACAGAACAACAATGCAAGAATGTTTGAAGTGTCTTTCTTTTCCTTTAAATTCTAATCACCACTTTAGTTGTAGTGTATCAGTACCAAGTTCCACTATAGAGAGTGGGCGTGTTGGGTGTTGTAACAACCTCACCTTTCTTGTAGTTTTCATTAGTTCTGGGGTTTCGATGAGATCGCAGCTTACTTAACACTTTTCAAACGTAAATTGAAGAGATATTTAAGAAGTTTGTATACATATATGTATCTTTTCGAATTCTGTGAATACTTCAAAAAGAATTTATGTATTTTAGACCTTTTCATCTTTGTCCAATGGATATATTATTTATTTGCATCCTTTGACAAATTGATATAGAAAGCTAAAAGTCAGGTTTTCGATCAAATCCGGTATTAACCTTTAAAAATGTTGACGAATTTTGCTACTTATCCACAGTTGTCACTGTGCACATGCATATTGTAGTTCATTTGATGTAAAAAATTAACTTTTGAATCTCAGATTTATTTCAGAAGCTATAGCTAAAGTTAAAGACTTCGGGTGACATGGCTCAAACTCGTTCGCAATGACACAGGTGCATCCATTCCTTGGCTTCCTTTCTGAATTCATAACTTTTTTTACTGAATTATATTTTTTAAAATCTTATCTTAGATCTCTAATCCTTACCATTAATACTGACTTTGTTACTACCTCCACTACTCGGATTTGGCCTGACAATTTAATCTCTGTCTGCTAATTGAGGCATGGCAACTTGAACTGATGTATGCGCGTACGCAGTTTTACGTTGTTACTGTCTGACTGAGAAGCTATAGCGTGAGTGTAATGTATTTTTACCGTACTTAAAATCATCAGTATGACCTAAATTCCTAACACATTTTTACATACTATTCAGTTGACATGTGTACATTAAGTAATTATAGCAGGTTATTGATGTGTTATGTAATCAATCTAATTGTGATGACCATCCATTGGGATATTGTTGTAGGTTGTGTATGAGGAGTCGGCAGATTATAAAATATCTGGTAATAAACAGTTTGATGGAACTGTCACTTTGTCTTTTGTGTTCCAGCTAGTTTATTCAACTGTTTCCCCTAGATTGTTGGCTATTAACATTTGATATTTTTACATCAAACCTTAATTGTTGCATTTTCCTCAACCTTATTGATCTTTTAAAACACTACACTTGTATTCACTTTGAAGTTTTTAATATGTATATAATATTTGTCTTCTTTGTAGACCAACTTACACTCTGATTATCCTGATAGTATTCGTTTGGGAACTGAAGAACAAGGAAACCAAGACAGATGTAGATGTTAAATTTGTTACTTCATTTTATTCCCAATGACAGTATCATAGTTATTATCAGCTGTGGTAATTTGTTACTCCTTGCAATTGTCACATTATTAATCATATTTACGGTTTTATTGCTCGATACACTGAAATAAATGATAATTAGTCATTCAGTATCCAAACATTCTTATGCAGAAGTACGTTGTTTGAGACATAATGGACAGCCCATTTTACCGTTGTTCTAATGATTGGTTACTAACTATGCATGCAATTATAATTGTTCTCGTCATTTTTCTGTTTAGCTTGCTCTACATATACATATTTTACGAATATTTTAAAGTAATTTCTATTTCTAAGTCCCTACCTTTCTACTTAATACGAAATGATTTCTTCAACTTCTTATTCTAAGAATAATATTCTTATTTCTGTTATAAATAGCAAACAATCACGTCATCATTCATTCTTTGTTAGGATGAGTATCAAGTCTTAAGTAATCTACTTACCAAATAAAACAAACTTACTGATTCTAAACATTATGTTTATTGCTGAAAAAAAATACACTATGAATACTATTGTCATTTTTAATGTTCTCATATTTTTGTTGTTGATTTCCAGTAATTATTTGTATATAAGCATAATAACTTACATTTAAACATAATGTAATTATTACATGATTTACAGATTATTCTTTCCCTTTTGGTTTAGTATTGTGATTATTATGTTGTCGTTGATGTTATTCTTAAATCAATTAATTATCTGGGTTTTCTCCATGTGTATAAATTTGTCTGTACTGTAGTCGCCGTTAACTTTCTTATAATATTAAAATGATATCAGACTGCGAAGGGAATTAATAGAAAATATTTCGTAATTTACAGAGAATTTACACTAATTAGTTTTGAATGTCTTATTAACTAAGTAGTGGCTCATTACACATCATCGGTGAATTATATGAACACAGATATCCTGATTTATCTTTTTTACTTTCATGAGAATGCGATCAACATAATACATACAGTGGAGTCCTATGAAATTTGCACTTTGAAAAAATGTAATCATTTAACTACATCAAGTAAAAATCCCGACAGTTGATTTACATATGTTACTTTTAAATTATTGCAGAAGTTAGTAAAGCAATAATCAATATCTTAGATATTAGTGAGACTAGATAGTTACATATAATCTAGTATACAGATTACTGGTGAAATCATTACTAAAACCTGAAGCCAACCTAGAATTATTTGACTTTTATTACTTATATGGCGTTTCCATTATCCCGAAATCGATTGCATAATCCATCCATGTGAATAAAAAATGGACCATGGAAATCGGAAGTATTTTGTCTAGTTTCTGCTGTATTCCTACTATATCATTTTGTAAGTTGATTATCTCACTGTTAGATAAAGTTTTAAAAGTAGTTCAGTACATGAGTGAATGAGGTAGGTATAACTGGGCTGAATAAACCATTTTTATGATCGCAATATGTCATACGTTTTCAGATTTGAGCGACGAATTTCAACTATAATGTCAATACTCTGATTTGGAGGGTTGTTGAGACTTTCAATTAGTAGTAACATTAGTGGTAGAAAAATATAAAGTGACCATTGGGAATACGATATAAGGAGATAATTAATCCGTAGGAAGTGAGGCACAAAATAACTCTAAGCTCTGAATTTAGGGAAGGATAAAGAGTGAATACACCTGCTCCACTGTTACTAATTCTGACCATGTCATTTGAAGTTTCCAATTATTGGTTACGGCAGTTACACTGACATCCAAATAGTATGCATCTACCAGCACTGCTCAGATCAACAGTCTATGACTTCGTGAACTGATATCACATTTCTTTTTGGTATCGTCTAGCTCCCTTCCATCCTTATCTAACGCGAGTCAACACCTCAAGTTGATATTAAGTTGATGGAGGGGATGTCAGCGTATGTGCCATATTAACCAACCATTTCAGTCGGCGAAGTTTCACAACCTCTAGCTGAATTATCACCTCTTAATACTCAGGGTTTGACATCAACAAACATGAGAGGTGTTTTGGAAACATCTGTTTTAGCTACCAATAACCTATAGATGTCATGTTAAAGGCTACGTTTCGCATTCATTGCGAAAATCGGCGCGGACTGTTGTGCGGTGTACTTGTCTTTTGATTGGCAGACAGAATTCTTGACTACGCCATATGTGATATAAGTTGGGAAAGGCCAAACGAACTTTCTGAGTCCTTTTCAAGATTCCGTCAGAAATCAATATATTAGGGATAATCAAACTTTTATGAAATGGTCGACACACTCAATTACTTCACTTCATGTCTTTAGTTCAAGCATTGATCCATGTTAATCCCAAAGCAATAATCTCCATTTAGGTGTGAAAAAACGCTTCGTAAACACTCTTGCATGTCAGCATCTTCATCAACCTGGACTATATCATATTCTGCATATTCCGAGTCAATCAGCGAACCTACTGGTAGGAGATTGATTCGTGAATATTCGGATGAGATGGGCCTTATTTTTAGCAGTGTCTATAACGAAATTGACCCAAAATCAAGATAATGCACACTTGTAGGACACCACTGGGGGTTGCAAATTCTTATGAGAATTCTCTACAAACTGCTTTATTAATCAGACTTTGCAAGGTTTATGTACGCCTTTCTATGACAGACACCACGACAGGCCCTCATCGTCAAATCCTGCTTTCAAGTCCACCATGTCCATATTCCGAACCCTGACGAATGGTGAATGCGCGATACAACGACGACCAGGCTTGAAGCCTGCGCAGTTTTCCAGGGCATGTAAATTGAAAGTCATTGGTGTCTAATAACTGATGAAACTAAGATTTTAGACACAGCATTACTTAAACTGATTCTTCTATGGTTATTACTAGATGATGTTAATCCTTTCCTATTGATTGGGACTATCAGTGATCTATACCGGTTGGATGCGATTACATCCCGCTCCCAGATTTTAGTTAAGATTTTAATTAACCTAATTACTATTACTGGATCACTATCCTTAAATATCTCTGGAGTTAATTTATCCCGACCCCCTATTCTTTTCAGACTAGTCATGGCTTTTTCAACTTCAAAAAGTGTCTGAAGGACTTATGTTGATCTTTCATTTAGGTTCATAGATGAGTGATACGCCTTCACGTGACAATCTTCGTATTTACGTAGTAATCATTTCAGATTATTACTGGAAAATATCATTGTTTTCATGTGTATATTCGTTAAATGAGCTAGTTGTACAATCTGGTCATTTGTATCGGTCATAAAAAATATTTGCAATATCCAGGTAAAACGCGATCTAGTAGTGATAAAACCAAGGCGTGATACCAGTCTATGAGGTCATTGACCGTATCTAAGCTATATAGGTAGTTGCAGACTACCTGTTTGGAGTGAATACGGTGACTGTAATCAATGGTTACGGATGTTGTGTAGCATATCTCCCAATCTATTTTTTTGTGGATCTTCAGTTCCAGTATTCCTTCAGACATACTTTTTCATTCTACCTTCTCTAGCCATATGTTCATTGTGTATCCAATATCATTATTACTGAGTTGCTTTGAATTATTTGTTATTCATTTTGTTAATTTCATCTCGTACTGATATGACATAGTAACTTAAGTTAACGTACATTTCCCTCAGGTTATGTATGGATTATAACTGACTTACATTAAGAGGCAAAATATACTCATCTATGACAGTTAAGTAACTTTGAATGAGTTAAACAAAATATTTTCATTTAATAGTCATTTTACAGCCGTGATATGTTATGAGTTTCTGACAACTTAAATAGCGTAATCTATATATTGGGTTTCGGGTGTTTAAGATAAATTATTCGTAATATCATCCATCACTTTTATGTGTGGATTTGAAGAGAAGGGTCATGTGCTCATGTGAATTTACATATATAAACGTTAACGATATAATAACATGTTAAGCATTTTACTGTGTTAATGATGTCATTAGTTGAAGTACTTGGCTTTCATTTTAATCGATCGTTTATTGAAAGCTGATTAACATATCCAGATGGTGTTATTCGTGTGCATACTATAGAACTTCATAATATACATTTTTCCTCACTTCGGAATTACGTCAAGTTTTGATATTTTATTATGGGAAGGCATTATTTACAACACCTCTTATCTCTGTAAATTTTCATCCTTTATTTGTAGTTAAATGTTGCATTATCATGTTCAGTTTCCTGTACAACTCGCAGTACATATAATGGGAAATATTTAAGGCTTTATTTGTTTACAACAATTTGTAACATCAACAATAATACATCTATAGGAGAAAATCAATTTTTTATATTTTGGTTACTTTGATTCTGAAGCGTAATATTTATTTTGGTGGGTGATTGTACTAGTCAGACTACCTGGTTTGGGTCCGCGTGACGCTCGTAATAAATGGTTAGAGACTTTGGGTGATATGGCTAAAAATCGTTGGCAATGGCGCAGGTGCATCCATTCCTTGTCTTCCTCCAAATCCTAAGTTTCTGAACTTATCATAATTTTCTCTTTACTGGATCATATTTTCTTAAATCTTCTCGGTCTCTATTCCCTTCCATGAATACTAACTCTGTTACTACCTTCCCCACTCTGGGATTTGATTCGACAATTTAATCTCTATCTGCTAATTGAGGCATGGCAACTTGAACTGACGTACGCATGTACCAAGTTCTACGTTGCAACTGTCTGATTGTACTAGTTACTTATCTTTTACTGGATATAATCTAAGTGCATCTCCGGGAATTTTTTCTTCATAGTTGTTTACTATCAAGGTAGTTAGTGTAATATGATGTTATACTTGTTATTTTATTCTCCGAAAAATGTCATAAACAACTGATTAGAAAATGAAACCAATATTTACAAGGCATCTCTATCTATACATACATTTTTTGAACAAGTTTAAGAGATTTGTCAAAACAAAATCCTATGCAAACTAAGATTGATGTGTAGTATGTTGCCTGGGCCTTCATAACTCAAACGTTAGTAGTGAATCATACTTTTATTTCAATTTTTTACAATCTGCATAGTTGTCTCCGCCCCAAACTATTGGCACTGACGCTTTATTCATAAATCAAACTCATTGATAGCAGATCATTTTCTTGAAGTATTAGCAATACTTAATTGTAGAGCAAGTTGATTATCATTTATGGATTCAAGCGTTTTGGGCTATTTGAACCGTTGCTTATACGGTTATTTAGACAGTTAACTGTATTATATTATCACATTTAGCTGCTTGATTCTAATGGAATAACTACATCTTAGTTGAATCGTAAAATGAAACTAAATACATGTTAAATTACTGTTCACATACATTCAATTTAAAGTAACTGCTGTACCAGGTTACTTCCAAGATTGTTCATTGACTCTGAAAATGTACAAACGATGATCCATTTCTATTGACATTTAAACGGTAAATGAAATTATTTTTCCCAATCTTAAAACGTCTTTAGAAATCATTCTATACGTTATCATCTATTTTATGAGGAAGACCCTTTTCTTTGAAACAAATGTATAAGTTAGTTTGAGTATGTGATGTAAGACGTCTTATTTCATATCCAATAGGATATCTATCACTCGGATGTTTTCACGAAAATTTACTACATCAAAATAGCTCTCCATTTATTCCTATTTCTCATGCACTTTCCTTATCTTCCCACTACAGAATAATGAATGAAGCTAAAGTTCATGAAGATCATTTACCACATCCAAAAGAGGCAACTACAACATACGATAATTGTCCAGGCTGCCGTGTAGTTAGCTCTGCTATCCCTTTGGCTTTATCTGCCTATATAATCTATGTGTGTAAAGATCAAGTTCTCAAGTATACTGGTGTACAGAAAGTATCATATTTGACCTTATGCACTGTTATGTCATCCGGTAAGTCGTGAGAAAATGTTGGTTTTCAAAGGACTGTTTGTTTGACCTTTCAATACTTTACTTTACAAGATTCCCAATGAATATATTAACAGAGTAAAACATCTCGTTCCGCACCGATAACACGTGTAAATTTTAAACTAGTTTCATATTTATAATAAGTGATATATATTTGTAAAATTCCAATGAGTAGAAATTAAAATTTCTGACGTTTCGCGGCCTAGTGAAAGTCGCTTCTTCAGAGAATTGAATAACCGAATTTAATTAATTTAATCTAATTCTTGTGTTAATTAAATTCGGTTATTCAATTCTCTGAGGAAGCGACTTGCACTAAGCCGCGAAACGTCAGAAATTTTAATTTCTACTCATTGGAATTTTACAAATATATATCACTTATTATAAACAATCTATCCAATGCTCAATTTATTTGAAATTATCAAAGTTAACCTTGGTAATGATATGTATAGCTTTATATTTATTTAGGACAGATGAGCTAAACCATATTCTAAAACAAACATAGTCATTCTGTATTAATCACTTGAAAAATTTCCATTTACGTAAATCAACATCATGAATTAAGTTACAGATGTACACTCTTGGATGCTACTTCAATGTTCTAAGGGTTAACCACTTACTTCGAAGCTTAGTGTTCCTGGGTTTGATCATCAGTAAGACGTGGGTGTACACTGATGAAGTTTTCCAGCTATCCACGGCTTAGTATTCACTTGTTGTCTAATTAAAATCATTCAGTAATATAGTATTCAAACATTACAGTGATTATAAACAAATATATAAAATAATGAAAGCATCTAACGTTGAATATGGTCTTAAGTAATTTGGTTACTGTAGAAATGTAAAAATAATGCTAGAGAATTATCTTCAGTAATCAGTATATTTTTAAGATAATGTTGACATGCCTAGTTAGCTTTTATTCATATGATCAACTAGCCTATTATACTCTCTCATAGATCCTGTAGATTTCCACATGAATGAGTTACCTTGTTATTATTGTTGTCAACACTAACATCTACTTTTACTTACTATAGCGTTTAAAGTTTTCGTAGTAATTGTGTGTATTTGTAAAGCTGGGTGAAGTTATTCTCAACGTCTCTAATATTCACTAAGCATGTTACATCCAGTATTTTCGGTTGTTTTGCAGTTTATATAGTAAGTGTTACACATTGTGTATTTTAGTTCTTACTGGAGCTGTCATTTCAATAATATGGATTTAATCGCAACTGTCTGCTGCAGACATGCCAGTATAGTACAGACCAGTATGATGCATGAAAAACAAATAGTGAAATTAGTTATGAAAATTACCCCCTTATATACAGCATTTGTTTATTAAACAAATGCAAAAATAACTGGATACAACATACTGAATATTGTGAATGTTGTAAGTAACTTCACCAATAAAACCTGATAAGAAATGACTGGCAATAAATATTTCTCAACTTGAGTTTTTCACTAATCCATTTGACAATATTAAAGAAGTTTTGATATTAATTTATATTTTTAAAGTCAGCGTCTTAAAGGTAATCAGTTACAACGTTTAGTTTATCTAATCTGGTTAGCGTTTTTGGCAAGCTTGTGTTTTCCGGGACGGGAATGCTAGCCCCATGCCGAACCCTCCTCCTTTACCTGGGCTTGGGACTGGCATTAACCCTAGGAGAGCTACAGGCGGAAATAGATAGGATATACATTGCGGAAATCATCAGACTGCATCACGAGGCAATCATTAACATGGAATCCTGTTGGGGAACGGAAAAGAGGTAGGCCAAAGAACACTGCTTCGAGAATTGGAAGCAGATATTAAAAGGATGAATAGCAAGTGGAAGCAGCTGGAAAGGATTGCTCAGGACAGAGTTGAATGGAGAATACTGGTGAGTGGCCTGTGATCCTCTGTGAAGGGTAACGAGTGCCGAAGAAGTCACAGCGTTTCATCTTAGCTTACTTATAGAAATAATCAATATCAGAATTATGTAATATTAAATAAGGTCAGAAACAAATCTATATTAAACACAATTATCCATTCGTTGTTTAGATATGGAATTCAATTCATAGTATGAATGTCAGTTATTTTATTTGAAACGCCCTCTGATTGCAGCATGTGGCACCATGTATACGTTGTGTATATTGTTTTTTTCTAAATCCATCTATCTCATGCGACCTTCGACTATGATCAGGGATATATTAGTCAACCCCGTTGTCATATAACTAAAACTACATAGTAATAAATTGTTCTTGCTGGAATTTGTTAATGTAAATGCTAAATAAGTAGTTGTGCTATTATTTTTATGTCGATCAAAAGTAGCCAGATACATCTACTCAGGCTCACTAACTGTATTTTGTTGCGATTTTTGTCTACATTGCTTGGTGTGTAAGTACATATAGTAGTTGAGGAATATATTTTTCCCTTTTGTTGTTTATTAATTAATAGTTACCTTGTGAAGGTTCATTGTATTTCATCTCTTATATGTAAATCATTCATTTATAAAATAGGGCTTCGGATGTTAGTCTTTGTTTATCAAACCCGAAACAATTTTCAAAAATTTCTCGTGTCATCGGAACAGATTTGTATTTAGTTACTATTTGATCCAAGTTAGCACGGATCTATTTTTAAGCTTTATAGGTTGCTCCTTCACACTCAAGTTCAATGGTTTCAATATTTCTGCTAGACATGCGTTACATTTACTGTATTTTATTTTATATGCATAACTTCGTTGTTGGTTTTTTTGGTACTGCATCTTTAGCTTCCGCTTATGTAGAATTAACAGTATCTTTAGTCCAAAAGTAAACCTTTATGTCATGTCTTTTAAGTATATATGTTGACCTTGAAAATAGAAGGTTCGTGTTAGCTGCAGGTTTTTTCATACATGCCTCCTAAACATCTCTCACGTATAGTGAATTGACCACATAAGCAATTCTGGGGTTAGACACAGTACTGGAGAAAGATGGCAAGCCAGTAATGAGGTTATGAACCTTCTTCGATTGAGGTGGTTATCTACCTTGTCACACGATGCCGGCCGGTGTAGGCGTAGGATTAACAGAATGTAGGGGCAGCCGACCCAAAACGTGATATTATGTCCTTGACTGTTAGTCTGAACATTGTTAATAGATTCAGACTACCTGGTTGTGAGCAGCGCAATAGCCACAATCACTGATTGGTGGCATTGGATAATATCGCTGTGAATCGATCTCAGTGTATTCATTCTCTGTCTCTTCCTTGATCTTAAGTTCAATTGTTACTTCATTCGTGTGTATAATAGATCACCTCCTATTGAACTATATCTTAGCACTAATCTTATTTACATGATCTTGTTGTGCTAACGTGGCATAGAAATTTAGAGCAATGAGGATATGTATCGGCTTCTATGGTGTGCATGGGTGGTTGACTGAATTTACAGCCTACATATCTGATCTTCTTAGTAAATTCAATGCTATATCATATGCTGATTACGTTTTGAAAAACCTTAACAAGTTCATCTACTTTCGACAGAAATACTATCCACTTACTAAAACTAGAGTTTTAGTAAAACTACATATTTCATTATTGCCTATATTTCCAATTAATGTATAAATAAATTTAAAATAGTAAGGGGATTAAGGAACTTGTTATTATTCGAAATATATATAATGTCGAGGGTAAATATAATTCGAAGGCCTTAATTATATGGGGAGTATCTCGGCCACTACAAATTTCATTCAGTATTCACTTCTGAAAATTCATATATTCTATCTATAAATCTGTTCATAGTTGGAAATTCAAACCAAGTTATCTAGTAAAACGTTAGAACCACCTAATTTTCAATCGTTGACATTTTATTACTAATATTACTACATATATGTTGTCTTTTCAGTGTCCAACTTTTATGAGACAGTTCATAATAATTGTGACAAAGTTCATTTCAATTAATCATAGCATTTCATATCATTATACGTCATATTGTATCATTGGTTGATTGTTTCCTTATTACACATTTTATTTATATATCGTAGAATTATTGATTGTAATCTATAGCGAAATCAATCATATAAACTTACTTGAATAATAATTCGTTTAGATTAGATAAATTATTACTACATAAACATAATTTTGTTTGTTTTCAGCACAATGATGTTTAAATCGATTCAAAAGACATATTGTAGTAAATGATTTAATAATTCTATTGGTAAAACTATATATGCATATTAATATTCAAGTAACAGACGAATGTAGTTGACATTTGTGTAGTACTATGCCACTAGTGAACTTTTTTTGTTTTTCTGATTTAATGTCACATTGATGACCTACTAATTTGATCCCTAACTATACAGTCATAGAGTTTAATACACTATCTAGTAAACAAATATGAATTCATCTATTTTCATTATTAGGAAATACAAGTTGTTAGATTAACTAAATTGATTATTACATGCATGTATAAATCTGAATAGTGTTTATTAAACTTGCACATTTCCTTCACTATCGAGTGATCTACGCTTAGGTTAGACTCATGGTTCCAGAAAAGATGGTAATTTAGTAGAACAAGCTGCAGATTTTCACCAACTGAGGTGGTTGGAACATGTATCACCTATTCTCAATCACCACATCGACGCGTGATGATGACTAGTATAGGAATAGGATGGGAGGAAGGTGGGAGGAGTCAGAACCGAAAACGAATTATCAGCCCATGAAGTCGTCGACTGTTAATGTGGACCATGTTCATAAGTACAGTTTATCTAGTTAGGGCCCACGCGATATTCGTCACCAGTATCTAGAGATGTTGGGTGATTTGGCTTAGAATTGGTTGTAATGACGTCAATGCATACACTTTTTGTGTTCCCTTAAATCCTGAGCTTGGGGATCGGTACATTTGTGTGAAATATTTCTCTTCTATCGAATCGTATTTTCTATGACCAATAGTTTCTGTGGCCACTGATGTTATTACGGCTTTTATTACTCTGGTGTACTGATAGTGTATGGCAACTTGAGTGGATGAGCTATTTTCTGGGTTCTACCTTGAACAAGACTAGGTGACTAGATCTAAAAACTAAAACTATTACGGACCAACAATTTAGTTAGGATATAATATGAAGTGATATATGCGATTGTAAAGACTAAAAGTATTAAGGCCAAGATTACTGCCAAGCATATTAGCAAATAGCTAGTTTCATAAAAACATGGGATATTTTTCACAATCATTCTTTACGAGCATTTAAAAGTGTATTTTATTCGTGTTTGTACAGTCTAAATGATGAAATTAGAATATCTAATTCAACCAAATTATGAAAACGACCTTGGTCAGCCTCAGTATAACCTTGATGAAGTTAAGGTTGAGAAACAGATTATGAATATGATTTGTTTTTACTAGGAGAATCAATTGTTAAAAAAGAATCAAAATGTATGTAACATCTTTAAATGCTTCAATATCTTTCTGAGGTTGGTTGAATGATCTCAGTGTCATAAATAAGAAGAAACAAGGCGCAAATATTTACTCATTCGACTAAAAAGCATTCTTCCACCTGATCGTTTGATGGAACCTAGTTTTGAGTCGTAGAAACTTGTCTTCAGCTTCGTTCGTTTATGCTAATTCGTTAGCGTAATCTGTAACCATATTCCTAATTATGGTTGTATTTCTTGATCACGGTCTCAATAATTGTCTTGCAAATTGGTCGATTATCACTACATTCTTGTTGAAACTAGCAAGTGTACAATCAGTAATCAACTTGTTCATATTATAATCATACACTGCAACCCTAAAATCTCAATCTGAAACCTCATTTATTCATCTCTACCCTAACTTTGATTAATATTTCTTAAATGAAACACTGTCTCTTATTTCTTTTATAAAACCGTTTAGTTTGTGTTACTGTTGTCGTTTCCACTTAATGCACATAGACTTGGAATAATGTGGGTTCGTCCATATTGAATTATTAACAAACGAGAAAATGCTTTCAAGTAACAGATATACCTTATCCGAAAATTAAATCTTTGTTTGACCTTAATAATAATCTTAACACTGTACATGGAAGTATTCAGTATTTTTAACGATGAGATAACAAGATTTTATAGACATTGTTATTACATCTTGACCATAGGAATCAAATGAATGCAATATTGGCTTACAAAACAAATTGTATCATGTTTTGAAAAAAATTAAGTCTCACTTAACAAGAGGGCTTTATACACATTTGAGATCTAATTTGTCAAACTGCAAACTTTAATTATACTTTTTGCTTTCTTTACTAACTGAATATCGTCATTCAATCTGGTGTTAGAAATTCTACCTGTGTATTTTACGATCCCTCTTACACATCTGAATATTGTGTAGTCTGATTGTTTTGTTGTCTGTTTTAGTTAATTTTAGTTCAGATATTTTATCCAGTTGCTAAAATCTTTACGTGAAAATAGCGATTATTATGATTTACTGTAATATGAGAAATTACTTTATGGGACTGACATATATTACTCCATTGTGACTCCTTGGCTGTTGTTCTAAATATTGTGCAACTCAGTGACTATGTGGTTTTACAATAGGTTTTCTACTACAATTTCCAGAAGAAGCAAGGCGAGCCTGCTTAGCTTGTTGGAATCTCTTTTGACGGAGTTTACTTGATTAAGCCTTATCTTTGAATAAATACTGTTCTTGTCCGTTTGTTTATCGATTGTGCCTTTCCCCTTTCTCTCCTAGAACAACGATGTTAGATGTTTTCCTTCTAAAAAGCTTGTTCTACTTATTAGTTCTCGTCAGTAAAGTGTTTTGTAGTCTAGAGGAAATCCTGGTAGTATCCAGAGTCTCCTGATCAGCTTGCGTAACAATCTAAGCATATTCGGGATGAGTTTCCCTCTATGCAAATTCAAAATGTTACTTCAGGATTGATTTTTATCGTTGCCCAGATTAGTCACAAAGAGTGAAGTAGTTGTGCATGTTGACCACTTCACTTATCCCGGAAGTCTCAGTATCTAACGAAATCTCAGCTCGGATTAGGAGAGACCGCTCAACTTTTACCGACTTGCATCACTTGTGGCGTAGGCGAGGTGTCAGTCTCTCGAGGAAAGGCCGAGTATATTCTACAGCACTCCACTCTATTTTAACCTGCAGTTGCGAAACATAAGCTTTGAAAATAAGCGATATACACTATGTATGTATGTATGTACAATCAACATAGAACCTGGCACATGTGTGCATTGGTTCAAGTTGCCATACCACCATGGCACTGCAAGATTAACACCACCACCACTAGTAGAAATCGCTTCAATAAAATAAAATAATAATGGTAACAAGGAATGTGAACATATAGAATATGGTTCAGGAGGCGTTGAAAGAAAGTAATGGAATAATTTAAAGCTCATGATTTAAAGGAGGACAATGAGTGAATACATCTGCGCCATTGTGACCGATTGTGGACCATGTCACTAAGTGTTTCTAGCCACTGGTTACGGTAATCGCGGGGACCCCATCCGGGTAGTCTGCATCTACCGACACGACTTAAACCGGCAGTCAGTGACTTCATGGACTGATGCCATGTCTTAGTTTGGCCACCTCTAACTCTCTTCCTTCCTATTCCTATATCGGCCAGCATTGCGCGTCGAGGAAGACGGTGGTTGGGCATACGCAACACATGTCCCAACCACCTCAGTCGATGAAGATTCACAACCTCATCGACCGATTTACCACATTTGTCTAACACTCGTCGTCTAACCTCGTTATTACTTACTCGGTGATCCCAGCTAACGCGAGCAATGTTTCGTAGACATCGATGGTCGAAAACTAACAACCGTCGAGTGTCATCTACCCTTAATGGCCACGTCTCACACCCATACAGTAAGACAGAGCGAACTGTTGCGCAGTACACTCTCCCTTTCGTTGAGAGACGAATATCTCGTCTACGCCATAGGTGACGTAAGTTGGCCAAAGCCAAACCAGCTTTTTGAATTCGTACTAAGATTTCGTCAGAGACTAACCCATTAGGGCTAATTAGACTTCCAAGATAAGTGAAGTGGTCAACGTGCTCAACTACTTCACTCCCCTATCTTTAGTTCAGGTGTTGACGAAAACCAATCCTGGAGCAATAGTTTGCATTTAGAGGGGGAGAAACGCATTCCGAACATGCTTGCATTCGAGCTTATTGCTGTTAAAAGCTTCTGCATCGTATCAGCGTCTTCGCCAAACAGGACTATATCGTCAGCATATTCTAAGTCAATAAGTGGATCTCCTGGTCGGAGATCGATTCCTGAAAAGTCAGACGATGAAAGTGTAATTTCTAACAGTATGTCAACTATGAAACTAAACAAAAATGGGGAAAGTGGGCAGCCTTGACGAACACCACTTGAGGTTACAAGTTCAGATGACAGTTCGCCATATGCTCTGACACGACGAATAATGTTTGAGTAAAGAGCCTTAACAAGTTTTATGTACTTTTGGGGCACGCCTTTCAATGAAAGACACTGCCATAGAACTTCACGGTCTACGGAGTCAAATGCCGCTTTCAAGTCAAGGAAAACCACTTGTCGGCCGCCGAAAAGTATGTCTGTGTTCTAAGATTTGACGAACGGTGAATATCTGGTCTATACAACCGCGACCAGGTCTGAAACCAGCCTGATTTTCTCGTATTTGGAGATCACGAGTTGCAGTTAAGCGTCTGATAATTATAGAAGCTAGTATTTTAGACACTATATTAGTCAAACTAATTCCTCTATGGTTATTACAGGACGATTTTGACCCTTTCTTATTACTAGGACGATTAACGATCGACACCAGTCAGACGGAATTATGTCAAGTTCCCAAACCTTAGTCAAAATATCAGTCAGTCTGGTTGTCAATGTGGGACCACCATCCTTAAACACCTCTGGGGATAATCCGTCTGGACCCGCTGCTTTGCCTCGCCTTAGATTGGTTATAGCTTTTTCGACTTCGATAAGAGTCGGGGGACCTAAGTCGACTTTCCATTCTGGCTGTCTCGAAATAGTGGGGAGTTTTAGAGTAGCTGAAGGCTAACTAAACTGTTCCTTGAAGTGTTTAGCCCATCGTTCTAAACGTCTAGACTGAGAGCTAATAAGCGTTCCATCTTTTTCGGAAATCGTCTCACTAACGCTGGATTTTTTAACCCCAGTTTCTTTTATCAACTTGAAAAGTTGTCTAGTGTTACCTATCGCTGCTGCCTTTTCCATTTCCTTTGCTTTCGTTACCCACCACTGCTCACTGTCGTTTCGCAGACTTTTCGTCAGTTTATGCCTGATTACTCGTCGCTCATAATCGTGTTCGGAGCTTGATGGGATAAGTCTTCGGGAGTCTATTAAATCAACAGAGGCCATTGAGATCCATTGATTTTTCTTGACATGTTGATTTAAGTCCTTGATAGATATCATTGTAGATGCCACAGCTGCTTGAACATCTTGCCAAGCAGTATCTAGTCGGGACGCATCTTTATAATTGCCTAAGTGATTCCTCAGTTATTCCTGGAATTTAATCTTGGCTGTTTCATTACTAAACTGAATTCTAAAAGGTTTTCCTGTGGTAGTTGTTCTTCGTCCGGTAAGACGCAAGCAAACGCGTGCTCGCACTAGAGCGTGGTCGGAGTCCAAACATGTACTCCAGAAAAATCGGCAGTCTTCTATCGAGCCTCTCCAACGGTAACTAATCGCAATATGGTCTATTTGAGTCCACCGTTGAGTAGGGCCAGGAGGTCGCCATGTTAAACGATGACGTTCCATATGCTTAAAGTTCGTGTTGGCTAGAAATAACCGATTATCTGAGCAAAGCTGCAGCAGACGGTCGCCGTTATCCGTTCTCTGAGCTGGAACACTGAAGCATCCACCTAAATGTCTTTCAGATTGGTTCAAGCTACCTATTTGGGCGTTAAAATCACCAGCCAATATTACCAAATCTGAGTTTTTGGCCCTATGAAGTAGTTCAGAAAGTTTTCTGTAGAATTCATCTTTCACTTCATCCAGGCTGCAGTCGGTGGGAGCGTAGGCAGAAACAACGAAAAGACAACGGCGTGTGTCCCTATCTTTCCGAGTTCCTACTGAACCATTTAGTCGAATGGCACATAGGCGACTGTCGACAGGAATCCATTCAAGAAGTGCCTGTTCTGCTTTCATACTTAACGCAATACCTACACCGGCGAGCCCACGAGAAGTTGCTGTTGAATCGCCAGATAAACGAAGAGTGTATCGCGAAGGTTGTTCCTTCTGACTAGGTGAGGTCAAGTGAATGACCACACTAGGATCCTGTATGCGTGTTTCGGAGACGCAACATACTTCAATGGCGCGGGATTCTAATGTCCTAGCTAAGGAGGCTTGTTGTCCTACTTGACACAGGGTTCGTACATTGAATGCACCAATGTGAAGTGTGGAGCGTGGTCTTAGTATGTTCGGGACGTTATTTCATGGGCCGGAATCGTTAGCACTAGTGACACAGGAGGAAGTTGAAGATAAGGATTTAGGCTTGAAGGTGGGGGCAAGATAAACATTAGGAATAGAATTAGTCTGATTAAAATGGCGGTGATCTTGCGTGTTGTTAGCGGCATGAGTGCGGTTATCTCTTCCCAGTTGCCCACACTGTGGAAGGGTTCTTCTTGATGTACCTGAAAAGCAAAATGGGTTAGGGTTGGCCTGAAAGACCTGGGAGCGTGACCGCAGTGCCCAAGGAACAACTGCTTGAGGCCGGTCACACACGGCCTTTTTTGAGAGAGGTTTTCGTTGTTGTTGTAGCTCCGTACTTGTTGAGGCCTTACTGCCGGAGACGGAAATCCGTGGAGTAAGGTGAGGTGTGCATTTTTAGGGTCGACCTTTTCTAACCCTGCCCTTCCTTTGTAAGAAGGCAGCATCGCTGCTATGCTGGTTGTCCGAAGAAAACACCTTGCTGCCGTCACACCTCTGTACAGCCGGCAGTACGATTTCGTCCTCGGACCTTATATTTGCTGCTTTTGGTCTCACCGCTCTTCAACCGACCTGCCTGGCATGGTAGGACCTAGAGGAACGATTGTTCCAGCCAGTATAGCCCGATTGAGTCATCACGAAAGGCAAGCCCGACCACCACGTCAAGGTAGCAGCACGGTCGGGCGATATACACTAAATCATTGATCATAGAAGTTTTATAAGTATCCCCAATGTGTGTGGGATATTGATGTTAACTACAAGGTACTACGGAAATCAGCGAATGAGGTTGTGAACCTTCATCGACTTTAGTAGTTAGGACATGTATTACATATGCCCAACCACCTCCTACCTTGTTGCACGATATTGCATGTCGTAGGAGTAGGATAGAAGAAAGATATGGGCATCCAAACCAAAACGTGGTACTAATTCATGTAGTCTTTGACTGTTGGTCTAGTGGATGTTGTTAGATGAAGACTACCTGGTTGGGGTTAGCGTCCTAATCGTGATGAGTGGCTAGAAACACTGGGTAACATGTTATAGGATCGGTCATAGTAACTCAAATGTACTCTTTATGTTCTTGTACATAATAATTCCCCATATTCTGTCACACACCTTTGCTTTATTTCCCCTCCTGTTGCTAATGCCGTAAATTTGATCTTTTCGTGCTAGTTTATTATGTCAATTTGGACATAAGCACATATGTTCCAGGTTCTACATTGTCCGTGACTGACTGAGAGTAAATTCATACTATTTCAAAGATTCAAACTCAAGCTGTTCGAAAGCAGAGTTAACTGTTATAGATAATGTATTCTATCTCCTATTAGTAAATGATTTATTTGATCATTATATAAATTAATAATAGTAATAGTGTAATGTTCTTTATTCATAGGTTTATTTTACCTCGGAATACGTCAGTTATTCGGTCGGTGAAATTCAAAAGCTACAAGTGAACAAACCTCGTACAGCTCTATATCATTGGATGTACATAACATTTTGTGTTTGTATTTCTTGTAGTGTTATTGCACTGAGTGAAAGCATAGTTTTGGTTTTCAAAATTCTTTTTTTGAAAATCCTTTACGTTGCTTAATTTGTTTAAATATGTTTTAATAATAATACTATTATTATTACTGTTATTACTTTTATTATGAGAATGTTTTGATCAATAAATAATTATAGCTGGGTGTTGTGAAAATGTTATCTTTGTTTAGTTGTAAGTAAAAGGTTCTTATTGACCTAGTCAGCTTAAATCAATCATGCGATTTCAAGAATTATACTTTACTATTAAAAACGTGATGAAATTAATTGAATTTTGTGCTAATCATGTCTTTCTTTATCCTTTCAACCCTTTAATAGTTAATCTCAATTCTTTTTTTAAATACATGGTTGGACATAATTCTTCGTTTATTTGTTGTACTTGCTTAGAATATGCTTTTTGAATTAATTTGATTTGCGTGTAATGTTACTAACTCGTATGATTTATTTCGGTAGTGTATCCTAGTCACATATCAGACTGTACGTTTTTATGCTAGACAGTTTGATTCAAGGCAAAATCATGTAGGATTTTTATGGCAATCCGATTATAATATGGTGGATGCAAGGTTGAAACTATTGATAAATTTCATGTAGTTTTTGGGAAACTAACCATACTAAATACTCTGGGACGCAGGATTCATTTATCTGTTTTAAAATCTGCAAATCAAACTTTACAGTTTGTTTTGTTGACTGTCAGATTTTTTGAGTGACGAACAACATGTTTATGAAAGACTATAAGTAACGATAATCCCTAGGCTACGATGGTACGCAATTCTACCTATTCACTTTATATTCCAATCAACTGCTACGTCTTGAGGAACAGAAGACAACCAAAGCATACAACTAAGCATCCTCACCATCAATCTTTTTTGCCTTTATTTTTATTTTGTCATGCAATTATTGACAGTAAACTTCGTAAAGTAAACTCTTTTAAAGAATTTCATTCTTCAGCTACTAAAATTGCACATTTTGAAACTAAAATTTAGACACTTGTAAATTTACACAGCCGCTTCTGTGACTAACTATCTTTCTAGTTCAAAGACATATTTCGCTTTCTTGAGAAGCTGTAAAATATCCACATGTGAAGTTCATTTGATATCATCTCTACAGTTTAATAAAGATATGCAACAAAAGTCACAATCAATAATGTCTATTTGTAATTCGAGCCTGGATAACTTTTCAATGGATCTACTTCAGAAACAACTATAGTTTTAGTTTTATGTAATTGTAAAGGATCAGCAATTTGTGGAGGGCAGTCTAACATGCTTTCCATTACCTTGAAAATAGCGTTATTTATTGTTATATTGGAGTTTGTAAACACTAAACTGAAGAAAACCGGTCATATGTCAAGATTAATTTGGTTCTTTGTTCTTAGGATTATATTTTGTTAAATGTAGCATTTCCGACGTAGCTGAATCATATCACGTAGCATAATTTTGTCACCTTACTCTAGAAATTACTTCCAACGTATTATTTGTTTCTAACACGTAACCATGTGGATCAATTTTGTCAGCATCAGTGATATAATCACTTTGGATTTATACTTCATACACTACTGTTTTGACTTTCAGTAGCCTCATTTTTAAGACTACTTTAAACGTGTCTAACTGGAGTTTCTTTCTATTTTTGTGCAGTGTTTGTTGCTTCCATTAATTATCATTTGTTCTAAAGTATACACTTATTTTATCATAACATACCTGTGATTTAATGTTCTAAGAACTTGGTTTTATTTCATCGAGTTATTAGCTAAAATCTCTTCGGTCTTGTCAGCATCGTTGTATTAACTGAGGTCACATACTGAGTATGATTTATCTTCTACAGAAATCGCTACAATACTGTTAAATTACATTAGACATTATTTTTGTTTGTTGAAATCTGATTTAGTAAATACTGATCTCTCGAATCAAAGCGACTATAATGGTCCTAAATACACCTCAAAAATAAACGTAGACTAATAATAGTTTTGTTGTGACTATATTTTAATAGGTAGTTGGTTGACACAAATGAATACTATTATCAAGAAATTTAAAGTATTTCCAATGATGATCCCTTCATAAACATATGAATTTATAAGTGATATACAATGATAGGTAATTTAAGAAACTGTTAATGTTGCCAACAATAGTCAAGGACTTTATGTGTAAATGTTGTTCATCCGCATTCTAACTATTTCCATGTGGCCATTAAAGTCGTTCGTACGTCTATTTCTTATAAATATACATCTTGGTTCAACACTTTAGTGATCTCTGTTTCCTCAGGTATGTATTGAACGGATTTACCTACGTAGTTAGTAGTTAGATATACAAATATTCTGAATTCAAATATTCGATTCTCTTAGTGATAAGAATCTGTAACAGGTATATTTCCTCGTGTATTAAAGACTAATAGATCGGAATTATAGTCATATCTAACTAATTACTAATTCATTTACAAGTAATGCATATTATCTAGTCTAGTCACCATTTACCCCTATTTTCATCAATAGTTAGAACGTCGGCATCAACCATTCTTCAATTAGTCGATAGTTCATGTATAGCATCAGTAAAGATGGTTACGCGATCGCCACAATCTTGTTATAATGGTGAATTTTAAATTCAGAGGAACCTACACATCCCAAAAAACATGTAAGCTTAGATGAACTTAGTTAATTGTGAAGAGTTTTTCGAAGACCGTTTTATCTGTTTAATTAATATTTTGTCAAAAATGGCAACCTGATTACCAATTAAAATAAGATAAATCTGACAATTTTATGTAACTAAATAAACTGTTTGGTGGTGTGATAAGCAAAAAATGTTTGCCAAACAAACTCAGCTAACAAATTTAGCTATTCAGCGAATGCCTAACTTCACAAAATGCAGTACTTTATAACCGAATTTTAGATTAGTCGAATTCTTATAAATGCGTTATGTAAGGCTTTAGTACTAACTTCTTGGTAAGGAGTATTGCGTTTGCTAAACCAACGAATACAGCGTCATCTGATTTTTCTTTCTTGTCTACAAGCGCTAATTAGAGATCATTGTGGATATTATTACGTCTAACTTAAATCTCCACATGATATTGAAAAATTGTTGTACATACATCAATCATTCATTAGTTGAATAAAAATGAAACGAAGCAAAAATACAGTATTCAAATGTAAATTCTATAACCTAGAACATTTTCTCTAGATCGTTAAGTTCAACTTACTGAAACGTCATAATATTTGACCCTTTGAAAAGAATTTCGGGTTCAACCGATTTACAAAGTAGACAGTATTATCATGCGTTTCGTAATCCAGAAACGATTCGTTAATTTCTCTTAATATCATTAACTCATTTCTAGAATTTATATACTACGAGAAATCCATGCACGATAGCTACATGCTTTTTTTCCCTTAAAGAGATATCACAAGATGGTTGGTTCATATAGTGGCTGAGTGTCATCAGCTCACTTTTCCTTTGATTTTTCTCTTCTTAAGATTCTGGCACACTGCTCTGCACACCAACACATCGTGTCTTTAACCATGACACGAACTACCAAAGACTGAACGTTACAGCATATGGTATACCAAATATAAAACGGTATTCCTTATGAATATTCGCTAACGCCTTGTCGCTCAGATATTGTATTCCTAATTCATTTCTTTCTGCATTTTGATCTTCACTGAATACACGATGTTGCAAGCTCATGTTACATTAATATCTCATGGTTAATATGAAGTGGTTGAATCCTCACAACGTTCAACTTTATGACTGATATACTTCTGTGCTGTAATATCGGATTCACTTATCAATTGGGAGAAGGTGGTTTAGGGAGTAGGCTGAAATTCTTATTTCGAGTTATATAAACTTCTTTGAACGCTTCACTTACAGTATTGCTGTATTTTCATAATAAAAGACGTTCCCAGAAAAGGTTAGCATTAAAAATGCATACCTCACCTTACACCACATATTTCCATCACCTGCTAGTAGGTCTTTCCTAGCACGGGGCTAATGCATCAAAAACCACTCATAAAAAGGTCTATTCTAACCTGCCTCAAGCAGTTATTCCTTGAACACCAGTGACAAAACCACCTAGATCCTAGCTTCTACTTCAGGCACTCCAAGAAGAAGAAACCTTCTACAGTGTGGGCATCTTGGAACTAATCACTGCATTCATACCTCTAATAGCATTTAAGAACACTCTATACTCAATCATTTCCCTTCTCCTTCTGACATTCGTTTTACTTCTAGTTTCAACTCTTATCTTCCTTCTTCCACTCCTTCCCCCCCCCATGTTTGTAACTGGTGTTAGTGATTCAATCTTGTGAAGTGCTATCTCTAGTTTCCTGAAACTGAGTTCTACACTTTATGTTGTAGCTTTTGATGTGCAAATATTTTATCGAATCGGTAAACCGACCTCACTACCTAAGGCCTTTGAATCGTCTGTCTTTGACATATGTTATGTCTCCAAAACGCACCTAAAAGATGGTGGTCCTGTTTTAGCAGGTAATTTGACTGATATACTGACTAAACTTTAGAAGCTGAATTTAATCCTACCTGACTAGTTTTGATTACTTAACTTCCCAGCTTATAAGAAAAGACAGAGATCCTATTGTGAAAACAACGGAAGGAATTAGTTTGAATAATTTATTCTCTACAATATTAGCATCTGTAATCATGAGAAGATATCTGATGCTAGGGAAAGACCAACTCGGGAAAATATGAGTGATTTCCGACCTGGGTGAGGTCGTATTGACAAGTAATCCATCATTGGTCAGATTTCAGAACACAAGTGTCTTTACCGATGTCAGACATTAATTGTATTCCTTGATTTGCAGCCGATTTTCGGCTCCTTAGATGAAGAGTTTCTGTGCTACTCATCGTCATTAGATGGCCTACCTTAGTAGTACATACATCGCATGAAGACTCTCTACTCGAACACCGCTGATCGAGTCAAAGGCTTTAGTGAACTGTCATCAGAATTGTCTACTGCATATGGTGTTTGTTAGTGTTGCCTTCTATCCAAAGTTTTGTTTGGTTTTGTCTCAGTTGTCCTCCTAGGAATTATAGTCTCTTTATACGACTTTATGATTGGTCTGCTTTATCTCATAGCTTGGTTATTGATGGTGAATTAGTTCAATTCGTTGACCTCTTTATTTCTGAAAGTCTCGTCAGCTCTGATTAGGCGTTATCACTTCGGATTTAGTAGATGTGCCTCTCGTATCTCGCGATACTGACTGGTGTAGGAGCAAGACTGGTGGAATGTGGGTGCGGCCTATCCGAAACGTAATATCACTCCATAACGTTTTTGAAAGTTAGTCTGAACAGACTACTTGGTTCGTGGGCCGCAATCATCGGCTGAAGTTACTAGGTAACATTGTTGTGAATCAATCACAGTGGCTCATATGTATTCATTCTTTGTCTCTTTCTTGATCTTAAGATCAATTGTTATTTCACTCATATGTGCAATAGATTCTTTCCTACTGAATTACGTTTCAGTATTAATCTTATTAACATGATTTTGCTGTGCTAATGTGGTATGGAAATTTAGAGCAATGGGAATATGTATCAGGTTCTACGTTGTAAATGACTGCCTAACCTACTTTTGTGAGTGGAATTGAAGTGTGTCATAATCGGTCGGGGAACATTATCCGGCTTATTTGTAGAGAGTTCGCAAGTGATCAATCAACAACTTGTTAACCAAATACCTTTTATTCTATTACAACAGAATCATCATTAAAAGCTATATATAAGACGGGTGGAAAGTTACTACAGGTAGTAGGTTTCCGTATTCTATGCACTGACGAAGCTTTTTCTGTACACTTAGGGAGGCCCGGAATGTATTAAGGCTAAACTAATTTAGTCGATTCTCTATCAATGATCGTGATCCATACTTTTTCATAAGTGTTCCCTCTTTTCTCTTGACTAATCGACACCTAATTGTTTTTTCCCTATTTTGTTGATTACTTTTCATGACAATTTCAAAGTTTATCTTATGCTATCTCACTTATTGCAAGTGATTATCACTGTTTAGAATCCATCATATTATTTAAGATTACACAGTTCTGAGAATGATTTTGCGGGAAGTAAATTCCTTTTAATGAACCATACTGTAGTTTTCATGGCCCAATATCTTTATTTATATGTGGTTATCCTGAATTCGTTTATTTCTCTTGTTATGACGCGAAGAGAACTGATCTGTACTGCGTGCGGCCGCTTATTGAAGTGTGCCTAGTTGATAATTCGCGTCTGGCTTAAGCCCACTCAGTCCCAAGCCGGAGATAGAAGAATAAGACAAAGACCAACCAGACAGATCGGGATCAGATTCAAAATCAGATTATATTTTACACATTCCCTTATATATACAAAATAATCATGGTGATTATTCATCAAATAAAATTATCAACACTTTTAATAATACAATTAAATGTTGTCAAATGTGCTCACATAAAGTGATGAAGGTTTACAAATCATGTTAACAAAAAAAAATCAATACAACTTGATAAAATGAACAATTGTATTTCTAGGGATTTCGAATCCCTAACACCTCCCCTTTTTGAAAAAATGAGGATAATGATGATACGTTTCTTGAGACCAGTTCAGCTTTGGGTGTGGTCAGGTGAAAACTACAATTTACTCGAGAAAAAAAGAGATGATTAGTTACATCGAAAACTGGGAAATTACAATCTACCACTAGGCTCCTCCTCCACGGAATGTAGTGGGATCTTTGTGAATCGGCAGGAACAACACTTCATTGCATTGAACATGCATGGTCTTGAAGGCATCATTGCTGCGACTACGCGGATGAGTTAGGAAGTCGAGGGCTTGATCATGTCTAGGGCGTACAACCACAACAGTAGCAGTTTTCTTCTGTTTATTGAACCTCTTCGCTGAATACAGAGGCTTCTTGGGTACAACAGACAGTCTAGTCACGGTTCTCGAGATGACCTTCTGGACTGGACTGGCGGCGATGCTCCGCGCACATCTGTTGGGATTAGGGCTGCGAGACCTTGTGAATAATTCTGAGACTGCTGCTGGATTTTCATTTAATGGTTGTTTCATCTCTGGAACGATCTGAACAGAGGCCTCCAGCTCGATTTGTTTCTCCGAAACGGCAATACTAGGCACATAGGACAGATGCACCTCTGTCGGACATTCTGGTTGAACATGGGAGTCATTGAAAGATGTGGGCTTAGGAATTGCTTCGTCGATTACCGGCATGCTAATGCTGTTGGCTTGAATACCAGCTTGATGCAGCAATAGTTCAATCAACTGCTGGTTAGCCATGAGAAGCCTATGCATAGATAAGTTGAAGCGTTCACTGAAGGCTGACATGCCGAACTGCTGACTCAGCGAATAGAAAATGTGAAGCAAGGTCAACGATGAGAACCCGGAGTTCTGATTGGTTTTTGGTGCGACTCAATTTCTCGACCAATAATCAAATGACCTTGGTTAGCTGCAGATGCTGAGCTTGTTTAGGTTCGATAATTTTCACGCCCGTCGCCAATTGTTATGACGCGAAAAGAACTGATCTGTTGTGCGCGCGGCCGCTTATTGAAGTGTGCCTAGTTGATAATTCGCGTCTGGCTTAAGCCCACTCAGTCCCAAGCCGGAGATAGAAGAATAAGACAAAGACCAACCAGACAGATCGGGATCAGATTCAAAATCAGATTATATTTTACACATTCCCTTATATATACAAAATAATCATGGTGATTATTCATCAAATAAAATTATCAACACTTTTAATAATACAATTAAATGTTGTCAAATGTGCTCACATAAAGTGATGAAGGTTTACAAATCATGTTAACAAAAAAAAATCAATACAACTTGATAAAATGAACAATTGTATTTCTAGGGATTTCGAATCCCTAACATCTCTGAATATAATAGAACTCAACCACCAAGTGAATCGCTGAAAGTGTCGGATTTTTATTTATTGTGATTTTTACTAGTATAATTTTGTATCTAATCTCTGTTTTGACGATGAAACAGTTACACCTTTTTAATTCAATTAATTCCAATAAACAAATAAGTTTGGTATAATTATGCGACTTACTAAACAATTACAGAATTTATATTTTATGAAAATGAGTAGGATATCACTTACATTTAAGTCTAAATACATAAAGAAAAGTAAAATTAACTAGTAACTTATTTCAGTGACAATTATAAACACTCAAAAACAAACTTTCTAAAATACTGGTTATACGGTTATGCATATCTTGTCTGTTGCTAAGTATATTAAAAATAACTAGAATCCACGTGAATTAGAACTATGATATTCTGGACCCAAATACACTTAAATGAATTAGTGACACATAAGATAATGAATCCTTGATTATACAAATAAATAACAACAGTGCTGACAAATATTTTAGAGTAACTTATTCGTATCCTAGATGTTACTGCAATCATAAAGTTTCCCAACATCCCATTATATGTACATACTAAAAATCTTGATCTTTTATTGTCTAAAATCTGTTTAGCCAGACACATTTAGTTAATCAATCTGATTGGTCAATTTTTGTTGTATCGATTCAATAGACATGATTTTGTCTATCGTTCCATATTTACAGAAGAAGTGAGAAGAATATTTCTAAAAGAAAACAATAATAATTAGTTTGTTATCCATTATTTAATAAATACTCTACATGGTTGTCATGTGTAATGCAATTTCACTGAATTATTCTATTTTTGTTGGAGAACATGACTAATCATCAAATGAATGTGGGAACACAACCTCTGAAAACATTTTTAGCTCGTGCTATGTATGATAATTTGTCAGAAAATCCAAAGGAATTAAATTTTTCACGTGGTGATTTAATTACAGTTTTGGACAAAAATCCATCTGGTTTAAAAGGTTGGTGGGTATGTAGTATACGTGGTCAATTGGGAATAGCACCTGGTAATCGTCTTGAGTTGTTAGGTCTTATAAATGTAAGTGTTTTTATTTGTAGAGGTTTTTTACTATTTTTGGAAATTATTCGGTTAAATTTTATCTTCACTGGTCACTACTTCACAACGTTTGCATTTCTTAATAAGTGTTTTGAAACCAGTACTTGTAATTAATTTTACGTTCTATCCTATGTATTAATGCGTAATTTACATTACGATTCTATTTCAACCAGCTAAGGCCGTCAGTAGTGCCAGTGCAGTGCATCCTAGAGTAGTGAGTAGTGAACACAGATATAGTGGTAGTTAGGGTGCTAGGTGAAAATGACCTACTAATATGCAACACTGATCCAGTAAACGAATGAAAAAATCACCGAAAGTTCTGATTACACCATCTTATCAAAAATTAGAAGCTTTTTTGATAACTACATCTGTTACTTATTTATAAAACACAGGAACAGTCAAACGGTAGTTAAAAGAGTCAATATTTCATCAGTGATAAACTTTGCTTTTCCTCCTCTTTTTTAGAACCATCTGATCAATGCCATGATTGTTGTACACTTAAAGTGCTTTATGATTGTACTTGCTCTAAGTTTCTTTAAATTCTTCAACCCTAAAACAGGATCTCATTCAAGTGACAAGAACTAGATAAATTCATCAGTACATAACGATGAAAGTCAATTTAATCAGGTCACAATAAAGTCGGTGATGATGATATATAGGACATCTATTTATTGAACTTTCACGTCAAAACTGGTATGTCACAAACACAACCTACAGTAGACAACTAAAGCTAGATGAAGTACCTATTTAAAACTCATTAACTATTACGTCCTTTTGATCTGAATATGAGGGTTCATCACTATAATCAGTTAGATAAAAGACTATCCAAGTTTAAATGACGCGCATTCGATTAAAACCATCTAACAATTATTATATCTTGTTCTAATTAATCCAGACGATTTATATTAGTAAATGCTGAGCATTAGCATTATTGGTGTATATTTCGGTTATAACCTATCAGTGGGTTATTCAAATGTGTTCATATATTTCTCTCCTTCAGTATGTAAACTTAAAAAATAATCAGTTTATTAATTCTTAAATGATAATCTAAAGCAGTTAATGAAAATCGGGATTTAATAATCTACTGTAATTCCTTCACGTTTAAGTTTCAAAAAGACCTAATCATATCCACTATCTTATACAAAATTAAACACCTCGAGTTTCCGGTGCGACTTCATTACACTCCAACTATTTGGTATATATTTAGCTTTATTAAACCAAGACGGTTAGTATCATGTAGTAGTAACTAAGTGGAACGCGATTAATCACAACTATGGGATGAACTAAGTGCTTACTGGTGGAGATTACATACTAAATTAGGTTTTTCCTAAAGTATATCATGCGTTGATTGAATTAAAACTGTCTGTTTATTAGGTCTAATTTACTTTTTAGTTATAATAACTCATGAATTGTTGGATGTGATGAGAGTTTTACAGCCGTGATAGATCCCAACATAGGACTACCAGATGTCAAGCATTTCACTAATCTGCTTTATAATGAATGCGTTTCGCTCTCCTGTGATCCATTTTGCCTAGTTGTAACCTAGCCACCTCAAGATTATAAAAAACAATCAAAAGCTACTAACTGACATTATGCTTCGTTATTTTATGATAAAAATATATACAATAAGGATAGTTTTAATCATTCATCCAGAAAAATTGTCAGGTCATTTAGATCAACAGTTACAATTTCATCAAAAGATTTATAGACTTAGTAATTATTACAACACTACAACTGAAGTGCAGAACTCTATCCTATTAGGGTAAAATTACAACACTAACAGTTTAATGTTGAACTCTGTCTTTGTCTCGAAATAGTGTGGGTTCAGATTTATAAATGAATGTGAGTTAATCTAGGTTTCAGAATTTATTTACCTCCTAGTTTTCAGGTTTTACATCGCAATAGCCAACTCTTCCAGTTGTAGGCTAAATATTCCAAAGCTGATTTGGGGGATTATTTCACCAGGTATGACAAAAGTTGCCTTGTATCGCTGGACATCTCAGGATCTACTCAGTCTTATAAAATCTATTATTTTTGAAATACAAGATGTCAGACTAATAATTAAACCCAAAAGTAAGCTTAAAATCTAACCAGAAGATAGGCTTCAAGATTGTTATTAACAAACGTTTTGTGAAATATATTTTTGGAACGTTTTTCGCGCTAATTTTTTTGACTGTGTGTTTCGAATTATCGTAACGGTTTGCGTCTAACAAGAAGGTTCTTTATATTCAGGAGAGTGAATGGTTAAACTCTGGGACGAAAAGGAGTAAAAGAAAACAGTTAGCTGTCAACTCAGTAGACGCTTCAAGAACACATACATTTAATGATTAAATCAATCAGTCAAGGTATGGAATTATATAAGTGTCAGACATTGCGAATCTGTTAGTAGAAACTGGCATACGTAAGAGACTTAATATCCGTCACAAATGCGTTTCATTTTAATTATAAATCTGTTTGATCAAATGTAGTGTTAGAATGAGTTATGATATTTGACATAACGAAATCTACCACAAATGTGGTCACAGATTGAAGTAATCGTATAATATTAATTGAGAGAGAATGACCTTCTAACATGAACCCTACTGAGGCTATTACAACTACATCATACTTATTTATCATATAATTAATTCGAATTTTACTATCTTATCTTACAGGTCGATCTTAACAGGTCAACTAGAATGAAAAGTGGTGGGAGTTAAACGGAGACTTATTTTCCCCAAGATATGAAAAGAGTGAAAATAATTTTTTATCACATAAACAACTTTAAGTATATTTAGGATGTATTTAGATCTTCCCGTTGATTTGTCATGAACTGAAACTGATCACTCCCAAATAGGCTGGAATGTGAGTCCTGAATACCGCTTGCCAGTCACAATCCAACTTAAACAATGCTTGTGGTCTATCACTATACTGAGGTAATCCGCTCAGGATACACATATAGCAAGAAAGACTAACCAGTTTCAGTCCATGACAAATCAACAGGAAGATCCAAATATATCCTAACTATGTATGCATAACCGTTGCACAAGTGGGACTGCCTAGACTTAGTAGACTAATGGTGAAGGCGGTGTCGTTTGACTCTAAACGGACTGAGTTAGAGTCTAAATGTGAACATCATCACTAGGATGCAGGCATATCCAGATGACGAGCCCCAAACAGGACGATTCCACTTGCCAGTCACAATATAACTTAAACTTTTAGTATGTTTATTTTCCGTTCTGACAGTCACAATATCGGATTTTTAGGATGTCATTATCTGAGGGCATTTTCTGGTTCCGGCCAGATAGATTAAATATTCTTAAAAAATTAGAATAAATTCAACCAGAACTCATATCCGTAAATCTTACCATATTTCAGGGTGTATTTACTGTCTGCCCACTTTGACAGTGATCCGCATTTAGTACAAAACAATGCTACCATACTTATGACTCTGAATGTCCTTCATGATCTGAAATCACGCAAATACATGTAAAATTAAGTCGAACTGGAATTCAGACTCATCCTAATACAATTAAATAGCTTAGCAATTTGTTATTTGTTGAATGCATATTAAAGCAGAAATGAATCTTTTACTTAGTAATCAGTTAATTCAAAAATGTCTATCCTTCAAATGAACTCATTTTGTCTTAATTCATCTACTTAAATAAAACACAGTTCTCACTGTTTTAATTAAAAGAATTTGAAGAGTCCTAGTCGGTATTTAATATGATAAATATTCAAGCATATGATTTATTGCATTTTCGTTCACTTTAGCTCGGCAATTTTACAGTTATTCGGTACAACGGTATCAATAAACAATAATGTCCAAATTATAGTTCATATAAATCCTATTATATTTCAATGACTTAATAATATACTGGTTATGTAATACCCATTTGTTTATTCTTAGTTATACTGAGTCAGTTGTTTTTATTACATATTAAAGTTGGCAACAGAGTTTATTATTGGTAATATTGTCACAACATTCATATCATTTTTGTTGCCGATTCACAATCCAATGAAAATTACAAGTTATTCATTTTGATCAATATTCATTTATTTATCATAAATAATTTATTAAGAACAATGTTTTTAACGTATTGACTTTTATTAAAAAGATGTAAATTTTTATGATTTCTATGTAAAGTGGTTTTGAATCTCCCACATAAAAAGAGCATTTAAATGACAGTTGTGAATATATTACGATTTACAGTTGAGTTTTATGTTCCGATATCACCTATGTTGTCGTGTCGTTAAGATACAGTTGGCATTAGCTTGAACTTAGATGTCTACTGCTTATTTGGAGATTATGTAATAGGTCATTATTTAATCTAAACCTATCTTTTACAGAAGTTTACTGCCTTTCATTATCTTACTTATTACTGCTCATAGATAACCGTAGGGTTTTTCGCAGTTTGTAGGACTAACTTATACTTAGAAAGTAATAACTGTTGAAATCAAAAACAATCTGAAATTTCGACTGCATATTTAGCTCCTAATTTAAAATTTCTATAGTTGTATTTGATTGTAACTGATATTATTGATCAACCATGGAATTAAAGTACTAAACGTCTGAATGTTAAAATTTTTGAATTGCTTGATCGTTTATATAAAACAATAAATTGAAGGCATATTATTTTTAGGGTATGTGGAAACAGTCGATAAAACTAATATTTCAATAAGACCCGTTGATTTTTATACGTGAATGATATAGATCAATTGTATCAGAAATAAGGTAGGTATTACCGATGAGGCTGAAGGATCGTCGTGATGCATCAAAGATTGGCTTAAGTTGGGAATTTGGACTACTGTGTTCCTATTAAGTGTTCGTAAAAATATCATTTTCTCTGTATAACCCAAAGATTCTGAGCTCAATATTGTGTGAAATTATGAGTACTCACTTACGAGGAGACCCAGGATGGTATGGAACAGTTTTATAGTGCTTTTTGGCTTTCAGTGGTTCTTTGGCTAACATTAGTTTCTGGTGAAAACTTTCTTCCGGTATGATTTTTTACCTATGTAGTTCTGTCTGAGATATGATTGATTGTCTTATGCATGTCATCATTTGTCTGCTCTACTTATGTCTCCATCTCTTGTCACAAAGGAATAAAACATGAACTTTCATTTCATTCTTCAACCACTCAACGATAATCAGAAACATTTCTTTGGAATAACTTGTGCTGTATAATACCTTGAATAAAAAATATATCTTTGTGTCCATTCTGTTAGCTTTAATTAGCTAATTATGAAATACTATGTTGATAGTCAGTTCAATACAATACTTTTATATGTTGTGTAACTGATTTTATGAATTTCACCACTTATTTGCTAATCAAATACATTCAGACTCAGCGAAATATCTTATTCATGTTGTTTCCTCCACACAGCGATTTCATCTAAGTTATTTGACAAAATATAAGAGTACCTTTGGTGTTTGATATCTTAATAGATTGAATCAGTTGGTTATAATGCCATTCCTTCCTAGCTTTATGATGCTTAATAACTTTTCGTATCAAGACGATGGAGTTCATGGTCATAACTGTAGTCTAGATTAGTACTTTAATCTGCACAACTTAAATACTTAATTTGCAATGAATACCACTAAATCCGGATTCCGCTTTAGTAATTATTATTTACACTTAATTATAATTTGATTTTGCTTGACTAAATCAGTAACAACACTGTTAGTTTACATATTATTTAAGAGAGAAAAAAAATCTTGTATTACCTGCTTTCAAACTTCACCAACTTTATACATTATTCATATAAAAGTATTTTCGTTGATTTATCCTTGTTTGTGAAATGTTTATTTGTAGAAACAGCAACGTCTACTGCATCAATGAATCGTGAATAAATTTTATTCATTCATAAAATATTTAAAAAATTTATTGTCTGTAGGTCATTCAATTGCAACACAAAGGTTTTCCGGTTTCATATTGTGTTACTATACCAGATATTACTTAGAAATCCTTTTTATTTAGTTTCTTGTTTATATAGTATTTATAATTTTATAGTGATTTCACAAAAAAAATAACCTTTATTATTTACGCTTGATGTCGCTATGAAAAAATTAACTCTTTTACTAAATGTTTATGTACTCTGAAAATTACAATATTTACTTCAACATTTAAGCGAATACGTCATATGATTGTGATAATCGAAAGATAATGCACATTTTCCTGTCTATGAAACTATTACTTAATATTTTTAATTAGTAAACTGTTTTGGTTAATTTCATCAGACAACAGCAATGAATACTGTTGTTACTTCTGCATCAGGTGAGATTATCCAATTAGTTTTATTGTATCTTAATGTCTGTTGGAAAGTACCTGTTGTCATGACAACGCCTCGGAACGTTAAATATAGGGCATTCTATATATATATATATATATATATATATATATATATATATATATATATATATATATATATATATATATATATATATATAGAATGTCCCTGATAATAAGCTAAGTAGTTTGTGGCTCTTCTATATAAAACTACCAGTCGTTCAATTCAGGTAGACAGAGTGAGTTATATTCCATCTTATTATTTTGTTCAAAAAAAACATGGATAATTCATGTTTAAAAGTCGATATCGTCAACTTTGTAGGTATAGTGGTGATTATATAAATGAATCAATAATAATTGTTATAATTTTGTTGTCAATTCAAAATACATTTACAAAACTAAATGAAAGAGAAACTTTTCACTGCATGTTTATTTTGACCTCGGTCAAATGACCATAACTGTCCAAAGATATTATTCTTATCTTGTGCATATAAAATTACTGGTAGTAGACCATACCGAAACCCTTACACCTATGAAAGAACGCAATGTGACAACCATACTCAATATACTTTTACTAAATAATTTAGAGAAGGCAACTAATGAGTAAAAATCAACGATTATCTGATAGTTTATAACTTATTGGTAATGCTCACTGTCAACCTATTTCAGACTAGTGATATATATCACATTACCAGTGACCAACGTAATACTTTTTGTCTAGCTTAGGTTTTTGTTTCTTCCTCTTCCAAGTAATTCCAGACTTAAGAGGAACAGCTTAACTGAATTCGCTATTTTTCAGGGTTTATCTAACTGATATCGACTGTCCAAAACTTTTGATTTATTTATCACATATAAGATATTTTAAACTTATTTGTTTACTTACAATATGTCTTATTTTTCTCACTTAGAAAAACAAAGAGGAGAACTCAGATATCTATGATGACCCAACAGAATGGTGTATCCCGAATAACATCAGTCGTCAAAACAGCGGCAAAAATACCATTAACTACTCCACAAAATCAACGCAGCCAAATGCTGTTGAAGATACTCATACATCCATAAATCACAATTCATGCTCATTATATGAAAATATAGATTATTTTACAATATGTCCT
Source organism: Schistosoma mekongi (assembly GCA_034768735.1). Classification (NCBI taxonomy): domain Eukaryota; kingdom Metazoa; phylum Platyhelminthes; class Trematoda; order Strigeidida; family Schistosomatidae; genus Schistosoma; species Schistosoma mekongi. The sequence continues at coordinate 33,214,325 of CM068306.1, forward strand.
AGTTCATGTGGTTTAACAGATAGTGGAAATTTCTCTAATCAGTCAAGTGATGTTTCCTTCAGTGTACATTCAATAAATGATGGAATAGTTGATCAGAAATGTAATCCAGATAATTCCTATGAAGATTACGAAGTAAGTCATTTGTGAATAAAAGAGATATTGCCCTGACATTTGAGTTGTAATATCTTTATTTGCGTAAAACAAGTTTAATTCGAACGTTAGAGGAACTTCATACTTAAAGTAACACAACATTGTGAATAGACTGAATTCATAATTCTAAACCACTAATCCATAGTTTAAATGCTATTCGTACGACTTAAAGAACCTTGGTTTAACCTATTATGAGAATATGGATGAAAACTGTTAAAAAATTCAACACTTAAGTGAAACAGTTATCCACTGCATTCTATTTTTTAAAAAAGTTGCATAATAATAATTATTATTATTCTGTGATGTAACACTTCAAATTCAATAATCCCCCACTATACTAACATTAGTTTATGTTACTTGTAATTTATCATCTTGAATCAACTTATGCATTTATACAGTTTTACTGCATTTAAACATAGAATTTATGCATTCAAGACCAAATGTAACTATGTTTAAGTAATTATTTCATCATTGAGTTGTAACTTAGTTATAACAAAATAAAATTCATTAATTGGTGTAACTTCCAATGAAATCGATTATTTGTTAAATTACTATCATTACAAATAATCTAAATACGTTTGATTAATTAAGAAATACTTAATTACTTTTTTTTATGAAAAGAAACTAAAGTTATTTCTTAATAAAACACAATAAGATGAAATTAGTAAATGTAAGATATTTGTCTTATGTTACATCATTACATTGTATGCCAACTACTTATTTTATAATAAATTCTTATGATTAACAACTGCTTTGTTTTTATAAACTAAAATGAGAGTAGAATTCAGTAAATAGAAAACTAATTACCCGCGATTTTTTTTTGTAAAACATTTATACATTAAACTATTCGTATTGATTCTGTTTCTTTTTATTTGTGATTGAGAAAACATTACCTTGCCTACATAATATTAAATTCAACAACAATTTTGGTACCATAATTCAGAATTGTCTTTTGTTCATTACTTAATAACTTGTATTGTTTCAAGTGAATAGACATTATTCCATTAATGAGTATCATGAAGATTGTTGAATTTAGATTTTCACATTATGGATTAATTTAGGTTAAGAAAACAACCTAAAACTAGAATAGAATACACTGGATTAGTATTTCATTTAATCGTGAGATTTTTCATCAGTGAGCATTCATTTCCTTACTGATGATAGAGGCTAAGATCTTTAGTCTTCGTGGTGAGCGCTCAATCTGTAGACGACGGAAATGAATGATTCACACTCTTAACATTAGTCAATTTGTTGATATTAGGTGATTTTATTCAATATAATTGGTGGATAAGTTTCGCTACAAGTTACGCCTTTTTTTGACAGCTCTAGAATTAACTCTTAAAATTAGTTATCAGTACTGAAAAAACATCAAAGTAGTTCAGTCAGGTGTATGGTAGTTACACGGTCATGTGAGATAATACTTGAGTTTAATATGTTTAAAATTCCATCTGTCTGATAGTGATAATTGAGCAATTTACTAACAGATCTAAATATACTTAGTTGGTAAATGCGCGTCTGCCCTACGCCCACTCGGTCCCAAGCCGAAAATAGAAGAACCAACTAGACAGAACCAGAACCGGAAACAAGATCAGGAACGTATTGTATTTCAACCATACCTTTATATATATACAAAATCAGACCACACAGCAAACCAATCAAAAATCTAACATTGATACAGAACAAAGGAAATAGTGGCAGTGAATGGAGGACAACTTTCACACAACTAAGTAACTAGTTCATAATAATAAACAATATACTAAGAGTAAATATACTAAACGGGAGGACCGGGTAAGGGGATCGTAATAATCATAGAAGTGAAATGATTACATTATCCACAGTTATAATAATTTAAATAATGTTTTATAATGTTATGGTAAAAATCAAAGCAACCAAACAATGAATAATATTGTGTTCATAACGATTAAAAAAACGGATGTCATAAGTTCTAAATCTTTATCTTAGTATTTTTTTTCACTGGCCGGAAATAAATTACAGATTCGTATTTTGGTATCTGATTGGTTAAGATGGTTGTGGATCAGCGACAACACTTTTGTATTTCAGTATATATATATATATATATATATATATATATATATATATATATATATATATATATATGGGCATGGAATAAGTGAGTTAAATACATTCAATTGAAATGAATATCACCTTCATCGCGTATGTCTTTTTAACTAAAGCATACGATTTCAATCACTTATGAATTAAAACTAAATATTATTTTCATTATTAATGTGTTAACCAATAAAGTATTCAGCTGTCTAAACTTAATTTATCATAAATAACATAGTCTACTGTTACAAATTATTAGACAAACTTCTTCCAGTTACTGAAGGTAACTGTCAATAAAAGTAAAATCTGTTCATAATCCGTTCTGAAATTGACAGCATAACATTTTCTGATTCTGACTATTAAGTGATGTAGAAATTGTTGAGCTTAAAGTCATGTAGCGAGAACTAAACTTGGTTAAACAACTACCGACTGCCAGAAAACGCTGGATAGATGTTTCCTGGTTTTTATTGGTTATCTGATCAAAGTTGATCCGTGATATGAAAACCCATGATGTTTGCTTGTATACAAATATATGTATACTATTAGCGAAGCTTCTCAAGGAATAAACCAAGTTCTTGACTGTTGATGAATATAATTTGGGTGATATTTATGTTGATGGCTTTGGAGTTATTATAAACGATTTTCAGTGTAAGACAGTTGTCAAGTAATTTAAAGACATTTAGCACTCAGTTGAACTAAAATTTATCACGTGCATTCAAACAGTTAAGCAACAAACTGAATATTGAAATCCTTTAAAACTTATGGTTGTTAGAATATTTTTTTATCAAGTTTTTTTTCAACTTACTATTTATATGAATATTATTTAGTGAATGGCTAACTTTGAAACTAATACGTAGTAAACCAGTAGACAAAACTGCAACGTTTTGAATAAAGTCGAATTGACTTTCAGATGCAATGGAAATAGCATACTCATGTATATTCATACCACAAGGTTAAATATATCGAAATATCAACTTTATAGTTTACTAGTTTGCTTGGTGATGTCAAAACATGCATAACAAAGGCTAGCCATTTTAGTTTACAGTATCAAGATTGAGTAACAAAAGATGATATTAATAATTGATCTTACCTTTTATGATCTGTACTACGTATTCTTAAATTATTATTAGCATTAAACTTCCAGATATGTGAGTTGTAAGAGTATACAACTAAGTAATTCATTACTTGTAAATTTATCATTTATTGGCATAATACAACGAATACTTAACTTTTACTTACGCAGTTACATGATCTAAACCTTACAGCACTCTTGAATGTTTAGGCAATCAAGGTTATGACAATACAAAGTGTGAGATTTATAGATCTATACGAAGGTTTGAATTCAGTTACTAATATGTCCAAACTAAGTAAGCCATGATTTATCACCTGCTTAGATAAATAAAGAGTTGTATTATGATGAAGTGACTATACTTTGTGAATTATATCTATTATTAATCTACAACTTATATACTGAACTACTGGGGAGTATGTTGATGTAAACCTGATGGTTCTAGTGGGTGAATATAATTTGGGTGATATTTATGTTGATGGCTTTGGAGTTATTATAAACGATTTTCAGTGTAAGACAGTTGTCAAGTAATTTAAAGGACATTTAGCACTCAGTTGAACCTAAAATTATCACCGTGCATTCAAACAGTTAAGCAACAAACTGAATATTGAAATCCTTTAAAACTTATGGTTGTTAGAATATTTTTTTATCAAGTTTTTTTTCAACTTACTATTTATATGAATATTATTTAGTGAATGGCTAACTTTGAAACTAATACGTAGTAAACCAGTAGACAAAACTGCAACGTTTTGAATAAAGTCGAATTGACTTTCAGATGCAATGGAAATAGCATACTCATGTATATTCATACCACAAGGTTAAATATATCGAAATATCAACTTTATAGTTTACTAGTTTGCTTGGTGATGTCAAAACATGCATAACAAAGGCTAGCCATTTTAGTTTACAGTATCAAGATTGAGTAACAAAAGATGATATTAATAATTGATCTTACCTTTTATGATCTGTACTACGTATTCTTAAATTATTATTAGCATTAAACTTCCAGATATGTGAGTTGTAAGAGTATACAACTAAGTAATTCATTACTTGTAAATTTATCATTTATTGGCATAATACAACGAATACTTAACTTTTACTTACGCAGTTACATGATCTAAACCTTACAGCACTCTTGAATGTTTAGGCAATCAAGGTTATGACAATACAAAGTGTGAGATTTATAGATCTATAGATTTATAGATCTATACGAAGGTTTGAATTCAGTTACTAATATGTCCAAACTAAGTAAGCCATGATTTATCACCTGCTTAGATAAATAAAGAGTTGTATTATGATGAAGTGACTATACTTTGTGAATTATATCTATTATTAATCTACAACTTATATACTGAACTACTGGGGAGTATGTTGATGTAAACCTGATGGTTCTAGTGGGTCTTATAGTCAGATTGCATGTAGGTGAAGATCCTATGATCAAGTATCTAACCTAGTCTCAGATTACTTCATTGTGAAACCCTACTATAGCATCATATTTTATTAATAAATGTTACTTCTTTTGATATTAAAATCACTCAGCTGTAATTGTTTCTAAGTGTAAACAAATAAGTGATTTTAATGCATTAAAACTTTAAGATATTTTTAGAATATCTTTTTTAATGTTAAACTGTAGGTTAAAGTTTTACAGAAAACCTACTTATTTTAATTTATTTAGTGTAATCACTAGTTAAATTTGATTAGAAAATTTACATTGTTTCAAAACATCACTCACAGTTTACTTGATTTTGATAGAGTGCATTATTTTACTGGTTAACTATCAAAATAAAACATTGTAATAATGTAATTGACAATTACTTATAATTAGTATATGATTAAAGTAGTATACTTTAATTGAAATGACATATACAAAGAAAGTAATATTTATTTCACTTGAACATATGAAATATATACATATTATCTTTGATGAACACTGTCAAATTGTACAATTTATTTATCCATTAGTTAGACTAGGAAATATATACATATAAAAAATATTCATATGAATGTAATTATTTCTATAATGTAGAAGTCACTTTATATGGCTGTTTGTTTATTTATTTTTCATGAAATTGTTTTGCTATCATTAAAATTTGATTACTTACCGGATTTTTGAATGTAATTGATTAAAACAAACCATAGCAGAAATTAATTTTTTTTTGTAGATGAGTGAAGAAAAAGTTCTTTTATACTCGATTCCAAGTCATGATATTATGGGGGGGGGTATTAAAAATTTTATTGGTTAATCCATTCTGTTGTCAAATGAATCAACACAATCCATTGTATCTTACGTGTAACTTGGTGTCTTAGCTAAATATAAATTTTTTGCTGTCATAGGTGGGACATGGTTTATTATATTCCTCTGCTATAAGTTTGAATACCTCAAAAATCAATTCGAAAACTTCCATGTAAATTAACTGATATATATTAGGTGCATAAAACTAATACAACATAATCACATCCTAACAATAACTAATTTTTGCGCTCCATTCCATGGTTTGATCAACCGGGAAGTGATAACCGCCCTCATACCTCCAACAACACTCGAGATCATATCTTTCGCGATCAAACATGTTCATCTTCACTGTTTTCTATTATTTGCACTTCTCCCACTACATCTTCTATGCGTACCACTTGTACTGGTCGTTCGAGTTCCCGAAAGGCCATACTAGGTCTCATTAATTGGAGTTCTAAACTTCATGCTGGGGGCTTTTAATGTACGTACTCTGTGTCAAATCGGTCAACAAGCCGCCTTAGCTAAAACACTAGAATCTCTTGCAATTGATGTATGCTGTGTCTCGGAAACACGCATACAGGACCCTAGCATGGTCATCCGTTTGACCTCACTTAATCAATTCAGTGGAACAACACAATTCACTCTTAGTTTTTCTGGAGACGCTTCAGCAAGCTCACGTGGCCTTTCTGGTTTAGACATGACACTAAGCTTACGCTCAGAACAGGTACTTCTCGAGCGGATTTCCGCAGACAGTCGTTTATGTGCTATTCGTCTAAATGGCACAGTGCGAACTCGGAAAGTTAGGGACATACGCCAATGCCTTTTTGTGGTCTCTGCTTATGCCCCCCCGCCACTGACTACAGCACAGGTGGAGTGAAGGACGAGTTTTGTATAAAGTTTACTATCCTCCTTGAAACAGCTAGGCAATCAGACAGTAATTATAGCAGGAGATTTTAATGCCCAAGTAGGTAGGCTAAGTCAGGCTGAAAAACACTTAGGTGGGTCATTTGGCATCCCAGCCCAGAGAACAGACAACGGAGATCGTCTGATGCAACTGTGCGCAGACTACTGTTTATTTTTAGCTAGGACGAACTTTAAGCATAAGGTGAGACACTGTTTAGCATGGCCACCCCCAATATCTACACAACGATGGACACAAATCGGCCACATCGGCATCAGCTACCGTTGGAGAGGCTGTATAAAGGACTGCCCATCATTCTGGAGCACGTGTTTGGATCCTGACCACGCCCTAGCGAGAGCACGTATCTCTATGCGTTTCACTGGTCGCAGAAAAGTCACATCAAACAAACCCTTTAGATATCACTTTGTGACTGAAAATGCTAAGATTGCGTTTAGGAATGGTTTGGCTAAGTATTTAGTCGCCCAAAACCAACAGGTTCATCCCGAAACAGCTTGGAATGATTTTAAAGCAGGTGTGAACGCAGCAGCGTTATCTGCATCTAACCTCAATCCAAAGGTTATGAAAGACCACTGAATCTCTAGAACTTCTAGTGAACTGATGGAGGCTCGAAAACTCATTCCAGCAGGCTCGGAGTATGATGAAGAGCGAAGACAATTGAAACGTAGACTGACAAAGAGTCTGCGTAAGGATCATGAACAGTGGTGGGCAACGAAAGCAAAAGTGATGGAAACATCGGTGGCAGCGGGCAATAGCAGACAGCTGTTCCGGCTTATCAAGGACACCAGTATTAAGAAATCGGCGGTTAGTAAAATTATCTCTGAAAAAGATGGGTCTATGATTCACTCTCAGTCTAGAAGATTAGAAGATGGGCGGAACACTTTCAGGAACAGTTCAGCTGGCCCCCAGATACTCTCAGCCAACTCACTATCCCCAAGCTACCCGAATGGAAAACTGATACAGGTCCCCCCAACTCTCAGTGAGGTTGAGAAGGCTATAAGTAAATTGAAACGAGGAAAAGCAGCAGGACCTGATATGTTGTCTACTGACATCTTTAAGGATGGTGGTTCAATCTTAGATGACAGGTTGACTGATATATTAGCCAAAATCTGGAAACTGGACACCATCCTATTAGACTGGTCCCGATCTCTGGTCGTTCCAATTTACATAAAGGGACAAAAATCCTCTTTTGATTACCACAGAGGAATCAGTTTGACTAATATAGTATGTAAAATATTATCCATTGCAATCATTCGGCTTTTATCCAACACGAGAGAACAGTAGACTCACAAAAACTAGGCTGGTTTTAGACCTGGACGTGGTTGCATTGATCAGATATCCACCCAGCACCAGATTCTAGAACATAGACTTATGTACCAACGTCCGACTATAGTTGTATTTTTTGACTTGAAAGCATATTTCGACATCGTAGACCATGAAGTCTTGTGGCAAAGTTTGTCACTAAAAGGCGTACCTCAAAAGTACATAAAACTTATAAAGGCTCACTACTTAATCACCACTGGTCGAGTCAGATCATATGGCGAACTGTCACGAGAAATTTCATCCTTAAGTGGGGTTCGTCTGGGTTGCCCCTTATTCCCTTTTATTTAGTTTCATTATAGATGTACTCTTAAAAAACCTATTCACTCCCTTTAACTCCCCAGGAATTACCCTCCTTCCAGGAGGCCCTCTCCTCGATTTAGAATACGCAGACGATATAGTCTTATTTGGTGAAGACGCGACAATATTAAGAGTTTCCTGTACACCATGAGTAGCAATCCAACCATATTCGGTATGTGCCTCTCCCCTTCTAAATGCAAAATGTTACTCCAGGACTGGCCTGCTCCTTCACCTGGGTTAGTTATAGGGAGTGAAGTAATTGAATGCGTTGACCACTTCACTTATCTCGAAAGTTATTACCCCAGGTGGGTTGGTGTCTGACGAGATCTCATCGCGGATCCAGAAAGCCCGATTGGCATTTATCAATTTATGCCACATGTGGCGCAGGCGAGATATATGTATCTCAACGGAAGGCCGGGTGTACCACGCAGTAGTCCGCGCCGTTTTAACATATGGTTGCGAGACGTGGGCTATGAAAACCCAAGATATGCGTCGACTTCATGTATTTGAAATCTTCGTAGCATCACTCGTATATCATGGAACAGTCAAATAAGTAATATTGAGGTTAAAAAAATGGTTCTTGGGAAATATGGTAAATTAGTCGAAGAGGTCACTAACCTTCATTGATTGAAATGGTTGGGACGTGTTGTGCATGCCAGACTACCGCCTACCCCGTTGCGCAGTGTTGGCTAGGGTTCAAGTAGGATGGAAGAAGGGTAGGGGCAGGTAGGCCAAAATATGGCATCAATACATGAAGTCCTTGACTGTTAGTCTAAGCTATGTTGATAGATGCAGACTGTCTGGTTGGGATCCGCGTGATAGTCGCAATAAATAGCTGGAGACACTGGGCGACATGGCTCAGAATCGGTCACAGTAGAACAAGTGTATTCACTCTTTAAACTCATCTAGATCTTGAATTCTCTTATTATTTTCTGCACACCTTTACTTTACTTCTCCCTCTTGTATTCTGTTATTATGTTACCTCTGTAATCTCGTAGTGCTAATGTGGTATGGCAAGTTGAACCTAGTTCTACGTTGCTGATTATAATGAATTTTTACGCTCTTAAATTTAGTGACTAGCTAAATCTGATTAGGTTTTTGAAATGTTACTGAACAAGTTGGTTTTGTGAAAAATTACTCTCCGTAACAGTGAATATTAGTCATGTCTATAATTAAACTAACAACCGATGAGCATTTTACAAACAATCAATTTTTTAGTTCATTGAATTCGTCACAGACTGATGCTGACAGAGTACCACTGAAAACCAGCAGGCACTGGACAGCCGTTTCGTCCTAGTAATGGATTTCCGGGCAGTGGATGCTCTGGATCACGCCCTAGGGACGCTCACCCTTTTGGACCATTGGGCCGGCACTGCTGTCCAATGCTTCTTGGTTTTCAGAGATACCTTGTTAACATCAGTCTATGACTAATTCAATCAATCAATCAATCAATCAATGCCTGTTACTCCAAGTGGAGCATAGACCGCCCACCAGCATTCTCCAGCCAACTCTGTCCTGGGCTTTCCGTTCTAGCTCTTCCCAAGTGCTGTTCATTCTCTTCATGTCTGTTTCCAATTCCCGACGCAATGTGTTCTTGGGTCTTCCTCTGTTTCTGTGGCCTTTAGGATTCCAAGTCAGTGCTTGTCTTGTGACACAGTTTGATGGTTTCCTCAGTGTGTGTCCAATCCATCTCCAGCGTCTTTTCCTAATTTCTTCCTCAACTGGAAGTTGATTAGTTCTCTGCCACAACAGGTTGTTGTTGATGGTATCTGGCCAACAGATGCGAAGAATCCTACGCAGACAGTTGTTTATAAATACTTGTAACTTCTGTAGGATACTTTTTGTAGTTCTCCAAGTTTCAGCTCCATACAACAGGACTGTCTTCACATTTGTGTTGAAAATTTTGACTTTTATATTGACTGAAAGTTGGTTTGAGTTCCAGATGTTTTTCAGCTGTAAAAATGCTGCCCGTGCCTTACCAATCCGCGCCTTCACTTCCGAATCAGACCCTCCGTGTTTGTCGATGATGCTGCCCAAATATGTAAAGGTTTCAACGTCTTCCAGAATTTCTCCGTCAAGTGTAATTGGGTTAGAGTTTGTTGTTTTGTATCGGAGGATCTTGCTTTTCCCTTTGTGTATGTTGAGGCCTACTGCTGCTGAGGCTGCTGCTATATTGTTGGTCTGCTTCTGCATTTGATGATGTGTGTGAGAAAGAAGAGCTAGGTCATCTGCAAAGTCCAAGTCATCTAGTTTCGTCGATGTTGTCCATTGTATTCCGAGAGTGCCTTCAGATGTTGCAGTCTTCATGATCCAGTCGATGACCAGTAGGAAGAGGAAGGGCGAGAGTAAGCAGCCTTGTCTAACACCGGTCTTCACTTCGAATGAATCTGTGAGGACTAATTCAATCAACTAAACTTAATACCAATGTTTAATGACCATCCCATTTCAATCAACTCTTTTGATAAATTTAGATAATACGATGAGTAGATGAAGTTTATCAGAGTTATATTTACTGTATAACGTCACTACTATAAAGTGATCAGATTTTGATGCTATACGTTATTGCCTAAACAAAAATCGATAAACAATATAACCTGTTTATGGGTGTAACAGTTACTCATAATTTATTCATTTATTTCATTCTTCAGTATATGTATATTTATTAACTGACTATATTTCTTATTTCTGAATTTAAATTTTTAGGATTTGCCACCTAATATACCAGAAGAATTTCGTGATAAAGATTATTCTGTCAAATATGAGCCAATTAATTCCAATTTTTGTGAACAAGAAGCAATACTAAATGGTACACAACATACTAAAGATTATTTAAAACAATCTAATAATGATCTAATGTATCCCTTAAAACTACAAGAAATATCTAAAGACAATAAAATAAAATCTATTTCAGATTTGGTGAATTCGCCTAAAAAAGATAACTCATTAGATTATCTACCCCAAAATAATACTCTTCATTCATCTATTAAAACTAAATCTACTGAAGCTATCGATGAACACCAGTTTACACCATCGTCGTTTGAATTAACTCCGAATACATTTAAATCAGTGGAAGAATTTATAGGATATTGGTTACCTATTCAAAGACGTATACATGACAATTGTTTGAATCTAATGAAAGCAATACATCAGTATAATATAAGAAATTCTACACGTTTATTAACACGATTATTTGCACAATTAAATAATGAAATAATAATTATTAGTCAGTTATGCACTGTTATGATTGGTCTTTCTAAACAAGTATCACTAGATAATGGATTAACGTATAAATTCATTATATATCGTCAAAATATGGAGAACTTGTCGGAAATGTTTATAAAACTATCAAAATATACTAATATTAAATACTTAAATGATCATTATGAAGAATTTGCTAAACAATCAGTTCATTCAATTGATATTGATAATGATGTTAACGAAAATAAAACTATATTTGAACAAACTATTCAGGAACTACTTACTGAAGTAAATTTATTTTATACAACAATATTAGCAAATTCTAAAATATTGTTTAATACGTCAATAAATAGATCTCATGAATTAAATCAAAAAGATTGCTTATTAACAACAACAACAACAATAAATGGCATTAATAACTTAAGAACTTCTATTCCATCGTTCACAACAGCCTCCATTAATCATTCATATCAGTATTCAAAGGATAAACAAAAGTTTTTATCAAAATCTCATGAATTCATCAATACTTTGGGTAATTCTAATTTTAATCATGAAACACAATTTAATAATTTAGATTTTAAAACATTATCACAACTTTGTTTTAGTTCATTAAATATTATTGATCATTATTTGAATTATTTAACACCATTTCAAAATGATACTTTGAAAGTTTATTCACCATGTTTAAAAAATCTAAAGAAAAATAGTCTGTCTATACAATTTGTTGTAGAACAAACTAAAATGGTAATGAAATCATGTAGTCAATTGATACGTTCTACGATATTGATATGCAATGAAATGAAACAGTCTTCATCTACGCTAACATATTCCTACGTTAGCGATGATAACAACCATCCCAATACAGTTGTGTATGCATGGTTATTATCAAAACTAGAGCACACAACTGATAAACTTTGTGAATCATTAAAAGGTTTAGTAACACAAACTAAAGAAATTGCAAAATTTATTACAAATGAATCAGAAACTTTTTCATCTAATAAAATTATCCCAATACCTGGTCCATTATTACAACGTTTAGATGGAGCACTAAAATCTGTTCAAAATTCAATTGAAACAATTTACGAACTGACAAAAAGTAACTGTCGAAGAAATAATTACATGTATTCATCTACTGTACACATAAAAGACTAGATTTTTTTATTGTAACCATAAATTAGTCTAATTATTAATTTTTTTGGCATATCCTCTATGCTTATAACATTCATATTGTTTTTTTTTATTTCAATTGCATTAATTAGTAACATGTTACATAGGTGTATGCATTACTTAAACATATAAATGTATACATATAAAAATCATATCACTTATATTAACGAATGTATTAAGTAGTTATTCTTACAGCTTATGTTTATAAAATTGTTATTGAATTTTCTTTTGTGTTACTAAGAGAATACAAATGATTATGCATTTTGATTTCATGTTTACTTTTAAATAATGTTTTTATTTGCTTTAAAAAAAGAATATTTATTAACGAATATAAACGAGTAAGTATTTTTGTTTTGTTTCGTTGTCAAGCAACTTTTACTGCCATTTATAATAAACAATAATCATATTTTTTTTTTGAGAAATACATACATTTGTAGTGAATGTTTGTGGTTATCTTTTAGAAACCTAACTTGTTGTTGGCATTCTATCATTGTTGATTTGATATTTTATACAAGCGAATCTAGACTATCTATTATAACTTCTGTTAGATTGTAACTGGCAAGTGGAATCCAAAATCTATGTTTCGTCTAATTTGTGACTCATCAATTGGATGTACTTGCATTATTGTAACTTTTTAAAATGAAATACTTTTTAAAAGTTTATTGAACAATAAGGTTAGAAAAGATAAAAGATTGTGTACGTTCATGTATATATATATATATATATATACATTTGTTTTTCCCAGAAATCAATTTCAAATATCCTGATTTTATTATTGGAGTAAATGCTATATGATTTGGAAAAGTTGGAAATTCTCATTTTGTAAATTGGAACATATGATTGGAACAAATTATATTGTTCTCAATTAGGCCTACATTAAGTTTTAATCTAATATACAACAGTATTTATATTCACATATGAGTAATATTAAACACCAGTAATAAGAAAATGTATTATATAAAATTAATCATAATAAGTGAAAAGTACAGATTTATAGTAAGATGTTTAGTTTACTAACAGAGGTTAACATATTTGAATCAGTTACAATAATTATTTCAACACTGAGAGTAGGAATCAACTATTAAAATAGCTTAATAAGAGATGATTGAATAATTAATTTGAAAATATAAGTAATGGTGATAAAATACAGAAAAGATAATGAACATCATAGGGTATGAATAATTTACTAAGTCATCTTTGGCCAAGAAAGAAACAGCAGGGTTATGTGCCTCTTTTAAATATATCGACTAAGGTTCCTAGTTCGACTCCAACCACTTTATTGAACCTAAGAGACGAATACTGACCCTAATAGGGAAACTGGAAAGTATTCGATAAATAGCTGAAGGCTCCCGATTAAGCCAACACATGATCATTGTCAACTAAGTGTGATATTATAAAACTCTGTAATGATTTATTTCTACTCTTTCCAAATATTGATAATCGGTAGTCTCGTACGCGTTGGCTCAATTGTGAAGTAGTACCTTCTGTATAACTTTCTGCAGTGAAGCTAAATTGCTAAATATAGATTGATGTGATGAAACCAGATTACTTATCTTTTAGTTGAAGAACCATTGTTAGTCCACTAAAACGTGATAAATATAGATTCATATCCTTCACATTGAATATGAAAACAAATTATCCGGTAATGCTTCTGTTAATAGTGGTCGTTTACTGTACATCCTCCCAGTTATCATGAGATCCTTGACAAGAACTAACTAAAAGAATATGATATCCGATATTAACCAATCACCGGTAATTTTGTGCGTCATTCATTATCATCGTTTTCACAAAAACAGATGTAACTAAACTATAGTTATTAAACCTTTCCGTGTTTAGATTAAAAAATAAAAAAGACCAATTTCATGCATAACGAATATCTAGCTAAAAAATTACTGTAGTTTGTATTGTGATATACGATATAAATCCTGCAACAAGTGTAAAAATGTCACTTGAAAATGAGAAAAGAAAGGTAATTGGATTTTTATATTGACTGCTAAACAAATAGCTGAAATTCATTGCGGTGGCTATATTCATTAGAGTTTAATAATAGTAGGAATGATAATCAAGACAGTGAAGCACAGTTTTTTTCAAGTTCAGTGAATTTAGACGATAAACGTTGGTCAAATGATCATAGTAAATCTGAAGTGGTTTTCTCCTGAGTTAGTAGGTAGATTAAACGAACTTCTATATGGTTCACGAAATTCGTAGAATACTCTAAATCACTGATCACACTCATAGAAACGTGTGAATTGTTTATATGGTAATCAAAGTCTTCGTTGATCGGTATAGTCTCTAGAATGTCACAACATGTAGTCACAAAGAACTTGACGAACTAAAAAACCGGTAGCCCAGAAAAACAAAGAAATTTCAAGAATAAGCGTTAGGCTTTCCAATTCTTGAAAATAGCTTCTTAGTTTTTATTGTTCTAATATGTTTGGCTTAAGGCCACGACTACATGCATTGTCAGTATAGTAACTAATCACTAACACTACATGAAAAATGTTTTATATTTATAATTGATTTGGATCAAAAAATGTTATTCACTCGACTCTAACTCATTATTCAGTTGGCCCTGTGTTTAGTGCTAAATATGAAATCTATTTACTTGATTTCACGTTTATGAGTGGCGAAGCCGAAGGAAATGTCTGCGTAATAGTTCTTGATTCACGGTAGTTTTCCAAATGATCTCTCTTTTGAGGAAAATGATTTATCAAACTCCAAAAATGTGTCCATGTTACTCATTTATGTTATTGAAGTTTTAAAAAGATAGCTAATGCAGGACATTCTGCATACTCCTGTACTAATAGTTAATATATCTATATGCCTGAATATTATGAATATCAGTCAAACCATTTTATTGATCCTCTGAATTAAACCCAGTTATGGTGAAAAATACTAGTTGAATTATCCAACGTTAGAAGAGTGCCTAGTTGATCACTTCACGTCTGCCCTACTTCCACCCGGTCCCAAGCCGAAGATAGAAGAACATAAGACGCCAGAGGTTCTAGACAAAATGCTATTATATTTCACATATTCCTTTATATATACATATATACATAAAACCTGACCACCAATCAGGATACTAACATCAATACAAAATAGGAGCAATTCCGAATGTGATCTGAAGTAACTTATACACAATTGACTAACAATAGTTCATCAATGAGAAACGACATACTGACAGTTAATGTGTCAAATGGGAGGATAGGGCAAAGGAAACTGTATAGTAATAGAAATATAATATCCACCTTGTATGCAACCAAAATTAATCAAATAGTGTACAGATAATTAGTTCTCATAGATAATCAATCTTCTTTAGGTACCCGACATATCAAACCCATTATAGGAAGCTTTCTTCTTTTGTAGTGGAGCATTTCTTGATCACTAAGAAGCCATCCAGTAAATTCCATTTTTACGCCCCTAAGTTAGTTAGAGATTTCATGTCTCATTTTTGACTGCACTTAACTACGATTTTATCGTCATAGTGCTCTTTATCGCTTTATTTCCCACAATATTTCTTATGTGATTTTCTCTAAGAATTGATCATCCGTAAGAATATCCTTAACAGACAACCTGCATGAAATTGCTAGTGTTTAAACGTCTGTTTCTGGCATGAAGTCATAGACCCCTATAATCCTCTAATACGGCACATAGCATCACAACATTTAGTTGATATTTCTACGACAGAATAAGATTTTTTACTACACTACAGGTTGCGTAGATAGTTATGTACTGTCTAAATCTATATGCGAAATTCTGAAAATTGAACATGAATTTAATATAAACACCTGTCAGATGCGAGAGAAGATACTTATTTCTATATCGACTAATTGAAATGCATTTAACAAATTAGTAAGCAAATGTAACTAAATATGTCAAACGCAACGTTACACCTGAGAAAATCAAATTGTCACTGTCTAGTGATTATCAAATTGGTAATGATTTAATCAGTTACGATTGTTATCTAATTAATTCAGTTTTTTTATGTCCTCTATTTGTTACATATTCAATAGGTGTGCGTTAAACGATTTGAATACCTTTAGGAGGTACAGTCATTTTATCAGAAAATACCAAATTCCAGAAAAGAGAACATTCTTAATGTTCAATTGTGAACTGTATATTAATATGTGCTGCGTTAAACGTTTTGAGTAATTATTCGAATCGTTTAACGCACGCTACCTATTAGATATATAACACAAAGTGGGCCCAAAAAAGGGTATTATTAATCAAACTAATTTAAGTATATTGCAATTCTCAGAGGCCGTTTAAATATTAGAGGTTATAACCTAACCTCTCTATTCAAAAGAGTTCGTAGTTAACCTTTAAATACCCTAGCAATAACAACATTGTTTAGTTCACGCCTTATTTTATTACGTTTTACCTAAGTGAGAATAAATAACAATAATATGATTTTTTTTTACATATCCTTTTAAAACAATTTATCTTATTGAAAAATGTGTTCAATAACAAATTGAATTGAATTCCTTCCTCCAACCTAAGCATAAATCATTTGTTCCTTTCAACTGTTATACAATGTCTGTTATTTAGATATTAATAAAGTGATTTAAAACAATGTTCATTGAACTACTTGAATTTCAAAAGAAAAAGTAGATGATAAAATTTCACTACTCAAATTATCTGATATTCAAAATGATACGAATTTTTTTTTCCTATTCTTTTCTTTGTGTCTAATAACTAATTATGGTTGAAAGTTTTTTTCTCTGGTTAGCGTTTCTTTTAACAAAGTAGTATTATACGGTATGGCATTGCTAACCCACACCCAACTCTTCTCCTTTGTCGAGGCTTGGGACCAGCAGTAGCCCTCGGGGAAGAGGGGGGGTTGATTTCAAGCGGAGTTATAATATTTGTTTACAAATATATGGATTACTTCATTAGGACTATTCTGTTATTTTTATTTTTTGAAGTTTTATAATGAAAAAATTAGCTATTTGAATTAAATGCAATATTTTGCAGAAATATTTATCTAGATACTTTGTGAAGAATTGGTTTAACTCAAACAACGTTTTCATCATAACTAAAACTCAGTATAACGGTTGTCATTCAAGTATTAATCGACGATGATAAATTATTTTTGCACTATATTATAAATTGACTGAAGTTGTAAGAAGTGATCAATTAGCAGTAAGCAGTATCGTATAGTTAACTCACTAGTGTTAATTAGTTCTATTGGTCAAGCCATAATATCGCCACTAATCTTAGTGGCTTACTATCACCATTTACAATGAATGATTCATATAAGTCATAGCATTGGAGTAAAAACCGAGGGCAAGATGTTATACTACTAATTGCTTGCCAAAAGGTATAGCCAGAAATTTTAGAGAGTCGTTGTTGGTTATGGCATTTAAGCCTACAATACCTAGTTTCCATAATCTCATATCATGTAGTATGCTTAAAGTCAAAAATAAAGATTATTGGATTCGAAATTATTTGTCCATTTCTATGATTTTCGTCACGAGTCCAGAAGATCTTGAGTTCAATCTTCTAATGAAAAATCTCCGGATATAAAATAGCAGATGAATGTTTCCACTTAATTATCTAGCTACGATTAGTCTCATTATTAAAAAATATCACTAGAACGTCGAAGAAAGTGAATTAATATTTACTTAGTCGTGTCACCGCGCCTAGTAGAAACAATATTTCAGTACAGTTCACAATTTTAGTTACCTTCCAAAATCTTAAATATTCTTTAACTCCATAATTAGTTTGATGGTTAAAATTCGTTGTTCAGTATTGAAAATTCACAGAATTTACAGTTTCCAACAAGAGTTTAGATAAACGGGAAATGACAATTGAAATGGAAGAAACAATGACTTGGTTCAGTGATGCGATATATTTTCAGTGATTTTATTCTTAAATTTATACAATAGCACACATGTATATTATTCTGATAATATAATCACAAATGGTTAAACATGGTAACAAAAAGAGATGTACAAAAGTCATCATTAATTGCTAATGCTTTATTGGAAGTTGAAAAGTGGATATCGTATAAACTCAATAAAAATTTGTCATCTAAATATGAGGTTGTTTATACAGTAAAAGCAGTTTGGTATATTAGTGACGTAATTTTATAATTTAAATAGTTAGCTCTTATTTTTTACATGTAAAAATTAAAATGCCGCTAGGACATAGTTAAATATGTCTATTGTTTATTGAGCAATTGTTATATATTTGTACTAATTCTATTAACCTATTAAAATAATGAAATTTAGAATCTAATTACAGATTAAGGTGAGCACTGTTGAGCAATACATTCATACCCATAAGCAATTGTAGTTCAACACTACAAAATATGACTAGGACCATTTGATCTTTTAGTTTAGTGACTACTGGTTTGATTAGTAAACTATAAATTAGACACTGTATTAATCACGTTAAATTATTTTGACCATATGATTTCATTACACCATGCTTTTTTGACTTTCAGTACTATACACTATTTAAACTAGCTTGATCGCTTGAGCTAATTTAGATTATTCTCTGCACTTTTTGCTTTCTTTCGCTAAAATTAAAGCATCAGCATTTATATGATCATGCTGTTGATAAGGCATGACACGAATGTTTTCTCATGTTAAGATTTTGCATGTATAACTTAAAATACTCATTAGTAGTATATGTTTCATGTCAAAATTAATAATTCGTTTAAAATCAGTTTCTTGGGTATAAAAGTCGATTATAATAATAACTACAGGTGGCTTATGTAGTAAAATTGATACTTATGTAATGTAACCATTGGTTCTTAGTCAAAGATAATATAACTCACAACATATTAAGCTTACGTAACTATTGGTATATCATAAGTATAGCGTGTAATAGAACTGATTACCGTTGGGACTGCTTTTAGATTAAGGTGAAAAAAGTAATAATATAATATTAGATCAGATTAGATATATGGACGAATATTATACAATGTAACGAATAATAAAAATTAGGTAAGAATAGATTAAGTGAAATACATGTTAATTAAGTTCTTTATGACAATTATAAGTTCTCTACAAAACTTGGAGTTTCTGGGTTCGATTTTATGGCAGAATTGAGGGTTTGTATTGCTGTGGAGTTCAACACTTGGACAAACGAAGTTTTCAATGCCCCCTGGTAGTTGATGCCATTCTAAGGACATTCATCTGTGACGAATACAAGCAACATAATCAAACTAAATGACATTCGCCACAATACTACTTAAAATCGATTATAATAAAGGAAATTCTTGAAATCATGCTTGGATTTTAGTCTTCATTTACATCAACGTGACACTGAAGTATAACAAACTGATTTTTGTGAAATAAAAAATATACCAAACAAACTAGCATTTTTTTAATATTTTACGACTTACAGTAAAATAATTTTCAGGGAAGTTTATTTTAATTATCCTTGTCAAGAGATTCCTATTACCATACTGAAATTGAAAAATTAATTGACAATCTACAAAAGTATAAATGTATATCGAACATTACCATCTAAACGTTTGGAAAGTAAATTTACACAGATACTATTTGTTACTAAAGTGTTCTTTGTGTATAATATGTACTCTCAGAATGTATGTGCTTGTGTAACGTCGATTACAAACAGCTCAGTACAAATTGTGATCAATAAGACAAAAAGAAGTGGACTTAAAATAGTGCCAGTGGAAGTAGAAAGCTTAGCTAGAGAGACCTAATTTGGAAATTACGTGCAAAACTGAATAATAATACTTACAGTTCCCAACTTATGTTTTTAAATACAGATGAGAAAATGCATCTGCCTTATGATTACTAGTTATAAGTCAAACTACCTGAGGTCCTTGACTACTAATAATGGTTATATCTTTAACTTCAACCATAAAGTTTAAAATGTTTAAGTTGGCTCAGTTCAACAGTCAGTGACTGTATAGTCTGTTGTTGTTATTGTGATGTGACTCATAAATCATATCTTTGTCATTCCTATTTCAATGGCACACTTTATAAAGCAAGATAGTATATGTGGTAATTTTTGAACCAAAAATGGTAAATCTTTCTTCCATCCTCTCTCTAATTACATAATTGTTTTTATTCGCGTTGTACACGTTTAAACTGAAACTGAAAACGCTAAAAGGTGTGATATATTTGTACTTATTAAGTTTTGATGGTTAAAAATAAAGCAACAGTTTTATAAGCAAAAGCATATTTAATGTCATCAACTGTGATTTAATCCTATTTCTTATCGTAATTTCGGCTAATTATCTTTCATAATTATAAATTGCTTCCACCAAACTTACTAACTTTAGGTGTCGCATTTTCCCCGGAGTTTAAAGTATAGTAGATGGGTGTCTTATTTGGTTCTTAATATCGTATCTACTATTATAGTATAGTATAGCAATATTTGCCAATTCATTTCATTTATCGTCAATGTTAGTAATAAAATTACATTCAAGAATAAACTTTTATGTTATGGTTAAGTGTTAAGAAAGATAGGTGGCACTTTACCAAGTTCGATTTTATAAAGACTAAAGATACATTTGACTGTTTGCTCGATACATAATTCATATTTACTATAAAAATAATTCAATAAATTAAGGTCTTAATAGG
The DNA here is from genome assembly GCA_034768735.1 of Schistosoma mekongi. Lineage (NCBI taxonomy): Eukaryota > Metazoa > Platyhelminthes > Trematoda > Strigeidida > Schistosomatidae > Schistosoma > Schistosoma mekongi. The sequence goes on from CM068306.1 coordinate 33,235,312, forward strand.
CATTTAATATTATTACAGTTGTGATTCTATGTGCAACTGAGGTTCTAAGTCTATAACTACTTATATAATTAGAGTTACCTGCGTGGTTTCCAGTGCGAGATAGGGGTGATCTAGATGCCATGATTCGTGTTACATGTATAAAAGAATTGAGATATTTTCGTAATAATAATGAACGAATTGCACACTGTTAGCTAACTATAAGAAATTTTCCCAACTTTTATACTATATAAATATGACGACTTCTGGCTACAGAGACTATTAGGACTACCTAATTAGCTTTTTCGCAATTACTACTTTTAAGACTATGAGTAGCTAATAATTTTAAATAAAATAGAATCCAAAGCAACTGGTTTGGATGGTTGAAGCCACAGCCATTCAATGAAATTTATATATTTGGGTCTATAGTTTTAATTATTCACAAGGTGATATAATTTAATCATCATTTCCTTATTTAAGTTGCTTAGGAGAACTTATGTAGCCTTAAAGGATTGTGACTTCTAGGCATTCTCTTCATTTAAAAATGTCGTAAATACAAAAATTTTATTATATAGTATCTAGAATAGAAATTCCTTTAGAACCAAACCTAAGGTATCTATTAGATGTTTATTACTTGAACTAGCACAATACTATTGTTAAGTGCCGAAGATGTCATTTGGGCAGTGAAGTACTTTTAAGGGTTTTTGGTTCCACTTCATTTACTTAAAGCATGACAAGGGGATAACGTTACTAAGTGTCACATAAAAAATATGCCTCAAGAATAACGACGTAAGGATGGAAATATTTAAAGAATTTGATCATTCATAATCAAAATATGATAGTTAAAAACCCTTCTTTATTGTTTTTTTGAGAGATGATAAGCTCCTTAATTGTAAGCCTACGAATTAAACTCCTATTTTGAATCATATAGGTTAGTTGCGCCATTTTACTTTCTTTATTAAACATTTATAGCCAATCTCTGGTAATTTATCACTAATTTACTGAGTAATATACTTCTGGTTCAGTGGCCTCATTTTTTATTGCTCAGTTAGGCAACGCTTCATTTTGTGGTCACTATAGTAAATTCATGTCATCAATTTTTTTTTATCTGAAACCTACTCATTCCTGTTAAACATGAAAGTAACAACAATAATAATAACAATTCAAAAGTAGCTACAGTCGGTGAAAAAATTCGTCCTTATCCAACAAATTTTAACAATACGCTAAATAGAACCTGCCCTTTAGTTAAACACTAAATCTTGCAAACAAAAAAATGTGTTTAATAACTCTATCTATTGTAGACAGGCTTACCTTTCCCGTTACTGTCAACTGTGTTTATTAATACACATGGACCTGCCAAAGCAGCTACTTTGGTCGAACAAAATCAAAGGGGGGTGTATATAGTATATTTTTAAACATGTACTAGAGGCATATTTTTAAGATGGTGAAATACTCTAAATAGTATAAAATCTAGACACAGGACATCAAGCTAATAACTAACAGTCCTTCAAAACAATCAGTAAAAAGTCAAGCTATAGCTTTTAGAATTTTGCTGAAGCCATTAGTATTAAGCATCAGAAGTCCTACTAGTGTATGTTCAAAATAAAGCGCTTGCAATCCATTTTTTACCTTGGTGACAGAAACTTCATTTCATTACATCATTTAACGTTTATTAAAATATTTTTCAGCCCAATCATTTCACTGTATCCTTGAGTCCTTCTTATGACTTATATAAATTTACTTAACTTTACTTATTGTGTTTAGTTATATTTATACTTACTTATCACCAACTTGTATTCAATATATCTGCTCATTTATATCTAATTCCTTTGTTCTTTGTGATAAGCAATTTTCTCACAATATTCTTAAACATATGATCTATGCAGTATTTTTCTTCAATATTTAGCTTTATTTACATTTTAGTCACATTGTGCTGATGATTGTCAGCAACAAGCGCCAACCATATTCTTCCTTCTAAATACATACGAATCGCTTTATAATCTTGATTTTGAAATAATACAAGTTGTCGGCACTTAAAGAAAACCTAACTAAATAAGATGTATAAATTCAGAATGTACATGGAGCATGTGTAACTGATCTATTACTGTTCATAACATTAACAATGAGAAAATCCTACCCCACATATAGTAACTACTGTTTTTTTATTTTACACTATCAAATCGCCATTCAATAAAAGGCATATCGCCCACCATTTCGCAAATTTCAACTGTTTAGTATATTTAGTCAAGTAGTAAGAAATATATGCATAAATATATGCACCTATGTAAGGTCTGCATGACGCGCCTAAGCATCAATTTATATTTTGCATTGGAGTGATTCTAAATTATCTTACAAGGCTTCTTTCTGTTCATAGTTGCTTTGTCCTCCTTTTTATCTGAAAGACTGTCCAACTCTTGTCTTAAGATTGTTTTCTTCAGTTGATGACCGATGGCTTACGAAAACACCGATTTAGCGCAGCCTACATCTAAGCATATATATAAATGTATATTGTTAATCATCAATAAATTCCTCATATATTACAAAATTACGAAATGTTTCCTCCTGACCAAACTTTGGTTTATGAAACTAATATTTCTTAGTAAAATAACAATCAGTATAAATAGATTTATTAAAGAAAACACAAATATTTGTTCAAATGTCATTTATATTATTTTACTTATTTGTCTGACAAAATCAACTGAAAATGAATTGAAAGCATAAGTTATTTTATTTTTAGAAAATGTTATTTATTTTGCTTCACATATTGCTTAGTTATTAAATGACCAAACTAGACCATATGTTTAATTGACAACAATGACAACAACAGCAACAACAACAGTAACAATAATAGCAACAGAAATAATGATGTTGGTGAAAAAGAAAGAAAAATGAAAGTAAAAGAGGTACTGAAGTTTATTTCTTTATAACTTAACTTTCATTTATTGTTTATTTCTTGTGTAATTTCAAAATATCTGAAAACATTTTGAATGATGAATAATAATAAACTGTCTCATATTTACTATCCAAAAAGAAAAACAAAAAATTTTGTTTATTTATTGATACTTTATTTAGGAGGGTGAATTAAATCTTTTATCATATATGAACAATGCATACGTTCATATTGTGGTGATAATATTTTATTTTCATTATTCATAAATGATTTAAGCATAGTTGTTTTAATTGTTTTATAGCCTAATTGAGAACATACTTCCTGAAAATTAATTGAATATTGAAAATAAATGATATAAGTACATAAACAACTGAACATTGAAAAGATTAAACTGCTAATTTAAAAGCATGCATAAATAAGCTACAACATTCAATTATCGATTGTGTTAACTGCAATCAGCATTAACTATTTGCATCAATTGACATGTATTTGTTATAATAGATGACTTTTTAATATCAAAATATCAGCATAGTTTAGAATTTTTCTATTTATATCAAAAAACCTGTAATTTATAGACAAAAGATTCTTCAACAATACGATTGTCTTACTCCTCGTGTACACAGTATCAGGTCAATACTATATGAGAGTTAAAGATGATATAATGTAAATAAAGAAGTGCTAAACTTTGTGTCAAATGACTCCTTTTTAGTTTGGTGTAGTTCCTGAGATGTTAGCTAAATGATGCTCAAAACACGGTCTGTTCGGAATAATGTCTGCCAGTTACTCAATTTCAGAATCCATCTTTTATTAATCACTTCATTTTAACTTATTTTTATTTAATGCTAAATTTTTGTTTCAACGCAGTAATCTTAACCAAATGTATTTCAGATATTTCATTTTCTTAATTATTAACACAGCTAAATTGATGTAGTCATGTGGAGACAAGCGTGAAATTTATTTATTTGTGTTAGTCACAGTTTGATGTTAGTTCGGTACAACTAAAGCCAGGGAATACTAATAGGCTATTTCGTCCCAGTATGAGACTCCTCAGCAGTGCTCATCAGTGACTTTTCAAGGGATCGAACCTTGGGTCTTCATGTTGACGATTGTCTAACCCTATGCATCACTGAACTGGTATCTAATGGTAGAATTCTTGTTTCCATCAATTTATATAGCGAGATGATCAACCGTTGTCGTTTATGATAACTGTTCCACTCCCAACAAGTCTGAACTCCAATAGTCATCCAGTGACGTATAGCCTTTTCTTACCTTCCTAAACGATATTCTATAATTTTCATACAAATAGAATAGTTAGTTATAACATTCTAATAATAATACATAAACTAATAATGAACCAATAAATGTACTTCACTTCAAGCTAATAATGTGTTTTATTTTGTTACAGCTCTACAGTTATATACAATTTTATATGAAGCTGATTACTCTTAACAATTACGCTAACTATAGTTGGAGTCTACGATTATGCATGTTCATATATTTCTATTGAAGCCTTACTTGCTTCACGTAATAGCTAGCATAAGTAGGTAATGTATTGTATATTCTTTCTTTTTTGATAGGATCCCTACTACGTAAATCGTAAAAGCATCGTGTTGCTTATGTTTATTTATTTAGACAACATTGTGTTTTTCATAACTTTGTACGGTTTGTGTCTTGATGACTTCTAAGACTTCTATAATAGGAATACTTTCATGCATTGTTAAAAAGAAAAGTTTTTGTGAACATACTTCAGTTACTTCACTTGTATTCAAGGTTATAACAGCTGCATAACCCTGTTTGGCAGCAATTCTAAGTAAATCTCTTTCTAGCCTAGCTAATAATTTCAAAGATATCTTTTTCCAATTAGATAACATATATTGCAGATACTTTGAATTACTATATGGCGATTGAGATGTAATAGCAACTACTTGGGTTGAAAGTAATTTATCCAGTGGAATATCTTGATATTGGTCTTCTTTACAACATTCATCAAAAAACCGTTGAATTAGTGCTAATTTCGGTGAATGATAACGTGAAGGAACATGTTTAGCTGGTAGACTGATCAAAACACCAACCAATTTATTTTTCACGAAGGTATATTCATGTGGATTCTTATAATAATATCTGGCTGTTAGTACAATACCTGGATTATATTTATGAACATTCAAATATGATTCAATTACTTCTGTTAAATCTGTTCGATCCAGTTTTAGTGCATGAGATAATCGGTCTTTTTCAATAAATGCATTAACTAACACATCGATAATTTCATGTCTTTCTGTTATATTGAAATTTCCATCATTCCATTGTTCAATAAAAATTTCATAACTACCATGAAAACAATTTGTCTATATTTTGGATAGAAAATTAGTAAAAATTAATTACAAATATTTATTGTAAAATATTAATTTTTAATAGATTTTGTTACTAATATAAAAATATAATGAACTGTCATTTAGTTAACAATTAAAAATTCAACTGAAGTATCCTAGAAATCAATTTATTGAAATATGCGAATTGTGTCTCTAAACAAATAATTCTAATCAGTTCAAAAACATATTTAAACTGTTAGCCGATTGAAGATTAGATAGTGAACTATCAAAAATGCTTTCATGTATTGTCAATGATAAAAGAAGCTTACCCTCCCCCGCCCTCATCAAAAGGGATTAATCAGATTCATGACCATTTAAACAAACATTTAACTCTAAATAACTGACTGATATTAAACAGCTATTCAAAACCAGTGGAATAATGGATAACAGTTTTATTCTATTACGGAACTCTGTAAAGACCAAATCCAGGAACATCAGACCTCATATAGATTGTAATTTAAAAAAAAGTTAGTAAACATATATCTTTTCGATAATTTACAGATATTTTTATTCATTAGAAATAGAACTTAGTTGTTAAAGAATACAGCTTAAAAAAATCGTATAGTAAGTAAAACTGCATTCGGAAGTCTGGATTTTGTCACAGACGAGAACATAGTTCAGTGAAGAGTTTTGGTTTCGGTGGTTTCATTTAGAAAGCCAAATAATGGTAAATATGTATATTTTATTTCACAATAATAATCACTCATGTATGTTAATAACAATAAGTAAACACAGTAATAACAACAGGCAAAAACATGTTATTCTTATTAAGAACATAAAGTTGCAGTTTTTAAGAAGATGAATATTCAAAGAAGTGAAATAATGAATATTCATTGAGAAAGGGAGCGGCAACCATATAATAAAACATTTTAAACTGACAATGTATTCAGAACTGAATATAAAAACCAAAATTGTAATAAATCGTTCTGAATTACGTCCGTTATTATCCCTCAGGAGTAAATTTATTCCATGGCAAGTACTGTTGAAAGTATGTATATATCATTGTCGAAGTTATATTTTTCATAATAATCTACACACCTTCTATAAAAGTGAAAGTCTGTGATAATTATTTTCAACTGATATTTTCCAAATTGACTACGAAATAACTTTATGGTAATAGATCACGTGGTAATCCAATAGACGTGCTATCTTTCGATTATAAATTATATTATTGAGTGCAAAGTTTACATTACATATACACCATTAAATTAGTTTCTTTGGTATTCTGATATATACCACACCATCACTCATATATTTAAGTGTTAAACAACTTACTTCGGCAAGCAGGTTACTGGTGAAAAAAAAATTTGACACCAGTTAAAATCGTATGGTAATACTTGACACTAACCAGTAATGTGTCTCATACAGAATGTGTAAAAGTAAACCTTTTTACAGGCTCTCGTCGAATTTCTAAGCGTTTGGCTGCAGAATGTTATGGGTACGTTATGAACGTACTATTATTATATTTGAGTAACTCAAGTGGTTAACTGCGTTATTTTACCAGATAATAGTTACATCGCTTATACTAGGACAGTGGATTCAACAGTCAAGAAGGGTTTGTTTAAATCTTTAGAATTCTTTCTCCGAAATTAAAGTCAGAATACTTGTTTAAATGACTAAGTTTCCGAATTAAATACGCTAAAAATGTTTGTTAATTTTATGGTCCATGTCAAAGGATTCCCTTTCAGTGGATAGAATTTACAGCTGTATGGTTGATAGTGATAGTCATCTATCTTTTACAACTGTCTAGTTATTTGTGTTGAACGTCTGTAGTTGACAGACTTGTAATAAGATTCGAAAGCATACACTGAGTGGTCTTTCCAGTAACTTCAATCACATTTTCGGTAAATTATTCATTTTATGTGATTGAAAAATTGTATAATATATGTGATTGTGAATAATTGTATTCATCTTCTTGAATTTGTAGGCAAATAGAATTTATATTATTAATGTATGCCGAGATATTTCGTCATTGTGGGTATAATTTTAATGTAACATTTAAGGCAATCATGTTTGTTAATACAATCCAAATGTAAGCTAACTTATATTTTTGCCTTAGCGAAAGTACCTATTAAGTCATAAAGATAAGAATGGTTTTATTTTATGCTAAAATGGCATTAAGCGTGTATTCCATTAGTGAACCGTTTATGCAAACAAAACAAACATCACTCAGTGAACTAAATACACACTAACGTAAATGTTGATCTTTTTAACAATTACATATTAATGAAGTTTTAAAAAGTGAGTTATTTATTTACCGAAGACAAATACCACTCATCTTCCATCAGTGGAATTCGATTGATCAAATTACATGTGTATGATTTTTTTAAAATCTTATTCAAAACAATATCATTCACTGTCCATGAATCTGATGTAAGTGGTTCTTGGGTTTTTAGAAAATCGGATTCAGTATTTTGAAGATTTGTTAATATCGATCCAATCTTTCCTGTTTTAGTGAATACATCAAGGTTTACGTTAAATCCTAACTGTCTCAATTGTTCTGTTGCTAGGACAGTCTGAAATAAGATAAACAATGAGAAATGATGTTAGCTTAAAAACTATTTGATTTGACGCTTTCAATATTTTTTAATTTTTATCTTCAAATCAAACAGTAGTTTCAGCAAAATATTTGTCCGATTAGTTTTCTTAACTTAGTTTGTATACACTTTACTGTCTTATTGTTTTAATTAAATTTTGTGTCCTATAAAAACTGCAGTTTAAACTGGTTATTGTGAAATATAGTTATAGGTAGGTTAGGAATTGAAATTCAAACGAATTAATACACTTTATGCACATTAGTCAGTTCCGGGAATTCCGCTAACTAATGACTTAGATCGTGTTTCATTAGTCTTTATGTGATGTACGTAAAACGCTAATGAGAGTAAGTATAATTAATATAGTGTAATGATAATCAGCTCGTTAAATAGCATCATCCACATAATAGTTAGGTACAAATGTACAATAATCTTTTTCAGTACACTTGTACACCAAATACTCAAAAGCCCAAACACCTATATATCAGTTATACTATAGAACATAATCATTCATATAGTTTGGCTTTATCATAACGTCTAGGAGTAATAAACTACTACTTGTCTTTAGACTAAACTTATTTAATAATATGAAAACAACGTGAAAATAGAATCCAAAAACAATTGCAAAATATCTTCAGAGGATTTATGTATATATTGGTCTTTAAAAATGTGAAAAGCAATCTAGTTTTCGCTTAGTTAGAATCCATTTCAGTCTTTGGAAGGATTCAATTAAGTGATACCCCTAGATCAAACAAATAATTTATCTACACTAAAATCTCGTAGACTAGTCAGTACTCTAATATCTTTTCAAGGATTCCGAAAAAATTACAGGTTTTATTGTTGTTTTTCACACCTACTTAAGGCTTAATTCTTTGCAAATTTACCCCAAAGTAATTTTAATGATTTAGAAGTTCAAAAAGATTGATCAATATACTTTGTATTAGCCAAGTATAATTGGACTCCCACACTGAATTAACCTAATTACATTTTTTGAATGAATATAATGTTTTGTTACGTAATTTTACTACAGCTTATCTATGATTAGCTATTTACTAGTGTCATTGTTTCGCCATTCTTTGTTAGAACTTGTCCCAGTATAATAAACTTTTATCAGATAAATCAAAACGTTTGATTAAACTTAGATTCTTTATAATTTGCTGTTTCAATGAAGATGATTTATAAATTGTAAATTATAGTTATAAGCAAGAGTATATATACATTTTCCACTTTATTTGTGAAGATTTACTACAACGGTAGATATCAAGAAATGTATTGTATATTTTGTATAGAAAATTTTATTAGCTGTTTTTTTCTCTCACCAATAAGGAATCACCTCCAAGCAAGTAAAAATCTTCGTCATCTTTTGGTCTATCAGGTATGACATCTCCATTTGAACTCCGAAGACCAAGTACTTCAGCTAGAACTTTTCTTGCACGTTCTCGACTTCTACTTAGTTTAAAATTTCTTGAGCATTTACCAAGTAATTGATCAGATGTATTATTATTGTTATCTGTGATAGGTTTTACTGAATCATTTATCCAACCAGCCTGCAGAACTTTAGTTATATCAGATATTTCACAATGATGTTTAGAGTAATAGTATTGACGTAGATATTCCTTGTCAACTTTTCCACTTGTTCTCATCAATGGAATATGATCAATCTAATAAAAGTTTTGAAAAGTAAAATAGGGTTAATTAGTACTTTATTCTATTTAATTTTGTTTAAATAAACTTATTTTAAATACACTCGCCTACTAAAAAACCTGCATGACAATAATATAGAAAAATATTCACAGGACATAATTAATGGACACAGTATTAATGATTTAACAGTTTGTAAAGTATTTTACAACGGACTGTTACTTTGTCTGTATCATTTGAAATGTTACAAAACTTAAGAATACTTTATCCTCATGAAGTTACTTATCTTGTATAAAGTTAGATTTTCTTATGGAGTAATATTACTTTACTATATACATCTAAATGACCTCGTTAACCGCATAATACATATTAGACAATCTATTCCTATAGTACATTTTATAGCAAATCTTAGGACTGATAAGAAACGGTAAGGTATGCTTAGATGGGAATCAAAATAATTTATTCTATTATCAAATCTATTGAAAAAATAAAATATAGAGTTACTACTTAAATACAACATCGGCATAGAATGATTAAGGTTACTACATTCTTTAGTTTTTATTTTTTTGTAAATTAATAGATTTATTGCATTTTAGTTTTTGTATGTATAAGTGAATTCTAGATTACTGTATTGTAGTTGAACAGTTCACTATCAAATTAAACTGGAAAGAAGAAACCTTAGACTGGTTAAATGATACGTACAACAATTTAGTGGATTCATGAAGAAATACAAAATTCTCGAGTGTAAATGATTAAATTAGCTGTAGAAGTAGATTTACAGCTCACAAGGATGGTTTTCGTTATACTGTGTTCTCTAAGCTGTATGGTTTAATTGCAGAGATTTCGTCAGGGTAAATGTTTAATAGTAGTCACAGTCACTAAATATTACTATTATTAATTGATTGATTAGAAACTAGAGCTATAGTTATTGCGTCATTAATAAGTTCTAATAGATTTAAGCATTCTTTTCAGTCCTATAATATCTATTGCAAGTATTGTTGTATAAAACTTAAATAATATTAACGGCGAAATCGGAGAAGTTGCACCCTATTTTAGATTCGTCAGCTGGATGTACCTGCACACTGGGACTCGGACCCAGTAGTTTTCGTTTGAAACTCCATAATTAAGTTTAAATTTGTACAAATTTGTAAGGGCCTGAGTGTTTTTGTCTTTGATATTATTATCATTGCCTACTCAATATATCTAAGTGGAGTAAAATGAATAATGTTTTCAATAGGCATTTCACAAATAAGTAGCAATCATTTATTTAATATTTAAGAGTAAAACAACTGGTTGATTTAATGTCATGTATTTTAACTTACGTTAATGAAAGTAGGTGATAAGTATTGAGGTAAATAATGACTAAGTACGGCCATAAAATCATCATTCTTTGGTAGATCTATATTTTCATGATTATCATTAGGTTCAATGTTCATTGTGCTTCGATTCTCATTCATATGAAGTACATAGAAGCATACTAATTTCAAATCCCGCCCATGTACAGTTTGTATTGTCAATGTAACTGTTTCTGAAACTTTATTTACAAGTAGCTCTTCTCTGCTACAGTTATTCATGTTCTTAGATCTCCACTTTTTCTTTAATTCATTAAATAAATTATCTATGTCACTTGCATGAAATCTTATTCCATTAACTTTGATTAATTCATTTGTTCGACCACATATATATAAATGATTAGTTTGTGGATCAATAAATCCTAAATCACCTGGCATAAAGATGCTGATTTTTGTCAAATTTTTGTCCCTACGAAACTCTTCATTTATTGAATCAAATCCATTTTCTGTTTCGTAGATGTTTGTATCCGCGTGGTTCAAATTATCTGATACAGATTCAATGTAATGGCAATCAACTGCACCTTCAGAAACTTGTTGTCCAAGTATACAGACTTGACCAATATGCCCTTTCGGCATAAGTTTATATGGAAATTGTTCCAAGTTAAGTTTTCGTTCCACCGACCCGACAATGGATAACGATGGATCAGACCAACTATCTAATTGATTTTCATCATCGTTATTATACTGATGATGGTCATCATCATTTTCAACTATAAAAATAGCAGTTCCTTGAATCGGAGTACCAACAGACAATACTGGTTTTCCAGATTCGTTATTTTCTCTTTCTGAGCCATATGGCACGACTTTTGTATGCTTCTTAACGTCTAGCTCATTGTGAAATACCAAGCCAGTAACATCACCAGCTACCTCGGTTGTACCGTATAAGTTGATTAATCGTATTTCTGACTTACTGAATAGCTGAAAAAACTCACATGCCATTTTTGGATGAACTATGTCGCCACTAACAATCACACTCCTCAAACTGGATAAACTACATGTTACAATCTCCTTTGGTTTCAACCGTAACTGTCTCAACCACAGATTCAATTGGGCAGGAACTGTAGTAATATGGGTGATCTGAAAATACTTAGTGAGGTTTATTAGTTGTTGAACATCAGTTACCGACTTTTCACTTGGACAAATTGAACTTCCAGGAACAACTACTGGTATTCCAGCTAATAGGCAACTAAATAACTCGGTAAATGCATCGACAAAACCCCAAGCTGTTTTAGCTAAACCTATTCGTTTAAGTGATATATTTGAGTTGCTTGTAGTATCTTCAAAGTTCGGCAAATCCATATCTGAAGCTGAGTTCCACTGCCATTCTAAGCGATTAAACAACTGAATTGTTTTTAGTTTCACTGATTTTGGACCAGAGCTAGTGCTATGATTAAAAAAATAGATTGGCATTAAAACATTATTACATTTCGTACTTAATGAATTATAAAATGTTGAAATCGAGTGGGTAAATTTACATAACATCTTACAGCAGTTCCGTTATTTACTTCGTAGAAATACGGTTAGTCATAGCGATTTCATTATATTTAAATAAAAATCATCCGTAAATTTGATAAATTGAATGCTTACTATGTCAAAATGCAGTACTCTACAGTGTACTCGTATAAACACTTAGTTACTTGATAATTAGGTTTATACGAACACCAGTTTAATCATAACTTCCCCCTCCCCTCCAGTTACAAGTGAAAAGGAATAATAATTCATAGGAATTTATTAGATTTTGAGCTAGCAGTCATCACAATAAGAACATAGTTACTAGTAAAAATAATGCATAGACTCTTATACTAATTTGTGATGAATATAAATTGTGTACAGCTGAAATGGAAATTTGAAAAGTAGTTTTATGTTTCTCGAATTATAATTTGATCAAGTTCAGTCGCCATCTCGTTGGATTTTTCTAGGACATTTCTCCTGATGCACTTTAGAACACAATGCTGACAAATAAATTTGTGATATTTGATTGGTAATAGTGATGTTTCTGAACTTACGTTTTATTTATGAACCAAGTTCTTAATAGTCATTTTTAACCAAATAATAATGTATGCCTCCACTCTTCATAAATTTTCTAGTTATTTCAAAATGCTAAGATAATTTACTTTGGTCAAACAATTTCTAAAAATTATTTCTGGTGAAGAAACTTGAAAGACTAAACCGTACAGGTGAATAAATATCACAAAAAAAATCACTGATTGTAATGTCAGTAACACGCTGGTAGAGTTCAGACTTGTCGACAGTGAGACAGTTATCACCAATGACAATGGATGATTGTCGCTCTATATATCACAAATTGATGGAAGTGGGAATTCTACCATTGGATGCAGACCCAGTGGTGCAAACGATTAGGCATTCGCCGTTAACCTGAAGCCTCTGGTGCGGAATCTGGTGCGCGCACTTCTTAGGAGTTCCATGCTAGAACGAAATAGCTGTCCAGTGCTCCCTGGTTTTCAATGGTACCCTGCCAATATCAATCTGTAACATATTCAATCAAATAAAATAACCAATCTTCACAAAAACAACCATCCCAATTGAACTATTTAAATTTTATTTATTACATATTTTTAATTTCATAATGAAATTTTCAATTTGAAGTTGGTATTGTCATTATTAGTCTTACCTTCCTGATGTGAATAGTACCAAAACAACTGGATCTGATTCAAATGGAAATAAACAAAATCTAATTGGAATTGATGCAGTATAAATGTCAGATTTAGAATAATATTTTGATAATTTCATTAATTTAATATATTCATATACTTTTATATCAAATGATTGAAATGCATTTATTAGTTCATTTAAATTTCCCACTATAAAATCATTTGATGAAAATTTTTTTGTTAATAATATTTTATCATTTTCATTAGTTGATAATTGATCATTATGCTTTTCGTCAGTTTCAGCATCATACATAAAATCATAATAATCTTTAGCAATTAATATTAAAATAGGTTTTAATTTCATTAGGATTTGTGAGATACGACCAGCTGGAACATTACGATCAAGTGGCATATAAGCTAAATGTAGTTTCATACATGCAATCTACGAAAAAAAGATATGATAATAACTTAAGATAGTTTATAAATTGCTAAATAGTCATTAACAAAATTAAATTTATTAGATTAGATAATATGCTTGGTTAGTTTAATCATCTCACTGATGAAAATGGAACATATTCAAATCATTTGAGATGTACCGGTCTCCTTTGGATTGCAGAACATGATTTGATGGTAAGTACCAAATAGCCCACTATGGTATTCGTGGTTGGTTAAATAGCTGTAAATAAGTTGTATAGTCATGTATATGACTATTAGTGAGTTTGCATTCGAGCCGTGAAGAATGTTGCAAAAAGATGTATGAATATGAAACATGGTACTAATTTTATCGCCGTTCAATTTACTTTGCATACCGGTCCAGTTTATCTTTATTATCAAAAAGACCAAAAAATGTCATCCATCTACTTAAGCGTTTCTTTAGACTCCTTTTTAATCACAGACATTTTTGCTTTATATCTCTTACCCTAACGCATTTTTATAGAATTCTGCTTAAAAAATCTAAGAATTCAATGATTATTTCAGACAAAATAAGCCGTCAGAATGCATAACATTATTGTTAATCAGCTTTGAAGAAATTCATGTTGACGTAAACAGAAGTATTAATCACTAGTCGTAAATACATAAATTTAAATAACACTAACATTTACATCTAAAGTTTTACTGAAGGTGACGTTTGAACTGACCTATAAACAATTACGCTTAGTAATAATCAAGCCTAGAAACAAAAATGTTTTTGTTAGTTGAATAGTAATAAGCATGGATGCACACATGAGATGACAAATGCGTACTTCTAAATATTCCCCTGAAAATTCATTGTATACTGGCTTTCTGTGATAATTTACATGATAACAATCTGAAGTGTAAACTATCAACAAATAATACGTTTTAACTACAACCTCTAATAATCTGACTTACTTTCACTATTCATTCATAATGTAATTTAAAACAGTGTATAATCTATTTTGGTGTGTTCCACCTTAAACAAAAATAAGTAATAAAATATACAAACTGACAAACCTAGAACCAGACAAGAATATAGTTTTACAGTGATATACGTTATGGTAATGCTCTTAAAGGAAAGATTAAGTGGTGATCAGTACAAGTTCCTTGAAGAGCCGAATTCTTAGCTTCATTACTTTAAGGTTTCTAGTGTTTACAGTGCTGTGGAGAGCAAATAAGAAAGTAATCACTTGATGTATATATATATATATATATATATATATATATATATATAACCTGATTATCAGGCTTCCCGGGATATCCAAAAGTACAATAATTAAGCAGAATAGGGACTTCAACGTTTCTTATGGATAGTCTCTGCTACTAACAAATCGATTATTCGTTCTAGATATTAAAAAAGTGGTGTAGCGAAGATCACGTTTTCTCTAGAGCATCGAATTCTATAATTTTGTCTTTTGCACCTATTCTTAAATTTCTTTGACAGTTTTTCTGTGGTACTCATCTTATAAACTCGACATTATTGACAATCAATTATAAATTGCAATTCTGGCGGAATGGGTTCGTATGATAGTTCTAAACAAATGCAATTGACGGACAATTCTACTTTCATCTTCATTTAATTTAAGAAACCAAAACACTTCGAAACCAAACTGACTGCCTCTTAATACTTTATTTTATTTATACTGTCCAAGTTTCTATTAGTTATTAATAAATAATGAAAACAGATGTGTTGCAGATAAGTTAGATGTTTCTTAAAGTAGTGTTTATTTATCTACTATCCAAGGTACTGCACTGGCCGTATTTTTAAAGTAGTTTTAACAAACACATTTTGTATGGAATAGTAACTTACTTTTGTTCGAAGACAATACACTCTTAATCTATAACTAGCATTCCTATGCATTTCATTTCAATGAACGGAATCATTATTTACTATCTTTCTACCATGTGACAATTACTGCTTAGTCATGTTTAGTAACAAATCAAGAAATCGAATCACTACTGTTAAAGCAAATATACTGATTATGAAATAGGTCATCGTGTTTATACGTCTGCATTAGCAGAAAATTACTTCGGTTTTTCTAAGATAATTTCGAAGAATATGCATTCTTTTTTAAATTAAGGAAAAGACAAACCAATTATAGTTATTTAAGTTGGATTGTGACTGGCAAGCGGAATCCAACTTAAATATATAACTTGTGTAATAACGCTATATCGAGGCAATCCGCTCAGGATGCACATATGGCAACAGAGACTGACCAGCTTCAATCCATTACAAATCAACGGGAAAATACAAACTTATCCTAATTACAATTATAGTTATATTAAGTTAAACAATATTAATTTTGTCTAGCTTGTTATTTGCTTACTTGAGCTACAATCCGATCTATTCCCGGAGGCATAAATAGTGCAATCAATGTATCGGATTGATTTCTATGCTCAATTGGTTGATCGGTTAATGAACTATGTTGATTTAACTGAGTTCTGTTAATTTTATTAGTTATACTCGACCATTTCCGTTCTAGATAATTAGCTAAATTCATAGCTAGACGATTAGCTGCATTATTCAATTCTAAAAATGTCATTGTATATATTTCATTCGGTTCTTGATTTAATGAAGATTTATTTGAATTGAATTCACCCAGAGACTTCTGTTTGTGTTGTTCTTCATCATTGTAGATTTGCTTCTTTTCTTGGTTATCTTGTAGTTTCTTATGAAAGTCATCATCATTATTTTTATTCGAACCGTTGACTTCAACATTAGTAGTTGTATTGATTAAGGTATGATTATTACCTAATGAATTTTCATTTTGTTGACATATAAAATTTACAGGATTCGGAACATGCCATATTGCTGTAGACGAACAAATTGATGACTGTGTTAAATTTTCTAATAATGTGTGAAGTAGTGGACTTTTTAATTGAACAGTTGATTGAGGCATTGATGCATCGAATTCTGCAAGAATAATAAGACAGACAAATTAATGTTTTTTACAACAAGAACTAGTTCTTATATATCAAGTAAACTTAATGAAATACATATGTTTTATAGACTAATGTAAGCCAATGTAAATATTTTTAAATTCATTCAATATCTCTGTACTGATGAATTCCAGTCTAAGAAGTTATAAATAATGTTTAATCTTCTCAAGATCTTAGCAAAAGCTTCAAACTTTAGATCTCAGATTCTTAACTCATTGATTGCTAATCGATAAAGGATTGTACTGAAAAGATTTCTATGTTGGTAAATATACAGAAGTTAATTTCATAGACGAAAGCCCAATATCATAGAAACTATGAACACTTCGGAAAGTAAAATGAGTCTTATGCTTTTTAAAAGATAATTTTAAATTTCAGGCTCAACAGCTCTATTACACATAGAACATTCAACATTTTGCACACTGTTGATTGACTATAATCTTTATGGAATCCTTAAATTACTCATTATCTAATAGTCCTTTTGTAAGCACACCCGTTTCAAAGAATCGTTTACAGTACAATCAAACAGTTTGGAGAACGTGAAGCTAAATTCCATTAAAAATAATATAAAACAGGTTAAGATCACCTACTGTTAGCCTCAGAAAAGATGTTTTCGATAAATAATTTGTATAAAATGAAAAGACCATTCTGAATAATGTTATATACATTCTATAAACAGGTTGACCTCATGAATCCTTTTGCTCAGAATCAAATAGTTACTTCCATAGATACATTTGTGCAAAACAAGAGTGAACTATTCTTATCATAAAATAGTACACAAGGTGTTTTCTATTGTCAAAAGTTGTTATTTAATCAAGATCTTTAAGGAAATACTTTACCGAATAAATCCTATTATAAAATCTTATTTTTATAGTTTAATATTACTTGTATTATATATGCGTTTATTGAAGCATATATAATAAATGGTATGATGCGATTTTACTGGAATTGGTTTCGATGTTTTTCACAACAGATTAATTTCAATTAAACACCGTAGAGAACTAATGAAATTTGTCATTGGAAGTCAGATAGGTGGTATTAACATTTAAATTTTAATTGTTAAATGTCTTCGATTCGATCTCTGGGTGAAATCGTTAGTGTACAAAATTTGATGAATCCCACACTTGGTAAAAACGACTTTCTAATACTTCCTGATTTATTTGATTGAATATATCACAGATTGATGTTGTCAGTGTACCAGTGAAAACCAGGGAGCACTGGACAGCTGTTTCGTTCTAGCATGGAACTCCTCAGCAGTGCTCACTCTAGATTCCGCATAAGGGGTTTCAGGTTGACGGCGAACACCTAACCATCTTCACCAATAGGTCGGCATCCAATGGTATAATTATACAACGGTACAATTTTGGTTAACTGAATAAAATCAACCTATTCATTAGTTTAAGTGATAGTTTTTTTAATTTTTTTAATAAATTCAAATCAGTTTCAGTTTTGATTATTTTGTAATTAGTATCAACAGATAATCTTATAGTAACCATAGTTACATATATATATAGGCATTTAAAAATGTTTAGTGAGAAATATACGAATAACTGAGAAGTTATTTAATAACACAACAATATAAACTGATCATGGTGCCTATAAATATACATTGATAAATAAATAAATAAATAAGTGAACTTTTCACCTTAATTTTTTTTCAATAAATGAATATTATGAAATAGGTATACAAATATACATGTCAACTAACAATTCATGATAAAAATCAGACAGAATTCTATTAGTATGTTGCTTAATTAAATGCATTAATTTTTATATTATATTCAATAATTCCTTTAATTCGACTAGACATGACAAATGAAATAACCTGAAATTGTACAGATAATATACAATATGGTATCTTATTTTATTATAGATCATTATTATTTATGCATAAAATTTTACTTAGTATCGTTTAGATACACTTATCATAATGCATTAATTTGTTAATGATAATTAAATTGATTGTAGAAAATATTTTATTTTTTTCTCACATTTCATATTACATCATCACAATAAAATACTTGATGTATTAGAATGAAGTAATAAGTTACATAATTTTTTTAAGAATTATAGTACAAAAAAAAAATAACGAAAATATTTACATAACTTGGTCACCGAGTATATGTAAGGCATATGAATAGAATATGTTTGTAAATTAAAGAAAATGTCAATGTTGCAAACTTGATAAACAGAATTCATGAATTAGTCACAGATAAAAAAAGATCATGAAACTAAATTAAACTTAGTGATGACTACACTAATTATGGAAAAGTACCCTAAGAAGTTTGTCAAAAAGATACTTAAGGAGAAACGTAATGAGAAGGGCATACCGAAGGTTTAACTAAAAAAGTAGATTTACACTGTAGTTATTCCAAACAGAAATGGAACATCTGAAGAGATTAGAAAAATTTTAAATACACATGATATACGTGTTTTCTTCCTAATAAACAATACACTGGACTCTACAATTGCAAATATCAAGGATAGAGTACCATAGGTAGAACAAATGAACTGTGCTTATGAGATCTAATGTAATGAATTCACTGCTATATACGTTGGCGAAATATCACGACAGCTAAATGTAAGGGTGAAGGAACATATACTTTGTTCAAAGCATATTCCTAAATCTTCTGAGGATATGAGGAAACTTACAAATAAGTCGACAATAGCATTACATTGGATAAAATCAGAGCACAGTCTCAATTTTGATAGAGTTAAAGCCCTTCAAATAAAGGTTAACAATTGAAACCCTACACATATGGGCGAATCCGATTAATATAAAGGGCGAGATGGAGTACTGTTAGCTGCACCATGGCAACTAACGATTAAAAAATGAATTTAAACATCTACTACTCCAACTCCCAGTGCATTCCATTTATTTATTGATTCTGTTTAGAATTATTTACTCTAATTACACAGCTAAGTGTTTTACCAGTTACAAATATACACCCTTCCTCTGACCCATAATTATTATTACAACGACATACTTCTGCTATGATTTGACAGCAGGCCAATCTTCAGATTATCTATCCCTCTCCGTGAACATAGCTCAGAACATGAGACTGCACACAAAATGCACACCTTCCTTCATCCACAACATGTTCAACATTAGTTCGCCTATAATGACTAATAACATTTTCATACCCTGTATGCGATTGGTTATTCTTAATCAAATTTGACTTCTAGTTTACATTTATATTCCATAATTTTTTGATCTTGGTTATTTCCTTGAAGAATCCCGGACCAGCTTTCCGAGCGAAGCGTCGGAATTTCCTTTAATTTCATCCACTGAGATTATTTACAAATGTATTCTATTCAAATTTACATTCTAGTTCAATTTCTTTTTTTGGAGGTTCACACAAACTCATTACAGATAAATTATTCAATGGATAGGTTAGATAATTAGAAATTTTGTCTGTTATTTGTAGAAATAGCCCATGCTCTGGAAATCAGCTAATCGTCACCTATGTAGACCAACATTGTTAGATTATATTCATTGTTTAATTCCTGCTATTATATCAAGTACACATTATTCTAAACCTAATAAGTCATTAGAATGGCTTATTAATAAATTATGCAAGGAAACGAAATTTCAACATTTTAGCACAAATGTAAAAAAATCCTAGACTAAAGTACATACACGCGTAAACAAGTAAGGATAATAGTGATAGCTTCAGAAATTGGTTAACAACTAAGTGGCTCTGGAAGCATAATCAAAGGTATTATTTTGATCGATACTGACGTAAAGAAAATTTGGTATTTGTGTATATTAGCCTCGATATTTTTGTGAAGATAGTTTTTATCTTAAAATCAAGAATGTCATGGAGCCACTGGGGTAACAGAGACCATTAGACAGCTTTATCTGTGTGGGAAGCAAGAATAATCTTAAAACCCAGAGGTCATATAACATACATCGTAACACAGAATCAACTATATTTCTAGCTGATATCAGATAAGGATAAAAATCCTTAGTATAACCATGCAGAAAACAAAACGTTTCTAATGCGTTTTCTTATGTCATTCTTACTAAATATATTATTAACTTCCGTTTATCTAGGTCTACTTATTCGATTTTTCTGTAACGATACATAAAAAATTGCTTATAGTCAAGTCATACTGAGCTTTTTTACTCTATTCAACCATAAACAACCTTTATTTATTTAAAATTGGCTAACATTGGTTGATCACTGTTTGGTGGGCAATTTGACGTTTGCTATTCCTATGTAGTAATAGACAAATTTTATCGGTCAAACTGTAATGTTGCCACTAATCTTAGTGACTTAACCTCATTGGTATTACATAGGGGAGAAAAGTTATTTAGGGGTAGTTTGCAGAAAATTCGGCTTCCAATGACTTTGTAGATGACATAACTCTTCTATCCCACAAACAGCATCAAATGCAGATGAAGACGAACAATATAAAAGCAGCAGCCTCGCCAGCAGTAGGCCCCAACATACACAAAGAGGAAAGAAAGACACTTCGATACAAAACAACAAACACTAACCCAATTACACTTGATAAAGAAATTCTGGAAGATGTAGAAACCTTCACATACTTGGGCAGCATCGTCGACAAACAAGGCGGGTCTGATTCGGATGCGAAGGCGCGGATTGTTAAGGCAAGGACAGTATTTCTACAGGCGAAAAACATCTGGAACTCAAACCAATTGCTAGTCAATATTAAAGTTAAAATTTTCAATACAAATGTGAAGACAGTTGTGTTGTATGAGGCTGAAACATGGAGAACTACAAAAAGCATTCTTCAGAAGATTCAAGTATTTATAAACAACTGTCTGTGTAAGACAGTTCGGATTCGTTGGTCAGATATCGTCAACAACAACCTTGTATGACAGAGAACCGTCCAACTTCCAGCCGAGGAGGAAATTAGGAAAAGACTCTGGAGGTGGATTGGATACAAATTGAAGAAACCATCAAATTGTGTCACATGACAAACACTAACTTGGAATCCTAAAGGCCAAAGTAAAGGAGGAAGACCCAAGAACACATTGCGTCAGGAATTGGAGACAGACATGAAGAGAATGAAGAGCACTTGGGAAGAGCTGAAAAGGAAATCCCAAGACAGAGTTATTTGGAGAATGCTGGTGGGTGGCCTATGCTCCTAATTGGGTAACAGGCATTGACTGATTGATTGCAGAAAATTCGGGGCTTGGGGTTTATGCTCTTTGATATCTGTCAGTAAGACGTACCTGCAATCTTTGACAGAACTTAATCTTCCTGGTGGATTCGATTCCGAGTTGATCAAGGGTTGTTGTCTGACAGCTTTTATTATGAAACTGTTTTGCACAGTAATGCAATATCTTCTTGTTTTCTTATTACAAACATTTAAATTAGTAGAATATGTACTGGTTTTCATAAATAATAAATGATCTTTCATAAATTGTCTTTATAGTGTAGAGTTTGACAATACTGATTAGTAATATTCAGCATATAGTTGACTTCAATACAACAAATTGGTTTATGAATAGCAAATAATTCTACTTTCTATAATTTAATTTATATGATATAACCGAAATCTACCTTTATTTCTAGTGAAGCAACAGTACTTCTGACGTTTTGTAAAAGAAACAAACTGTGAAAAATTTTGCTGATGAAAAAATTAAATAAAATTTGTTTCCTAAAATGTTTTTTTCAGTGTAAAATGAAGATGTACGTAGATAAATACAACAGATAAAGCAAAACTAAACTACATGTAACTATCCCATTATAATTAAAAGTAATTTTTATTCATGCATCTTCTGTAATTTATTCTACTCTACTTTTATTAACGTATGTCCTATTTTAACTGATGGATCACTAAGTGGCAACCAATCTTGCCTTCTTCCTGTTCTCAATCCCGATTAAACTCTGCAGATTTATGTATTTCAACACTGAGTGCACAATATTTTGAAGTTAATTAGTTAAAATAGAAGTTATAAAAAGTTATACTCTTTAGTTTTAGGCTAGTTGCATTCATCAGTACATCTTATACGCAGTCTTCAGAAGAAGTAGTGCTTCCTGTGTAATCCAAACTCGTTTGAATCACAAATGTTAGCACTAATTCATCACTTAGTAATAATCAATATATATTATTTAGTTCTAAATATTATTCATTTTCCAGTTAGGTAGTATTTTGTTTGTCATTTAAATCCTATCATTTAGAGAAAATGATAAAATGAGACTAGAGTTATTATAACTAGAAAAGGTTAATAAATAGGAAGACATTGAGTGGTTGACATTATCAAAATTAACCTGTACAACAAGCCAAATAGTTATTCTTCTCAGAAATCGTGTTCATTAAAAGTGAAAAAAATTAGAATATCCTACTCTCATTCTATACGATAAACGCTTTTATGTGGAAGGCAAAATGAAAAATTCAACTAAGCATTACATAATCTTTAACTAGAAGCGCTTACTAACAGCCTTGATATTTGACCATCTTACTAAAGATATACTTAGATCAATCAAAAGCAGTTATGTGAATGTGACTTACAGCTATATGATGTTACTTTAGATAATTGACAGTGAGTCCTTTGTGATGATATTTTTTAATAACCTGGAAACGGTCACATCTTTTTGAAGTCCAACTATTACTATCATTATTACCTTTTGGAAATCTATTTATTTTCTTAAGTCATTACTAGATGCTAAAATTTGAATCCAGATTTATTTCTATTAGTTGTTTAAATGAACTTCGTGACAGTAAATGAAGTGGATAAATTTATTTGTAGTGATAAATTTACCTAACACGATTTAGGTAAACTGAATAATGACCTAATATTAAAAGTAATTATATCAGTATATCAAGGTCGAATTCTGATTTACTTGCATTTTGTGGCACTCAAATAGTATAATTATCACTATATAGCTGAGTAAAGAGATTTATATTTGGTAATTACATCCAAATAAGCAAGAAAAAAGTGTAATAGTCCCTTTTGAAGATCACGGTAATTTTGTGTTAGGGAATACATTTTCCTGATGGTGCATCAAATTTAAAACAATATCCTATCACTTCACTCCATTACTTCAAAGGAAGTCAACAATGAAATAAATGTATACGGCCACATTACTGAAACTTGACAAAATAAGTTATTCAGTAAGGAAGTTCTTCTGAGGTTATTTGAAGCTTCTCGTTTTCAGTTACATTATATTTAACTTTTATTGCTATGGTGTATTCATTTATCAGAAGAATAGACAAACACTACTAAACAACCACTACAGGTTCCGTAATTATGACTTACAATTGTGCGTTAAATAACAAATCATTCAGGAGACTATGGCAACAGAAAATCATAGACCAGGGCTATAATCTACCTAACAACTTCTTTGTCGTAACTAACAGTGACATAGTAGTGTTTACCGGTTAACGGACAAATTTGAAGCAGCAACAAAACATATCATTAAACTGTGATTATGAGATGAATCTCACAAACAAACTAGCACCTATTACGTAATCAGACACTAGAAAGCCTTCCGAACATAAAGAATACTAATAAAACTCAGTAATTTCAGATAAATTATTCATGGAATTCTCAGAAATATGTATATTAAAATGCTCAACAAGACAAAACTATAAGATCGTCTAATGAACTATCGAACATCATTAAATATGCATAATAATTAGTTGGTCAACAGATGCCCAAAATCAAATTAAAATGTCTGTGTTTTCATGAGGTGGAAGTGTAAGTAATAAGTTTTACCGGTTATACAGAAATACCATTCGTTTAACGCATAAGAGGAGTTTTCAATATGTGCATATCTCGTTCCACACTACTGACTTACTTTAATATGACTTTGAGGTTTCATTAAAAAAAATAAAGAAACAATTTGTTCGTTACATGATTTTAACTGAAATCAGAAGGACAATATCCCAAGAGTTCAAAATTAAAAAGAACAAAACTACTAAAAATATTATACGAGAGATAAATTGACGATGTATTCATTATATATAGTGACATAAATCAAGCAAATCAGCTAATAGAAACGTTATATAAAGCTCACTTAAGCATAAAATTCATAATAGAATCTTAGAAAATGACATGTTTCAATTCCCACACCTAGAAGTTTTCAGAAGAAATGATGTAAATTTCAGAATGTTTGTGTATTGTAAAGGAACCTAGAAAGGTTAAAATCTTCACATTAATAGTTTCTATCCAACTAATTATAATTATGGTTTGGTCAAATAGCTCTGCTATAGATCTCATAAACTGCGTTATGGATAAACCTGAAGATGAATGTAAAACGGTAAAGATATGTCATCATGAAAACTGATTTCCAGGAATATTTATAAAGAAATATAGTGTGGTGGATTCTATACATAAGGTCTTCCATAAGTAGTAGATAGAGGTACATCGTGTGAAATCGGAAACAGCAAACAGTATACGATGTGGGTCACGGCATCGTAGGGAGCAAAGCCTAATCACAATAATTAAGAGAAATGAAGACAACCAGAAGAAGCAAGTTTGTACTCAAATTGGATCGAGGAACGCAAAGGACGTGCAAACAGATGATGGATGTCATTCACTTTAATTCTCTTCTTCATTGTTTTGAAGGATGCTTTGATGATCGTAGGTCTATGAGATCCCCATCTTATGAGTGCTTCTGCAAGTACATGTGAATTCCTAAACCCAGTTGGAGGTGATGTGAGACGAGTGTTTTTTCACATTTGATAAACTAAACACCAGTAGTTTATTTTCAATTTCATTTTGCTACCTGGACATCTCAGAAGTAGTGTATATATGTTTGAGATAGTAAGGCAGACACAATTAAACTTCTAAAGAGAACCAGGTAGCAAAATGAAATTGAAAATAAACTACCGGTGTTTAGTTTATCAAATGTGAAAAAAATATTTGTCTCACATCACCTCTAACTGGGTTTAGGAATTCACATGTACTTGCAGAGGCACTCACAAGATGGGGATCCCATGGACCTACGATCATTAAAGCATCCTTGAAGGCAATGAAGAAAAGAATTAAAGTGAATGGCATCCAGTGCTATGTACACACCAACGATAATAACGAAGACGATAAGGACCACCTCTATTAGAGGCTGCAGTCAATTAGCGAGAAATGTCGAAACAATCACCCAACTAATTTGATGAAGAACCTAAACTCGAAGATTGTGATGGACAACACTAGATATGAGGAAATCATGGAGCGACAGGGACTGGGCGGAAGGAACGAAAACAGCGAGAGATTTGTTAACATATGTGCCTTCCATAATAAGATTATAGATGTCACCACATGCCCTCACAAACGCAAACACAAAGCTACGTGTGTTTAACCGAACCACACGAAAACAGCAATCAGTAATAACCAAAGACGGACAGTGAAAGCTAAGGCATAGGTTGAATACATAGATGCTAATGAGCAAATGAAGAGGAACATTAAATCGGATAAACGGAAATATATGAAAAAGTAGCAACAAAAATGGAAACGTGAGCCACTTATATGATTCAAGAAGAAGGAAACACAGTTAATCAAAACGACAATTCAAGAACAAGGAAGGTAAACCAATCACTGAGACCCAAGAACAACAAGGCAGATGGGTAGAGCATCTTAAAGAAGTCTTAAACAAACCAATTCCACTGAATCCACCGGTCATTAAAGCAACTTTTACTGACACTTCTATATATGTCGACCTACAAACAATCGAAGAAATCGGTATGGTCATCCGACAAATCAAGAGCTGCGAAGAAGCAGGGTTAGACAAATTACCCGCTGTGACACTGAAATCAAACAAGGAAATAACTACACGTTCACACCAGACTGATTTGAAAAGAAGAAGAATCTCCAGCAGAGTGAAAGCAGGAAAACATCACTAAGATACCAAAGACACGAGATCTCAGTAAATGTGAAAAATATAGAAGCATCACATCAATTTATGTACCAGGAAATGTCTTCAACCAATTGTCTTCGGACCAAATGAATGATCCAGTTGACAACGAGCTTCCAGTTCAACTGGCCGGATTCTGTAACCATTGATTGAGTAATGATCAAATCACAGAATACAGATCACTGTTGAACAGTCAACTAAATGGAACTAACCACCTTACATCAACTTCCTTAAATATGAGGAAATATTTGGTAGTGTGGACAAGTGAACACTAGATATTAGTTAATATCATATGACATTTTCATGACGAACTACATCGCAAAATAGTGCATGATGGGCAGCTCACAGATTTGTTCCAAATGAAGACCGGTGTCAGGCAAAGTTGCATACTCTCCTCTTTCTCTCTCTCTCTCTCTCTTTCTTCTGATCGTTGACTGGATTATTAAAACCCCGACATTTCAGACAGAGCACGGTATACAGTGGACAACCTGGATGAAGCTAGACGATCTAGATGTCACAGATCACCGACCCAATTCTTCTATCCTATACACAACAACAAATGCAGTTGAAGAAGGCCAGTGTAGCAGCAGCTTTTACAGCCGGTAGTAGACCTCAACGTTTACAAGGGGGAAAGCAAGATCGTTAGATACAACAAACTGAGCACCAACCAAATCACACCTGACCTGATGGAGAAGCTCTGGGAGATGTTGAAACTTTCACATACCTGGTGGATCTAATGCACATGTAAAGACACAAATTGATAAGACAAACGGAGGGTGGCATGTCTATATCAGAGAAATATTTGGATCTCAAACCAGCTGTCGACTAACACCAAAGTCGGAATTTTCATTACAAACATGAAAACAGTTTTGCTGTATGGAGCTGAAACATGGTGAACCATAAAATACCATTAAAAAGACACACTTATTTACGAACAGTTGTTTACTCAAGATGCTCTGGATCCACTGAACAAACACCATTGGCAACTATCTACTGTGTCAGAGAACAAACTAACCAATTTCCAGCTGAGGAAGGAATTAAGAAAACTTGTCGCAGGTAGATAGGATATAAAGATGAAAATAATTCAATGGTATATTGATTTAGTGCGTTCAATCTTGTGAGGAACGAGACAGTTACCACCAATGGTAATAGGTGATCATCTGGCATTATGACAAATTGATATAAGTAAGAATCCTATCATTGGACACCAGTCCAGGTTCAAAGGGTTAAGCGTATGCCACTCTAATGAGTTTGGGTTTGATTCCACGGTCAAACTGAGAGTACGCACTTTTGATCACCGGGTGATTGATGGTTGTCTGATGCAGACCAATTCGTGATATCAAAATTGACAGTTAACTATCTCCACAATCGCGCAATTGTAACTACATTATAACTAGTGATTTTGAAAATATACAAATGTTTATGCAATAGATCTATCATAATTGATTAACTTTATAGTTTACATACTAAAGTCTTATTTTGTTTCATTACCTTCGCAATAACGTATATCGTACGTTTTCCTGTATGAAAATATTTGCTGACAAACTAACAAGTATATTATAGTTAAACAGTAGGTTAGAAGTGACTGATTTATCCAAAGATGATTAATAATTGGATAGTCACAGAAATTTATTAAACTTTTAGCCTCATTTTAAGTTAGAAACCTTAATTCAGAGTTTTTTGTCAATTTGATTATCAACATTTAAACAAATTTTCTTTTTTTATTTTTCATTGACTTAAACTATTTATTTCATCTAAGTATATTTACTTCTATAATATCTGCTTTTATTTTTTACTTTACAAAATGTGAATTAATCCTACAATGTCAAATAAAAACTGATATTTACTACTTATTTGATACTTATAATTCATTTTTATTTAAACAAAAATACTAATTGAACATACATCAACTGTCATTCGATTTATTAGTTTACCATTTTATTTTCAACTTTAAATCATATTTACAGTCAATATTTATATAACAGATGATATTTTAAGAATATAAATAGCCATTTAATAAATAACAGTGTTTTCTTATTTGTTTATTTTGACAAGTAATGTAGATAATTACGAAATAACAAGATAAAAATTGTAAATTATTTATTATACGTTGCGTAATCATCTATGCAATTAATACTAAGCTTTTTTAGTATTAATTAGATTATTAGTTGATTGAACACATTATAAATTAATGTTGGCATAGTACCAGTGGAAATCAGGGACCACTGGACAATTGTTTCGCCGTAGTATGGGACTTGTCAGCAGTGTGAACGCTAGATTACGCTCCAGTGGTGAACATCTAACTCTTTGCACCATTGAGAAGCATCCAATGGTAGAATTTTCACTTCCATCAATTTGTGATATATAGCGTGACAATCTGATTATTTAATATGCACTAATTGTTATCTGACAAATTTAATATTCACATTTAAACTATTTTTTGAAAAATTCTACAAAAGTAGTATGTTTCATTTTAACAAAATAATATTTTAAAAAAAATTAATCACTATAGTTCTTTTCAAAAACTTTATCTATTGTTTATTTGAAGTGAACACTTTTATCTTTCTTCATTTGATTAAGATAAGTTTAATTTATTATCAGCTTACTTATAAAGTAAATGTTAAGTCATATATTTGTAATACATCAATTATCATTCATTGAAATATTACAATATTACTTAATTTTATAAATCATTTCTGAAATGATAAATTTATTTAAAATGAACAATTGTAACGATTGGTTATGATAACTACAAATTAATTTATCATGTTAATTAAAATATGTAATTTAATTAATTATCATTAGTTTATCGTTTATAACACGATAAACTAAGCTAGTCAGAACATTGTTAAATTAACGATAGTAGTTGAATTTCAACAAAGTAATAGTAAACTACTCAAATTAACCATATTTTAATTGTCAAGTTACAGGATGAATTTTTTTTCGGCCATTTTAGATTGGTCGACAGGTAGAGAAGTTTTGAGAACCATCAGTTACAAGTTTCTGGAGAAAAAGAGTCAGTTCTCACTTTAAAACTGTTTCTATTATACCTAATCTGTTAGTAACTTTAAAATTTACTCAGTTGTTTGTATTCTTAACATTGGAAACTAAAAGTCACTAAACAGTCGTTTCGTTCTAGTATGGTACTTATAAGTAGTGAGCATCTTTAATCCCACTGTGGAATCGAACCCGCAGCCTTCAGGGTGGTGAACGCACAACCCTGTGCATCACTAGGTCTGGCGAGATCGGTGTTGTTTTTTTACTTTACCACACTTTCTCCTTCTGTGATGTTTTGTGCCATCATCTTTCTTGTTTTGTGTATATATCACCATGACAAATACATGGATGTTGCGAAAGTATTGCATAGATGTATCACATTGTTTTATACTGACATTAGCTTATCGCTGCATTCTGGTGCACTTGTACGTGAAATTAGTGTATGCCATGCATTAATTCTTACATGATAGTAATGGTACTCGGTTATCTCAAAAGGTTTAAAATGTACATTTTCGTACAAATAAAAATATGGATTCAGGGGAGAGGTAGTTGATAGAAAACTGAGGACATACGTTTCCTGTTACTCGTCATAATTAAACGAAGCGAGTGTGAAGTCCTGAGAGAACTGATTTTTCCTAGAGGATTTGATTCTTGGGTGGTTCGGGGTCAATTCCTTAGGAGATTATTGGTCCTCTACAGGTTTTGAGTTCGTCTTGTTGTCAAGTTCTAATTAGCATGAATCCCATATCTGTGATATCCTTCTGACCAGTCCTCAAAACCACTTTCCAGGTCTAGAACTTTTAACCCAATGGTCTAAACTTAAGGACTTCAGTTACTTAGTTAAAAGTTTTTTTAGCATTTGCAACAATGAAATGCTGATATTTTTCCTTGATAAACCTTTAGAACTAAACTTTCAATACACATGAAATTAATACTTATTTCTATATTTAAAAAGTATAAATGTATACTACTAATAAGTATTGTTGTTACTATATAGCACTTTGACAGACTGATTCCACAATAGGTTATATGATAAAATTGACCAATTATTAAATTTGGTTAGATATCACCTAACGTTGTATAAATGTGAATACCAGTATATTTACTTTGTATTATAAGGAAAGCTTTAATTTCCTATATGCACTGCCTTTATTTGTATGATTTGTTTTTACTCCATAAGTTAGTCATTTTAGTAAAGATGAACATATGTATACATTCACCACAATGATCATAATGCGTAGACAGTAACTTATTTTTCCTAGAAGTACCCTCTGAACTAATACTATGTATAACAGTGTGATTGCATCACATAGAATGAAAAATACAACAATGCAACGGCTCACTCTCCTAGCATTTTTCATTTATGTACAAAAACTTGACAATATATCTCATCTACAGAATAATTGAGTATATTTATAATGACACAAGTCAGTGACTATATAGAATCATTAGACAAATTGTGCATTTATGAAGATTCTGTGGAGAGGCGAAAAATGTAAAGCATTCATAGATTTTGTTACGATTAGTGGTTAAACTACCGATAATTGCTATTTTGGATAGTCATTGAAATTCATGTAGATGCAAACATAAACCCCATAAAAGATACTATAGAAAGGGTAATACTATTCATACTAGATAATGCATAAATGTAATGACTACCTTTTCATTTATACACTGATTTTTTCAGCTATGTGAATTCATAACATACTAGGAATGATAAAGCTGAATAGTTGGAACCGGTATAAGAATACACTGTAAAACATAACAAAATGCCAGAAAAAAAAACTATCTACCAAGTTTCTATTTTCGTTAAAATATATTTAATAAAAACAGGTTACTGGATTGAATTTTATCAACTAAAATAACTTTTTTACAACACTATTATGCAATTGTGTAGACACATCTGTTTGAATCATTAAGTGAAACATATTAATCAAAGGTTGTACAGATAGTATCTACTTTCTTTTTTATAATGTTGATTAATTTTATATGACAGTATTTAAATTTTTCTATAAAACATAAATGAATATACAATAGTCACTTAATGTATCCGGCATAGTTTCTCATGTATACACTGTATTCATTCTAGTAATAAAAACTATTTGAATATGATGAGAAGACAAACTCTATATCAAATATGTTTTGTTTTTTTCTTGAAATTACAATAAATGAGACTGGATTTTGTTGTAAAATAGCTGACAGTTTTCAGACACTGTACATAGTTTTCATGCCATTAATACTTTCTTTATTATTATTATCTTCACTGTAAAAGGTCATTCATTTCATTGTAGTTAGTGCATACCATAAGTATTATGTATCACTTTATAATAGTTCATTTAGAATATTTTTTTAATAAAATAAAGTGAAATGGAGGTGGATACAGATGAAGTGAAATTTCAGAGTAGATGTTTACATGTTATTATATCTAACTATTTTCTTCTGTCTATAAGACAAAGAAAAGAATAATGATACATATATATGTTCTTTTTGTCCTAGAATATTAAGAAGAAAAAATTTTTAACAAATTTCATATTTATTAAAAAAAATAATACATATTATTTCGACATTTTAGCAAATAGAAAACAAATAGCATAGATACATAGATACATATATTAACCATGTCATATAGGCTATTTTTTTTTTATTTGTAGATAAATCGGCAAACATAGATACTAAGTCAACTTATATTTTTTTTTTGCTTGTTATTACATTTTCTATACTTGACACACTAATTCATTTGCCTACACATAGAAATGTATGTATTCACACTAATGAATGTAAACATAAAACATTTATAAAACTAGACAAGAGATGAAATTTTTTGTGAAAAATTTTCTCCCTTTTTTTTCTCTCTCTCTCTTTCTCGCTTTAATGACTCAGCTATTTTGATTCAAGTTTATTTGTTGATTCATTTTTGACTGTAATGTGTCACAGTAATGTCAAAAACGGCTATAATATTAATAATAATAGTGATTTTAACACTAGACGTATTAGTACGTAGATGAGAAGATAATATATTCATAATGTTCTACAATAATCATTAGATGACCTGAAGTGGTTTTGTACAGATTGGTATCTAATCTTGTCACAGAATGATCTCATTACGGTACCATTGAATCTAGAGTGTACATTGATGAGAAGCACTATACTAGAATGAGCTAGTTTGTTTAGTGTTCCTTGGTTTTGCTTAGTACTCAACAAAGACCCATACATGATCTATACAAACAAGTAAATAACCACACGAATTTACACGCGAAAGTTGTAGACTTCTATTTGAAATAAGGTAATTGTTCAAATTTAAGAGGTCTGATATATTATATGATTTTCTTAATTGAGTAGACTATAGGTTTAAGCTTGAAGTCAGCTTTTGTATCTTAACTTATACAACAATAGGCTTTTATGATCTGATGAATCCATAGTATAATCTACTTCATTATTACATACTATGAATAATTCCCATAAAAATGTATTTAACCTAAAACCCTATATACTACATGATAATCATTCTTATCTTTTCTACAAATGCTAACCAACTACACATTACTTACTATCTTATAATTTTTTTTAAAGTCCATTTACTTTACAGGCGGCTTTTCGTTTCGATTATGAATGCAGATTCATAATTGTTCAATCTGGATAAAATTTACTGAAATGAATATATTATCATAGGTAGACGTGTATTTCAATGTAACAAGTTACTGATTTGGTAAATGGAGGCAATGAATATACATATCATTTCAAAAATAAATCCAACATTATTGCATCATAAGCACAAATACCATCAAAGTAAGCATCATAAGTATTTGATTTGATTTAAGATTTACTGTTGATTTATTCTTTTATTTAACTAAGATTCTTTTCTTCTTGTAACTTAACGTTTATTGTATCAATTATTATTCATAAATCATCAATAGTAATATAAGACAAAATGATAACATGTGTTAACACTTTAGATAAGTTTCAATTTAATATTAGTAATAATAATATAAATCGTAAAATTAATGTTATTTTAATTAAGTTTCAGAAATTACTACTTAATTAACAATATCATATGATGCATATTACAATGCATATTACAATAAAAAGTAACAACTATGACTTATCACTATGTAAAAACAAGTATTATCTATACTCAATTCACTTACGAACGAAATAGTAAACTAAGTTTAAAAGAATAGTCAGATCTTATCAATAAACTGTTCCTGTAAAAGATTTATATTTGACTTTGCTTACTGTTTCAATGAAACTGATAATGAAGAGATTATTATTGTTTGTCTTTAACATAAACCTTTCGTTTATCATTATAGTTCTAATCAAAACTACTGATATGATTTGTATATATACATCATATTTTGTACACTCTCTTAATACATATGACGCCACTAAAAAGTTCATTTCTAAATGGGATGTAAATCTTTTCAATAAAATAATAGCGTCTCTATAGAATCTACTTTACGCTTGATAATAGCCTACTTATTTATGTCATATGTTAATGGCGTAAAAATGGGCCTATCAGTAAAATTCTTTTACATGGATTATTAGTTAAATTTGGTTCGATGTGGTTAGAAGTATCAATGGGCTCATTAATTTAAACAAAATTGACCTATGAATAACAAACTAACACGTAGTGTAACTTCTGAATGAAATTTTGGGTCAAAATTATCATAGAATGATAAAATAGTCAATGTATTTCAAGCAGGTTTCCACGATAACTGTTTACTGGTTTAGAGTAGAATCTGCTTCAACAAAATTTAAGGCATAAACGCATTAGGTACAGTCACTGATATCAAATTACTAGCAACAACACTAATATTAAACAAATATTTACTAAAGTCGAACAAAATGGCAACTTATTATCTACATCATAACAAAAATAAGACTTACGTAATGATGAGATGATTTTCATCTTTTTATACAAAATAGCATGTTTTGAAATTGTGCATATATTGTTAATATCTTTCGGCCAAATTAACTTATTTGTCACATTTCTTATACTTTGGTATTAATTTTACTCGTCGTAATAATTTTAACCGAAATAATGACGGTCTTCATTACTGATATATATCGGCGAATTCACAGTGTAGATTCTTTGTAGTACATCGACTAGTAGAATTCAACAAAATCGACCACAAATATCAGTTCTAGTTTGATATTATAATGACTGTAGAGTCGTTGCACTCTTAATTTTTCTAATCTTAAATATTCATAATACGAAACATAAGAATGAGTGTTTAGACTTGACACCAGGTTGCTTGAATAGTTTTTCATTAAATGTCACATAGCAGTAATGTCAGTCAGCATCTGTGAAGAAAGCACTACACAATGATTTATGTAATACGGAACTTTGTATCCTGTAAATAATTTTTTTGAAAATATACCAAACACATAAACAATGCAAATATTTTAATTGAAAATGCCAAACTACTGACAAGTAGTGTCATTTGATTATCATCAAAACGATAATTAAATTTACTTAAGTCAATTATTTAATTCGGTTTATCGAAAAAAAGACATTTATATTACTATTTCTTATTGTACATATTCGATTTTAGTGTTTATAGAGTCTTATAGGTTTACCGAGACACAAATTTTATTTCAGTAAGTAAACGAATAAATGTATTCTGACAATATAACGAAATCCCTTTCACCTTTATTCACAATCATAAATAATTCTTTCATGAGGCATACAATACCGATTAATTGAGTGACTAGATAATACCTCTTTGAACATTGTATTCTAAAGATATGTCGATTGTTTGAGAACAGTTTGTGATTTCAAGTGATATCATAGACTGTTTATCTACTATTAATACCATATTCAAAATATTACCAATTTACTCATGAATAATACAGTATTTACTATCACTACATAGCGAATTACAACAAAAAAGACAATGAATCAGTATAAAATGTTTTAAACATGTGTATCAGTTCATGTTTACTAACCTCTTCAATAGTCTCTTACTACAAGCACGTGAAAACTGTTTTATTACAATAGGAAACAGTAGTGAGTTCTTATTCATTTAATTATTGTTATGTGTTGAAGTACAAGTATACGCACAGACAAACGTACACTTTTTACAGTTATTGATTAACATATTTAGTATACTGACTTCGTATTTACATATTGATGAATGTTTCTTAATATACTTCTATAGTAACACTGCTTACTGTGTTCTATTAAATTAACCATACATGATATATCATTTCATGTAATATTTGTTTCCTTTCAAAACGATACTATGCAGTTTTAAAAACATACAGTAAACTATAAAATATAAATAGGTATTCACTCATCGGATTATTGGTGATTAGTTAATTAAGAAAAAACATTCCTATTGAAATTCAAAACTCATTCCAAAGTACTGTTGTGCTCTTTAATCTTTACTTATTATAAAGTGATGACTATTACTTAAGTAAAATATTATAAGTTAATAAATCCCCCTCCCTTTCATTCTGCAGCCCATTTTAGAATAATAATAATAATAATTTATTCTCAAGAAGGAGATGAATGAATGTATTGGACTGTAAATATTATCTTTATGCAGGAATCAGCATATACAACCATGATAATAGTTTACATCATAATGCAATATATTGAGTTGCTTTCTTATATAAAACAACTGAGAATTTGTATAATATGACAGTTAGTGAATCAACATATAGCAGAATTCGTTGTAATGCTAAAATTTAAAAAGATGTACAACTGAGTATTTAGTGTTGTGGCTATGATTTTACTTAAAATACATAATAGCAGCTTAGAAAACCCTACATTTGTTGCACGGTATTCATTCTGCAGATTAACGTTTGTATCTATATAAGGCCATTTAAAAGGATGGATCAACAGATATTCCTTTTGTTGTCGTATGAAACTTTTATAAAGAGTAAAACAACCTCAGCATTTTAAGACCCTATATAATTACAAGACCTATCCGATGAAATTTAGTCTCCAATATTTTTATATTTAATAGAGACGTATGCAATATTATCAGTAGGAAATTACTATCTGTCCAAATAATAACAAATATATGCGTGCTACCTCAGAAATGAGCTTTTTCAAGTAGTGACAAGTAACTTGATATGTTTATCTCAGACTGTTCAGAATAAATAAATTGTGAATAGTGTAACGTTGCGATTGTAAGCTAAAGTTTTCGCCTCCGTGATCAATAAGTTACTTTGAATTAACTCCTTATTTATAAATTCTATATATAATTCATTTTATTGTTTACTTCATTCTTAGTAAATATCTTTACTTCTATTGATTTCTACTACATTTAGAAATTTATATGAAATATCAAAACAGTCAGCTTATCATTCATCAATACTTGGATTGTAATTATCATGCTGCAAAAATAATGGATAATGATAGTAGTTACCAAATAAAATTTTATAAGTATTCACTTACAGTAAGTAACATAATTAATAGGTTAAGTGACAACAAATAAAATGATGGTATTAATAACCCCAAATAACTTAGTGTTAATATTGATATTTATCAATTTGGTAGGTAATAATAAGTAAATTGTAAGTATAGAATATAAAGTAAAAGATATAACACAGAATTCTATGTTTATTAACATAGTATCATATTTACTGTAATTAAGATATAAAATGTTTATTCGGTTTACATTATTTATATATTGTCAATAATTCTACTAATAATAACTACTGTTGAATGAAGCAATACGTGAATATCATAACTTTCATTCATTTTTATTCTTTTTTTTTTCAACATGATATTTTTTTTCTTGTTGTTGTCAAATGAATTTATTAAATGTCATATGTTAATGTACAAAGTTAAATAGTTAGTATTGATATTACTACAATTTTTAGTACTATTATTATTACTACTACTAATGTCATTACTGATAGTAATATGAATAATAAGAATATTAAGTGATGACCTTTCATATATGTAATAATTTTTCCAAAAATGAATGCTTCTAAACATAATCGTTATAATGATAATATTGTTACTGAGATTAATATCTATGCATATTTATATGTAGATATTAATAAATGAACTTAAGTCACAGGATAATATACAATGAATGAAATAATTTATATGCATGCATATATTTATATGCATTTTTTTTTGTTCAGTACATTAAAAATGGAGACTTTAATTAATTAGTTACCTTTGTAGATCGATTAGTTATTTATTATTATTATTATTATTATTTATTTTTTATTAAATATAAATATAGTTTAGTTAGATTATAATTTGAGAACTTATAATATTGAATATGACATATTATTAGACTTTTAAATAATTAATAACTGTTGATTAACAACATTAATTCGATAATGTATAAACTATAGTATAAAATGTAAAATAATATGAAATAAATAGTGATACGGTTTTTTATTTGTTAGGCTATTTCTAATGTTCAACTGATTAGATATGGAGATGATATGACTACTTTATTCGATTATTGATTGTAATTATCATTGTAATATCATGAGAATAATAATTTAATGGGGTTATTATTATCTCAACTTATTTCCGTGAAATAGTACAGAACTATCAATAAATACTTCCATTATCTTTACAGTTTTAACACTGAAAATAATTAGTTCGTTCTACTTCAAATAAAAATTTATTTAAGTCATATAAAGTGTGGATTGGTCATGTCAATAGAAGTAATTTTGTTAAAGGAAGTGTAACACTGACTAAAGTAGGAACACAAAATAACTTGTTCAGTAGACACTGTGTTATAATGAACAAAAGTGATGGATCATAGTTTAACTAGTGACCATCTATGTCATTCTTTCCCAATCATATTTCAATGTGATAAGCTAAAATATCTTGAATATAAATACACATTTTTTAGCACTAATGGTTCTGAATTTTTTATAAATCAATTCTATCAGGATTTGATAATCACTCTTTTGAGTAAACTATCATTTCAGTCAACTTATTCATTTCTATAATTTTAGTAAATAACAGTAGTGAAATAGCAGTGTTAGTGTTTCTTTGAATTCAATGATTCAATTCATAGAGATAGGCAATAAATAATTACAACAAATAATTTAAGCATTCTTTCACTTTATCTGTTTGTTTATGTACGTATAAACATAGAAAAAATATTAGGAGACAGATTAGGTCTTTTTACTAACAATAAACGAACATGTGTAATCTAATTAGTATTTACAAATTATTAACTTACTTTATTATGCTTGTTAGTAATTGTATGATTTTCTACGTGACCTTCTGAACCTTATCTTCACTTTGAATAATAATAATAAAGTAGTTATTGCATAAAAATATTTATTATTTCATTTCATGTATACACTTTACAAATGTATTTATAATATTTATCATGTAAATGATTGCACCAACTGAAGGTCATTCATTAATATTACCACCTTTGTATTAACCATGTCCCATATAATTAACCAATCAAATTATTGTTTGTTTTTATTGAAAATAATAAATTTACATGATTGCTCATTCTAATAAATAATGTTCATTTATGTGTTATTATGTTTTCTACTGTTGAATATATAAATATTATCATAACGACAAAATAAAAGATATTTGCGAAAAAAACATAAATCATAAATAAATAAACAAATCTAGTTGATTGATTACTTCGTAGATTGATGTTGGCAGGGTACTACTGAAAATCCACGGGTCACTGGACATCTGTTTTGTCCTAGTATGAGACTCCTCAGCAATGTGCACCCCAGATTCCTTCCCAGGGGCTTCAGGTTAGAAAACAAAAACAAATTATGCATAAACAAATTAATAATTATGAGATTACATTTCAGAAAGAAATAAATAGTTTTACAAAAAAATATATGAATATTTTACTTTTCTAAAAAGTAAAATCAATTAATTATAAAGTGATTTGATTGGAAATATAGTACAATAAGTGAAATACATCATGTATTTGATTAGTTAAACATCATCAGTCTGCTTTAAAAGGAACCATAATTATTTTAAACAAATGAATTCATGTAAGTATTGTTAATTTATTGTGAAAGAAGAAACAAAGTTAGAAAGTTATTCTAGATGAATACTATATTAGATTAGAGTTAATATAAACTAGCTTTGAAAACTTATAGATCAAAGGTTAACAAATATCACTTATAAATAGTTTCTGAAATTCTATTACAAATTATTATAATAGTGCAATGAACATACTAGCCTTCTTATGAATTATTTAATTACATTCATTTATAATTTCTTAAGTTAACAATCTTGAGAAAGTAAAGAAATGTTACCTCTGAAAAGGTTAATAATAATAATAATAACAGCTTTATTCAATCGTATGTTTAGTAAAATATAAATTTTCAGAATACAATGTCAAAATAAGTTACTCTTTTACTGTGTACACATACCACTGGATATACACCTGTTCGTGTTCACGAAAGTAGTAACACCATCATTACACTTTTAATTGATGATAAAACAATCCTGACGAAAAATAGGTTATGTAGCTATGATTCTTGGACTGTGATTAAATCACAGTTACGGTTTATGTTAAGACTAAGGAGAAATTGTAGGTAGTCCAGCTTTCCAATAAGAAATTTTTAGTTAAGACTAAGAATTTCAGGAGTAGACGTTTGATGAGTAGCGATCCTTTTTAACGCATATTACCAGCCACCATAATGTCTTTGTTTAGATCTAACCGAATTATTTATGATAGGTCGTAAACATTTTATAAAGACTCGTGAGTACACAATGCGATTTCGGAACATGATTGGGAAGTTAAAACAAGACGAAAAGTGACTTTTTGAGATATTTGGCAAAACGTGGTAGCCCAAGATTTCAAGCAGGCCGCCAATATTTGTATTTATAAAGTACATTCTAAAAATTCATAAATAATTTTTCCACTTTAAATCTTACAAATGTATAGTATACAGGCTTATTGCCCTAATAACTGTTCAGTTATTTACTTTACATAACTTTAAGTCGTTGGAAGTTATATGAAATAGTGTTTAATTACCTAAAACTTAGAATGCTCACAATATTCAGCATGTTTCTGTGAACAAAATCTAATCGGAATGTTATTTTGACTAGTTGAAAATGAAACGCATCTTCAATGAATTAAATTTTAAAAATTTACCATAACAGTTAATAATCATTCCTGTTGTTTTCTGAATCCATATTAACTCAGTTCTACTGTTGAACAAACATATACGTTTTAAGATCCGTTCAAATTAATCTTATAAAACGATTATTCTTGAGAAAGTGTTGACTGATGTTGTATTTTGAAAATTTTAAGTTGTCATCTGAATTCCACTGAGTTGTCAGAGGTACATTAGTCTAATCATGGGTTTTTATTTTCATATTGAATAATATTATCATTGCCTCACAGTAAAAGAAACTCCGCTTGTAGCTCCCCTAAGGTTACTACCGGTCTCAAGCCCGGGTAAAGGTGGAGGGTTGGGGACAGCATTCCCATCACATAAAACCTAAGCTTGCTAAAAAAATCCTAACCAGATATCACGAATTGGACTGACTTTGACAACCAGTAAAAATCAGAAGGCACTATACATTCATTTTATCTTGTCATAAGACCCATTGATAGTGCACATCGACGATGCTACCAGAAAGTCATGTGCAAGATCATTAGTATTCGCCGTAAGCTCTTAACCACAGTGTCGGCTTCCAATGATAGATATTTGTTATTCACTGAATTCGCATTATATATTTGCGCGGCGTTATCCACTACTACTGGTGGGTGAGTCCCTGGCACTCGGTATGATTGGGCTCCACTGGTCACGTTTTCTCACTTTAACTCTTTCAGTTACCTCTACAATTTAGTCACTAGTGAAATGAAAATGGTCATAATTTCATTTTGATATGGAATCTGATCATCATATATTTGACGCTCTTGTCATATAAAGATTTAATTGATGATCGAAAGTAACTCTCTAGAATCTGATACTTCAAATCAAATCTCTTGAATTTTTCTACTTACAAATGATAAAAGTGATGTCTAGTTTCTTTTCTCAATAACTGACTGCAACAATATGTCCTACTACTAACTTTATTTAAAGTACATATGAAATTCCATGTTAAAACATTCACTGCGATGTCATAAACAGTGGAAAGATACTGTAAACTCATTACAGTTTATC
Source organism: Schistosoma mekongi (assembly GCA_034768735.1). NCBI lineage: Eukaryota > Metazoa > Platyhelminthes > Trematoda > Strigeidida > Schistosomatidae > Schistosoma > Schistosoma mekongi. Next base: position 33,276,999 of record CM068306.1, read on the forward strand.
AGTTGATGTAGTAATCAAAGTCTTGAAATGCATGTTTAATGAAAAACACAAGAAATTTAATAATTCAATCTGGTAGTGTCACCGTGATGATGTGTTTATGTATCAACTTTAGATGCTTTAAAACTCCATAATACTCAAATCTCCAAACGATAAATGAGGCAGTCGCGGTTAGTATTTGTGAAAAATAGAAAGAGAACATAAGAGAAACGTAATAGAATCTTAGAAACTGTAATTTATTTACTATACTTATCAGAAGCAGAGTACTATTACCTTGACAGTAAACAATAATTAATAAGCTTATCAGTACTACTGATAGTCAGTAGTATCTTTCAGTCGTTTGAAAACGCATGATAGAATGTATATTTTATTTCACCCTGTATAAAATTCAAAAGCATAACAGCACTTTCAAAGTGAGAGTGATAATAATAAACCAACGTGTTTAATTGTTTTCCAACCCTCCCACATACATTCTGATATATCATTTTACTTAGTGAAATGAATCAAGTTGTATATCACAATATTACTATCTCATGTAAACAGTACAATACTTGTTTTATCTATAATGAAAAAATCTACCTTATTACCGTCATTCATTTAGACATATAATAAGTAGAAAACTAAGAAATGGTTATATTTTACTACTCTACTAACAATAATAATAATAATAATAATAATCAAAGTCATGGAAAAATAAAATACCTGGTTGTTATAGTGACACACTTGAAATTACTTTATTCGTTGTAGGTAAACATGGTGTAATAATCTTTGTTAACGATATAGATAAGTCAAAGAAATAATGTGTTACATATTTATCCTATTCATACTATATGTGGATTAAATTATTAATAGTTATTTATTTATTTATTTACCTATTTTAGTAATATAGAAGTAATAGATGTGATACATGCTATCAGTATACAAGTTCTATCTTTTCACTGGAATTGAACAATGATTAAATGAACATAATAAAAGGAATACATGTTAATTATGTCAGGTAAATATATATATATATATACATATATATATATATATATATATATATATATATATATATATCATTTGTATGTCATATGATAGATTAAAGTGATTTATTTTTATAACATACTATTGGTGAGGGATAAAAAGAATCAACATGAAATTTACAGTATATACTGGCAATATACACAGTTGAATATACTGGAAGTAAACAGTATTATAAATAAATCAGATAGATTAAAAAGACGTATGTAATTGTATTATCAGAAACTTACCAATCGAATATTTGATGAAATCTGAATCCTATACACAAAGCACTTACAGATAATTTGAATCTATTTTTCAATTTAATACTGTTACATTGGTCAGAATGTAACAATCATCAGTTATGTATGATTTGTGCTTGAGTCTGTGATCATTAATTTGTTACGTAATAATTCACTTTCAAAATCATACCATTTTGGTTAGCATTTTTAAAGTCTAAATGTTTAGATCCTCTTTTATAGACTAACATACTTTGTCAGTTCATCAAGGGTTCTGTCCTCTTAATTTTACTCGACAGATATTTGAGGTTTAATTTTGTAAGCAAAATTTCACTTCCACCTTTCCAATCATTTTAGTAATTCTACAGATTAACTGACACGCCTTAACGGAAACTATTTTCAATATACGAATTATATTTGATGTTACTGTTTGTTCAGAATGCTTGACAACTTAACATAATTTTCGATTATACGTTTTTCATATATTCAACCCGCGAATTTTTAGCGAAAATAAATGTTGTTGTAGTTAAGTACCTTCTAACCAAAACAGTCGTCATGTAATTTACCGTTAGTTACTTACAGTCCTGGATTCCTTTTTTTATTTAAGTGAGATATATATATTTCAAAGTGATGTGTATTAAAACATGAATGTATGCATGTTTGAGATGCTATTTTCCCCATCCAAATGCAGAATGTTCCTTCTGGATTGGCTTGATTCGGCACCGAAATTAGTGATAAGGAGCAAAGTGGATTAATGTGTTAACCGCATCACTTATCGTGGGATCCTCATCAGTCCTGACGGTCTGGAGTCTGATGAAATCTCGGCTAGTATACACAAGGCCCGATTGGCTATCGCCAATTTGCGTCACTTGTGGCATAGGTGTGACATCCGTCTTCCGAACAAAGGACTCATTTATTGTACAGCAGTTCCATCCGTTTTACTTTACAAATGTGAAACATGGCCATTAAGGGTAGAGGATATTCGTTAGCTCCTAGTATTCGATCATAGAAGTCTTCGAAGTATTGCTCGTGTTTGCTGGGACCACCAAGTAAGCAATACCTGGGTTAGGAGTAGAGTACTAAGTAAGTACAGTAAGTAAGTCTATTGATGATGTAGTGAATCGTCACCAGCTGAGGTGGTTAGGACATGTGCTACGTATGCCTGACCACCACCTACCTCGATGAGCAATGCTATGTGGTGTGAGAATAGACTGGAAGAAATCTAGGGGTGGCCAAACCAAAACATGGCACCAGTCCATGAAGTTATTGAAAATTGGGCTGATCCATGTTAATAGGTGCAGACTACCTGGTTGGGGTCCACGTGATGATCGTCACGAATGGTTAGAGACTTTAAGTGAAATGGCGCAAAATCGTTGACAATGGCGCAGGTGTATCCATTCCTTATCTTCCTCCAAATTCTAAGTTTCTGAAGTTTTCATAATTTTCCTTTTACTGAATCATATCTTCTTTAATCTTATCTCCTATCTCTATTCCTTTCCATGAATACTAACTTTGTTATTACCTCCTCTACTCTGGGATTTGATCCGACAACTTAGTCTCTGTTAATTGGGGCATGGGAACTTGAACTGATGTAAGCATGTAGCAAGTTCTACATTGTAACTGACTGACTGATATTTAGCTTGTTACTTGATCAATTTAGGTATAATAATGCTTATAAGTACATTATTTTGTAATGCGAATGATACTCATACAGTATCGCAAATGCAGCTAGTACCAGATAATTTAGAAGAAAAGTAGTCAAGATATCTTGATGTATGATTTATACGGTATGCTCAATAACCGCTTTGTATTACGCTGCTTAGTACTTAGTGCTGATAAAATTTTATTAGTCATGTTTCAACGTGATTTTTGGTCTAAGTAAATCGATATTGTTCTTCTCTATGGTTCAGTGGTAAAGGGTTGAAAACATTAAGTATGAAGTCTATGATTTAGAATATGTGTTAGCTAATCCAAGTAGGGAATGTTATTCTGTATTCTTGATGAAATATTCATGCCTCGTAGGCTTTAAACCCTTGTTACTCACTGTTAAAGTTAGTCATATTACTACTAAGTACGCTGTATTACACAATGGCTTAGGTCCAAGTTTCATATGGAACCTACGCTCATTTAAGCGTCAAAATGTGCCTTTCTGAAGGATACCAACATGCATGAAACTTAGGTCCAGAGTGTCCTACTGATCTCTTCAAATACCCTATATTATTATTATTATTACAAGCATATTGAAGCATGAGTTTTATGGTAGGTTGAATGTTATGGTTTTGCGTCCAACCAGAGCAATCAGAACGGCCGTTATAATAGTCTTAGAATCAGTGATGACTGATATTGTTGTTATACTGACAGTTGAATGCTAACCAGTTTGATTATGCTCAGTGATTTTCTGTAGTCGATTACCAACGACTCATGAGACTGAATGCACTCAAGATCTCAGACGAATTCACGTCAAAAAATAACTTTCACTGTTAGTAAATTGTATATATTAACATACAATTAAATACTGTTATTTGCAGTTTCAAGTACAAGTGACCGTTGTTTGTCTAAAGAAAAATCGAGATTTAACTCTCGGTTCAACTGTATCCAGTCATATCAGCTCAATATCTTGCTAATAAAATCGATAATAATTTAAGACAAAATATATACATGACTCTTTATTATTGAAAGATAAAATTAAAACAGGAGAAAATTTTATTCGTTAACCTAATACTTATCTCACAAACATCTGACCTACCATACAACACAGACGTTTAGTTTTAAAGTATTTATCAACTGTTACAAGCAAGATAGCCAAACTGGTTACACATTAAACTGTTCTGTAGTAGTGTTTAAAATAATCATAAGTTCAATTGCCAACATGGAGTTAAAGTGGCCACAATACATCAACTGCAAATGTTCCACAGAAAGTAACAATTTGGAGGGGAGGGGAGGGAGAATCCTTTAACTAATAATATATATGTGTAGTGAAGCTGTTACCAAAAAAATTTAGTAAGCTATAACTTGAGGAAAGTGCACACCAACTCTTTAGAAGGCATATTTTAGGTCTTCAACATTAAAGACATAATAATTTGTACCGTAACCTGATGAGAAAAATGAATTTACAACCATATCCCACCATATGTGACAAGACTTCATCTACCTATTTCTAGCAAGTTTCTTACGAGCATATTAAAAGTGAAGGTTATTTAGCATTTAGAATGGATCCTGATGAAGAAGACACAAGAAGAGTGAGTTCATATATATAATATTTTGCATTTCATTTTTTTACTTAAGGTTTAATATTTGTAAGTTTCCTCTTAGGCATATTACCATTACGCAAACAGTATAAACTCAAATAATCAGCTGAGTTTACATAACAGACTTCATCCTATTACTTTCATAGTTTGTAAAGTTATTTCAATATAAACTCAAACAAGTTAAATGCCATGATATTTTGAGTTCAAAATTATTGTATTGAATAACAAATGCTCTAAAATTTTACTAATCAGACATACTACCAAATAAATAGTGTACATAGTTATAAGAAATTATTCTCTCATAACTTATAATCTAATATACAATGGCTATCACAAATTAAAGTCATTTGTAACTACGTAATATAAAGTATTATTATTTACAGGTTTATCTGAAAAGTCCAGTCTTCGGTACGTCTTGTGCTGATTGGTATGTACAGAGTAGAGCGTATGGGAATTTGAAAGAAAGAAAAATATAAAGAATATAAGCCACCAACGTAGTAAGTACACCAAATACACTTACATTTAACCATAAAAGCGATCGACTGAGGCACAAGCATTAAACAAAGATAGTCTATTAATCTATTAAACTAGAATTTAGTTAAGTTACGTTCCAACTGCGTTACAATGTCTTCTGTTTAAGTTGATTTGTCAATGCACAGTAAATCAAGTTCGGGTGTACACATTATATTGTGCATAACATACTAATAAAAGCGAAGATGGTGAAATATTTGTTATATACAATAGTACTTTTTTAATGTAACTGCAAAGATTTTGTAAACCATTTCATTTTGACTTAACATCCAGACAAAATATTATGTAAGTGACTAAACTTTTCTTAATATGATTTTCATGTGATACTTATTAACTAATTTACAAAACAAGCTACCTTTAACTAATTGGTGTAATTCGTTTAACAAGTCTCATGTTTTCGAATTTGAGCCACAATGCAATCTTGTGAACTTTATAAAGTTGCAAAGTGTGCAAAGCACAGTGTACGAACCTGAATGAAAAATAAGAGATTAAGATCAGGTGACGGATCAGTAAACATACCAGATGCATCTACATATAATATTGAAATCAAGCAACCAAAGTGTGGAATAACAAGCCTGAAACAATAAGAATCTGGTAATAGAAACTAAAAGTCGGTAGAATTTCGTTCCGAACATGTTATATACACTTGACATACTAAACAGACAATTTTAAATGAACACTTAATATGTTTCTACCTTGATGAAGTCATAACTGAATATCACAGTACTGACACTCAAATTTATTCTATTCATTTAGATAGTTCTTTATAAGGGTTATTTTCAAGGTAAAATGTTGACTAGTCGGTCGTTTTGTCCGAGTTGGCATTTAGTTAGATTACCTGAGGGTTAAGATATCAGTAAATAAACAAAATTAGTATAAGGAAATTTTCCATAATCACATCTTTAATGAAGGTTCACCATAAGTACCGACAAAGAATCTCATTATGTACAATAAAGCCTACTAAAGTCTATTAACTGTTGAATAGTGGATGACTGATTTTAAAATAAAAGCTTCTATTAAATTCTGGTATTGGCGTATATTTCTTCAAATTCCATCTAATGTTATCCATGAGATACTAAAACTTTACAGATTCTGTGAAAACTGGTTATAGCTAAATACATATTTATGGCACATTTCATTGAGATTTCTAAAGTTGCTTTGCATAACTACAGACTACTGCGATAATAGTATTTTATAAAAATACGTGCAATTTTTCCCGAGTAAGTTTTGACTGTGTTATAAAGCCAGGAAACAGGCTGAATACAAAGAAGCCAATGAGCAACTGAAGAAGAGCATTAAAGTTGATAAGTAGTACTATGTAAAAGACCCAACAATAACAGTGGAAAAAACTTCAGAAAATGGAAATATTAGGTATTTATATAGTACAACGAAGCCAGCTGGAAAATACATTAAAACGGGACGATTCTTCAATAATAATAAAAGAAATTAGTTACTGAGACCCAAGAATTGCGTAACGCATAAGTAGCGAATCTTGAAATACTCTTAAATAGATGAGTCAAACTGGACCCACCAATCATCGGAGCAGCACTTACAGACTTGACTATAAATGTTACCCCACTAACATTCTAAGAAATCAAAACGGCAAATACACAAATCAAGAGTGCCAAGTCAGCAGAGCCAGACAATATACTAGCTGAAGCACTGAAGTCAGACATGGAAGTTATTTCAAAGATGCCCTGTAACCCATTCAGAGAGATTTGGAAGGAAGAAAACGTTTCAGCAGACCAGAAATCAGGAAACCATGTCAAGATACCAAAGAAACGAGATCTCAGTAACTGTGAAAAATACAAAGGCATCACTCTAATTTCTGTACCAGGATATATCTTTAACCAAGTGTCTTCGAGTCAAATGAATGATCCAGTAGATGGCCAGCTTCCAGTTCAACTGGCCGGATTCCGTAAGCATTGATTGAGTAGTGACCAAATCACAGAACTACAGATCACTGTTTAACAGTCAACAAAATGGAACTAACCACCTTACATCAACTTCATTAAATATGAGGAAGTATTTGGGAATGTGGGCAAGCGAACATTATGGTGTACACTAGATGATAGTTAATATCATATAGAATTGTCACGACGGATTACATTGCAAAACAGTGAATGAAGGGCAGCTCACAGATTTGTTCCAAATGAAGACCGGTGTCAGGCAAAGTTGCATACTCTCCTCTTTCTTCTGGTCGTTGACTGGATTATTAAAACCCCGATATTTCAGACAGAGCACGGTATACAGTGGACAACCTGGATGAAGCTAGACGATCTAGATGTCACAGATCACCGACCCAATTCTTCTATCCTATACACAACAACAAATGCAGTTGAAGAAGGCCAGTGTAGCAGCAGCTTTTACAGCCGGTAGTAGACCTCAACGTTTACAAGGGGGAAAACAAGATCGTTAGATACAACAAACTGAGCACCAACCAAATCACACCTGACCTGATGGAGAAGCTCTGGGAGATGTTGAAACTTTCACATACCTGGTGGATCTAATGCACATGTAAAGACACAAATTGATAAGACAAACGGAGGGTGGCATGTCTATATCAGAGAAATATTTGGAGCTCAAACCAGCTGTCGACTAACACCAAAGTCGGAATTTTCATTACAAACATGAAAACAGTTTTGTTGTATGGAGCTGAAACATGGTGAACTATAAAATCACCATTAAAAAGACACACTTATTTACGAACAGTTGTTTACTCAAGATGCTCTGAATCCACTGACCAAACATCATTGGCAACTATCTACTGTGTCAGAGAACAAACTAAGCAATTTCCAGCTGAGGAATAAACTAGGAAAACATGCTGTGGGTGAATGTTGAGGAAATCATCACACTATGTCACAAAACATGAATTAAGTTGGAATCCTCCAGGTCAAAGGGAAGGAGTTAGACTAGAGAATAATGTGCCAGCAGTTGTAGGCAGACATGGAGGAAATGAATAGGACTTGGGAAATATTGCAATGGAGAGTTCAGAACAAAGTTGGTTGCAGGATACTGGTAGACGGCTTATACTTCAATTGGGTTAACAGGCATTGGTTGATTGCTTGATTGTGTTGGTAGCTTGCTTGTTCGACGTCATATTTAGAGGGTTGATTTAGAACTAATATGACTTCAACTCGAAACATTTCTGAAACGAACGTAATTCATTGATGCAATAAGCTCAATACTTTACTGAGGATGTATAGGTGAAAAGGCTTTGTTCTATATTAAACATTAGATTAATTAAACTAATTGGTGTTGGTTAACATTGGAATTCAGAAACTCATTCAGTCTTATTCTTAGAACCATTAGATTAATTGTATTTAATCATACTGTGCAGACTTTTCCGACTAGCGAAATCACAGCACTCATCAATTATAAACACTCGTATCTAGTAAACATATCGATTTGATCTTGAAAATCAATAAAATTACAATTCGCATAAACACAAACTACTAACTGTTAAGAAAAGTAACTTTGGTCACTTGATAATCCAAGAAGTATTAACCAAACTTTGAAGACTTTTGTCATTACGTTTAATTCACAGAAAACTTGTCAATGTTCACCGGGATACAGGCGAATCTAACTGATGGTTCTCAAGTTATTCTGTATTACACTATCAATACCTGCCTAGTTGTATAATGGATTATTAGAAATTATTGAGAATGATTCAGTTATAGAAAATTCTGGAGCTATTGGTTCATTAGAATAAAAATTATTAATTGTCATCGTCTTTTCTGAATATAGTAAATGGTATATGTAACGTATTGTTTTGGAGATGAGTTCAACTGTCAAGCTACATCCCGCGATAAGTACATTGCTTTCAATATATTGATCTGGGACCATACACTCTACTTCTTTAATTTTAGTCAATACAATTGCATAACGTAGAATTCATTCACTGTCATTAGATATATTCTTTCCACTCATGGTATGGTTGAAGTTCAATGCATGATTGATATAAGACGTATGCCTTTACTTTCACAGAAAATACATTTACTATTGACTAATAACTATATTACAATGTGGCTATCCAAAATTTATTGATAAGATACTTCAGCCTTCATTGTTCATGTGCTTCTATCCATTATTCCTGTCGTTAAATGATATTTTGATGAAATCTTCTCAGCGTTGTTAACTATATGATGAACTGTGCTGAAGCAGACCAGGAATTTTAAAAGTTAATCATTCTGCACTCATGGATATTTAGAAAAGAAATTTAATATAAACCCTCTTAAATATGTAATAACTCCGCCTGAAGCACACTAGGGTTGATGCCGGTCCCAAGCTCGTATAAAGAAGGAGGCTTGGACATTGGGTTAGCAACCCCATCCAGTAAAACAGCAATTTTGCTAAAAAAAACCTAACAAGTACAAACCTTTATAACTATTTTAATTCTGCCCTGGCAGTTAGAAGGTTTGTTATGACGCCTCATGGTAAATGTCGAGTTTCTTCGGAAGCCACGAGGCCGATGTCCCTTCTAAAAACCAGAGCAACAATTAGTATAGATAGATGGAATGTCCACACAATGTAGGAGACAGGGAGCAGCATGCAAATAGCTAAAGAAATGGAAATATACAACCTGAAGATACTTGAAATAAGCAAAACCCATTAGTTACAAGCTGGACAGCAACGATTATCCTCAGGAAATGTGCTAAATACTCCAGCCACGAAGAAGAAAACGCCCTACAAACGCATACACACACACAAAGAGTAGCATTAATGTTGTCCCAAGAATCATGGAGGGCTCTTGTAGAATGGAAACGTCATGGACCTAGAACCATCAAAGTATCCTTCAAGATGAATGAGGATGGGATCACAATGAATGTCATCCAGTGCTACGCACCCACCAACGACAGCCACGAAGGTGACAGAGACCAATTCTGTGCAAGGCTGCAATCAACCATCGATAAATGCTCAGCCAACGACCTGACCATTCTGATGGTGGACCTCAATGCCAATATTGGAGTGGACAACACTGGATATGAAGACATCATGGGACGACATGAATTGCGAGAGAGAAACGATAACTGTAAGATGTTTGCAAACTAATGTGCCTTCAACAAAATGATTATAGGTGGCACCATATTCTCCCACAAACGTATACACAGAACTACATCGGTTTCACTGGACCACAATACCGAGAACCGAATCGATCACATCTGCATCAATAAGAAGTTTAGAAGAACCATGGAAGATGTAAGAGCAAGAAGAGGAGCTGACATAGCTTCAGATCACCATCAAGTGGCGGCTAAAATGAAACTGAGGCTAAAGAAGCACTGGGCAACTGGAGCAGCAGTATTGCAAACGTTTAATACAGCCTTTCTCCAGGATACTAACAAACGAAACAAATTCAAAATAGCTCTCAATAATGAGTTCCAGGCATTTCATGATCTACTAGAGGAAGGTGCAACTAATATGGAAGACAACTGGAAAGAGATTAACCAAACAATGACTTCAACATATCCGGAGGTTTTGGGTCGCAAGGAGCATCACCACAAAGAATGGATTCCTGTTGGTAGTCTGGACAAGATCCAAGAAAGAAGGAACAGAAAAATAGAGATTAATAACAGCCGGATAAGAACAGAGAAAGCCAAGGCACGTGCCAAATACACAGAGGTCAACAAGAAAGTGAAGAGGAGCATCAGGTCGGATAAACGAAAATTTGTTGAGGACCTAGCAATGACAGCGGAAAAGGCTGCAAGAGAAAGAAACATGAGGCTTCTATACGATACACCGAAGAAACAAGCTGGGAAATTCAGTAAGCCAGATAGGTCAATCAAGAACAAGGCTGGCAAATCAATCACTGATGTGCATGAACAACGAAACAGGTGGGTAGAACACTTTGAAAAACTCCTGAATAGACCAGCCCCACTGAACCCACCAGTCATCGAAGCAGCAGCAGCCATGAATCTCCCTATAAGCACCGACCCACCAACAGCTGAAGAAATCAAAATGGCCATCTGACTGTCAAATAAAGAGTGCTAAGTCAGCAGGACCAGACAACATACCAGCGGAGGCACTGAAGACAGATATAGAAGCAACGCCAAAGATACTCCATATTCTATTCAGGAAGATTTGGGAAGAGAGTCAATTGTCAGCAGACTGGAAAGGAGGGTGCCTCATCAAGATGCCAATGAAAGGAGACCTTAGCAATTGCGAGAACTACAGAGGCATCACTCTTCCTTCAATACCAGGAAAGTCTTCAACAGAATGTCGTTGAGCAGAATAAAGGACCCAGTCGACGCCCAACTCCGAGATCAACAATGCGGATTCCGTAAAGACCGATCGTGTACCGACCAAATCGCTACTCTACGATTCATTGTTGATCAATCAATTGAATGGAACTCACCACTTTACATCAACTTCCTCGACTATGAAAAGGCATTCGATAGCGTGGATGGGAGGATATTATGAAGCTTTCTACGACATTATGGTTTACCCGAGAAGATAGTCAACATCATACGGAATTTTTACGACGGACTGTCAATAATATAATAGTAACCATTTCAAACTATATAACAGTAATGGTCTACGATACATTACGAAAATAATTAATTCTTTGTTTCTACAAATAGTTGGATAAGAGTATAAACAAGTTTTATAAGTTAACCTTCAAATTGTAACCGGTCATGTATTTAAACTTATCATAATTTTACCTGTTCATAAAATAAATCTTCATTAACTAACTATGTAGACTATCATATATAATTTTTAATTTGATGATTTGGTCATAGAGATACTTTTGGATAAATTGTCTAGACAAATTTATAAGAATATAATGAACTTTACATGGTACTAATCGGTAATGATAATAGTAGAACAATACAAATTGTGACTATCAAATATAAATATATTGTTGATTCTATATACATTTTAAGTAGTAAAAACTACAAAAATATCAGTTATAGTTTTAAGGTATTGTAATTTCTGTCGATAACATTCACGTTTGAATTGATCGGTTTTCTCATTTTGCATGGCTTCTTGTAACCTTCTACTAGCCAGCATTCAAATGTAATAAATTCGTTAACATAGAAGATACTGAGACACAGAATGAGTTGCGGAAACCGTTTATTTTAAGCTTGATATCGTGACAGGAGACTTAAAAAAATTGTCAAATAAAAGACATCATACTAGTTAGGTGTATAGTGACTGTTACGACTCATCAACGATATGGATTACTCCATAATGTTTAATACAATTACTAGTGCATTCAAGTTACAGTAAAGACATTAAAACATAGTTACAACTAAGCGATTACAGTGTAGAGTAAAGAAATAGAAATCTTATAGTGTACAGATAGCAAGTATTCAAAAAATTATGCAAATTCTTTATTATATCTTTCAGACACATTGTTCCCTTTATTATTTTCAAAAGAATAAGAACATATATTTGTGCAGAATAAGATGAATTCATTTTATTCCATCGGTTTCACATCAGTTGCCTACAACCTAGAATAATGTTTTATCAAATGAATATTTGAAACAAAGTTTAACATACTCATGAGAATGTTTGGACTTGGTTAAAATCAAAATTATATAAACATGTTAGACATTCGAATATAACTAAAGTGTTGCAAAAAAGGTGCCAGAAAACAAAGTAGCGACTAGAGTTTAAGCGACTACACAAGAAAATTAAGAGGCGGTTGGGAATACTTGAGAATGATGTGAAGTTAGCTCAGTTATTAAACTCAAGAAGTGATATGATGACCCTATCAAATAAGTTAGGCTTAATAATCAAAAGACCGTGATATATCGAAACAATTAAATTTGAAAAAGATATTAACTTAATTAATCAGATTTGGAAAAAGTATAATAACAGTGATTCAATGATGCAAAAGTTAAGTTACTAGGGTAAAGAAAGGTTTATAACTCTATCTTTTTGGATACACAAATTTGGTTTCAATCGTTTAATGGCAATCGCCTCAGCATATTTTAGAAGATTTGCAGTTTTGGTCTGTTGAACACTGAATGATCAATTGATATCAATCTGGTATCCTGTGTCAATCAAATGTTTAGTGATTGCACTGTTAAGTGTTATTAATCATTTGAATCGTAGATTTTTGGGAACATGTACACTAAAACACAAGTAGACCCTTCTTTCTGTTCAGCCAATGTCAGTGCTTCTGCAGGTACACGCAAATTTGTGCAAACAGTTAGTGGTAACATAAGAAGGATACCTGTTGATTTTCGATCGTTTCAGTGAACGTTTTGTTACGTACAATATCATTAATTTTGCGGCATAATCAGTTTTCGTTAATACCGTTTTGAGTCTTCTTCTGATTGTTTCTACAATATCATCACCTTTAGAATCGACTTGTACGAAAACTGGCTTCTTTTCAACTGTGGTTTCTTTTAGTTTATCAGTTTTATGTTCACTGTATTTGTCAATGAATTTTTCTAGATAGCTATTCTTTCTTAGATACTGTTGGGTGTTAGTGCGTCCTGAATCTATCGTATCTGAAGTACATATCATTTTGGCTCTGAGAACCAATATTTTCATTATTGCTATTTTGTAATGGATTGGGCAGAAGCTATTAAAATTTAAGAACAATCCATTCCACATCGTTTTTATGTAGATTGTTTCACTGAACCATCTTTTCGACATTGCATGGCAATATGCAGATAATGAAATTTATTATCTTTTCCACCTCCATAGTAAAATGAATAACTTTTTGTGCTTGGTTGGAAATTTTCAATAAGTAATTAGCAAGTTGTTTATTATTACATTCGATAAAAGTATCATCAACGTACCTGGAATAAAGCGACATTTCCTCAATCACCTTTTAGAGCTTCGTGATTCCAAGTTAGGCTATAAAAATACCTGCTAGGATAGGACCTAATGGAATACCCATTACAACACCATCGATTTGATGATATATCTTGTTCTCGAGCCGGAACTGGATGTCCTTTGTGCGCAGAAGCATTAGTAGTTGAAATTCAATCACTAGTAGAGGAATTAGGTCAGAATGTTGGCATATAATTTCAATGGTTTTGAGAAGTTGCATATTAGTAAACAAAGACGTTACATCGAATGAAACCAAAAACTCACCAGAGATGTCAGTCTTTTCCAATGTTTCAACAAAGTGGATGGAGTCTTTCAGGGAAAACGTAGCCAGACGTTGTAGGACAGGCTCAAGCTTGTCTGCTACCTGACGCGCCACCTCGTATTGAGATGGATTTATGATTGACATTATAGGTCCAAGTGGAGTATTTCGTTTATGCACTTTGAATACGCCATATATGCACGATACCCGAGATCCTCTAGGCTTTAGAGCGCTATATTTCTTGTTGTCCCTTTTTTATAAAATTCCTCAGTAGATTGGTGATTCGTCTATTCGTGAAATCCATTAGGTCTTTGTTTAATTTATCAACTTTGAATCTTGCTCGGTCGTATAAAATAGACTTCATCTTTGCAATGTATTCAGGTGTGTTCATCAGAACAACACCAGTGTATTTAACTCGACGTAATATCATTAATTGATCATTCTTCTTCATATTTTGTAAAGCATCCTGATGTTCTTTAGACAAGGTTCTCGATTCTATGGTCGGTGATATAAGGTATTGGTTTGCAATGCCAACTAGTTTGGATTGGAGCCAACTTTTTTCATCTTCATTCATTGGATATAAATCTTTAAAACTGATTTTTGAATTTCGCCTCACTATCTATTCTGTCGATATTTCTCCTCTGAAGATGAAATTCAAATCCAAGTAATATTGCTTCGTATTCTGTACAATTCAGTTAAACACTCTACTAATTATACATGAGATTTTTTAGGTTTCCTGGGAAACCTTCACATAAATATTCTTTCATCATAGTTTTCGTAACAGTTTTGTAGAAATCCGCGCACAACTTTTTTTGAAGATCATGGGTAAAATTCATGAATTTTATTCGACAAACGATATTTAAGTCATCAATAACTTTATTAAGAGTACTGGCGTCGTTCATTGATAACAAAATAATTAGAAAGCCCATAAAGCTGGAATATAGAATATTCATGACAACTAGTCTAATCTTATAATATATTTACCTACTATTTGGACTTCAGTAGCACTTAATATTGAGCTTCAAAAAATCATGCCGGTTCCATGTCGGTAAATCAGCTTTTTATAAACAAAGTATAATCAGAAGTAAATGTGGATCTGCTTAATTCATCAAGCTTCTCATAAATACAGAGAGAGGAAATTAACAATACGAAAAGTAACTGACCTAAAAGCAGCTCAACAATAAATAATGAGTGACAAAAGCCTTCCCTAATGTTATTTGTTGCTGGAATAAACTATGTTTTGAAGTTGTTTCTTTCATTCCTATAGATGAATGAAATTATAAGTAAAACCCTTGAATCTAATTAGAAAAAATTATATTTATGTAAATCTTTTAGGTTAAAATGGGATAGTTCCAACAACTTGTCCATAAATTTGTAACGACATTCCCTACGTGGAAAAAATATCACTAACTGGAATTCGCTTAAATAAACCCATATGTTATTCATGATATACTAAGTGTAATTCCACGCTCCTTTTAAATTTCATGCTCATCAAAATAACTCCTCACAAACACTTATATGCCTCCTATAAAATACCTCCTAAATTGGTATTTCATTTTATTTTACCTATAAATTTAGAAGGTTAGGAATATGTTAAGTCCTTGTACCAATTGAATTATATTACTCTTAATGCTATAATATGTACCTTGTTTGAAGTTAATTTATGATTATCCTTTCTACTATTTCAGTAGTCTCACAAATTATTGCAAATGGTAAATTGTAGACAGTTTTACTGTTACATCAATCGACTATTAATACACTGAATTTTAAAATATCTGTTTAGAATTAAATGTCTAACAATTTCCTAAAATTGTCATCATGCAATCTCTTACTGAACTACGGTACTTCTAGTAATTAATTTACTCTACATATAATCATTCATTTAAAATCATATGAACTGGAAGTTCAGAACACTTCACTGTTTTCGAATGGAACGTTTCTTTCAATATTCAAAATACACTAATATATAAAATTCATTGAAAGCATTTACTTGCATCTAACCAAGGAGAAAGTGACGAAATACAGTGAGTTCATCATATACTCTGAACACTATTGTGTTAACTTATGATTGTTACTGAACACTTCTCAAGAGGTGCAAAAACTAGAACGAAATACTCACTCAGTGGTTGTGGGCATTTTTATAATTCATGATTGAAATTATCTTCAATTATGCAAAAAATTTATTAACACGTTTATCAGAGAACTGAAAAATATTTAAATGCTATCTCGTTATTCGATTACCTTAACCTACATAATCTAAGCCAGAAGATTTATAATAATGACATCATATAAATGAAACTATGATTTCAGCTACCAACTAGTTAAAAAATAATATTCGCAAACAGGTGAATGATTATTCTTCTATTGTTAAGATTTATTTAAACACTAAGGCATGCGTCTGGACATTATTTTAATGTCACAGAATCCCCTTTTTTTATTTCTCATATCAAACATTATTTCTGGGAACATGACTGAATGATATGAGTAAGGCTAGAAAGATAAATAGCTCTTAACATATTTGTGATACCACTGTGAAATATGTTAATGAATCAGTTACCTCCGTAATATGGTAATTGTAAAAATAGAACATTGGTCATTGTTAAAAGTGTATTTTTAAAAAATTATAAATCTTCGATTAAACTTTAGGAGACTAAATCAAACTGATTACTACTTCATTTATGTCAAACTAGTACATAGAACATAAGCGTCCAGTCACTACGATGATTGTTAGGACAAAGGAAAACATGTGATTTGAAATATTTTAGACTTACCTAGGGGATTTTTTAGAGATATTTTTTAGACAAATCAAGGTCGTCTGGATTTTCTTAAAATTTATATTACATTAATCAGGAATAGAAGTTTCAGGGATACAATTAAGTGCCAACTATTGCTTATCGAGAAGTTGATCACTGAACAAACCTTCGAAATATAAAAAACTGATTGCTAACAGATCTATAATGATTATACTATCAAGTGTTTGCCCTATAGATGATTATAGTATTAGGACATTTTTTTAATTCTGTTACTTTTTCTACTACAAGAGGACATTTTTTAATGCTTACTTTGGTTCATCTTTTCAAGTAATACTAAAGAAATGTAGTGTTGGTTAAGAGCATAGTTCCCTTTCTACTTCTATAAATTTATGTTGTTTGTCTGAAGGTAGGATTATGTTTGAGTAAACCTTAGAAAATATTGTTAGACTTTTGTTTCATACAATTTTATTTCAAAATGTACATGTATATAAAATCAAATATGTATCAAGTAACTTTGTGGGGCTTAGTTTATTATCCACAATCATGCTAAGTTATTCATGCAACTATAAAGTCATACTTTCTTTTAATGCCTTAAAGTCCTTACACATGAAAATACAATAGTTGTTTTGATTTGACTCACACATCCACACAGGATGGAAACTGAGAGTATGAGATCACTTGACCATCTAGATAATATTTATCCACTGGATTGGAATTAGATGGTTCATGTCGATCAATCAGTGCTTCAGTCACCGATGGTAATGGCTTTATGTTGTGTAAGGGATGTATCCACAACATAATTAAAATAAATTTCAATGTTTTTGAGTTGTAATGATTCGTTGGTTGACACCTGACTGAAATCATTATGTTACGTATTAGATAAATATGCGTCTCAATAACTTCAGATTTAGAGAAACTTACGCTGCTTGGTGAAATAATAACTTTCAGTGAAGAATGCGGTAGCAGAATTTTATATATAAATCATTAAGAAACGTTCAGTTAAGTAATCGTACTCATTGATATAGAGATGATCCATAACGTGTGTATGTGTAAGTATGTATGTATGTTTAAACAGAATTTATATAATATTTTGATCTTATTCTGTGACAAGAAAAATTAAAGCATCTGAACTTACTTTCAATTCTTCAACATTTTTCGGAGATTGATTTCATAACAATCGCAATTACAGAATGTGATCACTAATAGGAAATAAGATTATAATAAAAATAAATAAGAAGGCAGGAGATTGTAAAGCAGATACTTTGATTTATATTGGAACAGTAAACTTACATCAGAATGTAGCCTAATAGCTCGATGACTGAATATTAAGACTGATGCTTGTCTTTAGGAACAATGTAAACAGAAAGTGAACTTTGTATCTCATACGTTCTGTTCTACCGTATCAATTAAGTAAACGAAAAATCACCCATGATTTTTGAAGCTTCTATTCTACAGTCACTAAATGATCATCTGTATATTAACCACTAATATGTTGTTGGTTATCAAAATTATCCGACTTCTAATTGGAAAGTACATTTGTTAATCAGATCATAATTGTTATCATATTGAAACGGATAGTACTAAACACTAAATAAAACAGTGGAGATTGAATGTAGTACTTTATCAGGCACTTCTGGATGGAACACACTAAATTACCATACATCTAACTTTCTAATTCATATGCTATAGTAAACTGAAGTTTAAGAAGCCGTGCTTAAATCAGGATTTGTAAGGCACAAACTAAATGACGTAAAAGAATAAAACAAATGGATGAATACCTTCCACGTTTGAATATGACTTTCAACTCTAAATGGTGTAGTAAAATTTTCGGGTGCAATTTCAATAATTCTCTGTTATATCAGACAATACATTTTCATTCCACGACTTAAAGAAAGTTCTCTGTTTTTGTTTATACTACTTGAAAGTAGTTTACTGGTAATATTTTAATTTTTTGATTCGTCGTAGGTTTTTTGAAAATATGAGTAATTATTTAGTCCAAAAACCCCAACTGCAACAATACACACCTCATTTTAACGTTCTATCAAACGTCCCCATAAATATTATTTTTTTAAAATTAGAGACAACTACTTCTTTCTTTATGTAAAGCTAATCTGGTCAATGAGTCAATACTCGTGAATCCATCCAATTTATTATCTATATTGTTGTCATATATAAAAATTGTGAATGCTTCATTTAAGCAGTAGATATAAAGCAATAGCAGTATGTTGTACTATATGATTTACTAATTTTAGACGGAATACTGATCCCACAACTAAGCAGTTTAACTATATACTGTAATAGTGATATTGAAAACCCATATTCATTATGCATCTGATTATTAATTTTTTTTTGTTAAGACGGAAATATCGCCACTTAATCACTTTTGATATGATTTAAACCCTCTTGTTTTATTTTTTTATACTTTTATTAAGTTAAATTTTACTCCGTATAGTATTTTTTACTAAGGTTTTTTTCGTATAGAATTTATGCAGTATAATAGTACCCTTGATGATAAACATTACAACCAAACAATGATACAAAACGGAAAGTACTAAATTACTTTTGCCGCATAATTCTCAGTTTCTGGATGATCTACATTCACGAAATTACGATCCTAGGTTTTGAATTGTGGAAGATGTCATTCAGCCACTGAGTCAATAGTCCATATCCTCAATTCCAATCAATTTTTGATATAACTCTGCTGTGATCTTATGTCATCTGTCAGGTGCCGTCTCAACCTATGCTTTCTTCACTCTACCAACCACGAATTCCGACTAAAAGTTTGTAAAATTTACTTCGATATTCAATTATTTAACTGACTTAAGTCCATTCACTTCTATAAGGAACAAAATGTTTGACATACTACATTTTTTGAAGTTGGTAGAATGTGCGAAATGGAAATGGGAATGACAAGAAGTGGTACAGATAACAAAGTGTGTTGATAAATGACATAAAATTTTGATGTGCATTTATGTTAAAAATCGTAGAATATAGGAATGATGTTATAGTTAATAGGAAATAGTAGTGACATTAAATATACATGATTATGCAATTATTCGATGTGATTCCAGTGAGAACAAGTTTAACTTGTGAACAGCAAAAAGACTACGTAAGAAGGTAAAAATGTCTCTAAACCCCAATGGCAAAGAAAAGATGATCCTCCCATACGCATAAATCAAGTCGAAAATTGTCTTTGCAAATTTACGTGTATCTGCCAAGAAAGTTACATTAGTAAGACTGAGTGGAAAGCCTACCTTAGATTCAACGAGCATGTTCCAAAGAATCTTTGTTTAAAAGGTATAAAAACCTAGAGCAGCGTCATCTCCAGACACCTCAATAATAACGAACATGAAGTAACTATAATGAAGTCCTTCAAGGTGCTTAAAAGACAAGCAACATCTAGTCTCTCAAAATTCTCTGAGGCTAGGGCTACCAACCACTTAAAACCAAAATTATCTGTTCGAAAGGAAACAGTCGTCACTCTTTCTTTACCCTGGTAACTTATCTTCGGTTTTGTTACATCAATTACAATCACTGATTAGTGTAATTGCAACATCATTTTTTCTATTTCTAAGATATTTTGAGTGATTCATTACATCATTTTTTCGTTCAGAATATTAGCCTTTCCCGTTTCATCATCATACAACATATACCATATCAATTCTCTTTCTATTTGTTCATTGCGTAATCACTCAATTTCAATTTTGTGATTTTTGTTACTTAGTTTTCTGGAAGTTTCTCTTGGATCTTATATGTACTCGTAATATTCTCTTATACTTTCATATTACTCACACAAATGAGTTTTTTTTATTTACCATGCCAAAAGACTTTCCATCTAAATTAAAACCAAAATTAACATGATAAGTATGTTATATTTGTTTAAATGTTGATTTTATAATATCATAGGTTGTGTACAGCTGACAAGAACCGAACGAAATAAAATGAATCCATCATATTCTGTGCAAATATTTGTTTTTACTCTTTTCAGGTCGAAAACATTTGATATCGATTGTCGTTACGAAACATAATAATAAGGATGTTGATTATTCGTTTGTAGTTGTTAAGATGCCTCAAATTCAATGCATCATATAAGTCTTATTTTTCTTGCGTTGTTCAAATTCATAAAGATATCGAGATCACTATGTTTAAATTTTATATATTTATAACGTTTTATTTTAAACAGTTCAATCAATGAGATGGCACCGTTCAAATTTTAGAGTAGTTGACATAACTACAGTTGGCAAAAATGCCACATAAGCATATAAGTACTATGTGACATACACCTACACTACTGATTACTTAAAATAAATCTTAAGAGAGAAAAATTCATTACGATATTTTATCATTTGGAAGACTGGTGATCCATGATGGATTCTAACATGCATAATTGGTTAAATGATTATTCACAAAGTAAAACTGCATGCATATATGCCATTATAAATAATCTTACTGTCATTTGTTTTACTACAATCAAACACTTATGCATTCAGGATATTTATTACAATTAGGTCAGATTTTAACAACATATAAATTATGATAATTATGTATCCAGTCATTTAAACTTATGTAAATGTATACAAACTTCCATGTTGCTAATATGATTTTTAAAAAATCAGGTTGTTTGTGATGATTTCATAAAGCTTCTAAAGTTTCATTGATTTAAGGGGAAAAAATCATACTTAACTCTAATTTAACATTAAGAAATAAGAAAGAACAGAGCTAATAAATTGCATCGTCTATTTACCTTTCGTGTTTTCAGCTAACTTTTTTTTAAGAAAAGACTATAACCTCAAAACAGAAAATATACAAAATTTCAACAGAAAAGTTTATAATACTTTTTTCCTTAAAATAAATTAGTTTGTTCTATTATCATATAAAGTTTAAAGATTTATTTTTCAAGAGCATACATACACTTTTACACATATGAATTGTCTTTAATCATCTACGGTATCTGACACATTCTGATATCAATTAAATTGTCACACATAAAACATTTTTCCACCTTCACCCAACTTTACACCGTTTAGTTATTTTAATTATCATTGATACGTATAAGCATATGTAAACGATGAAGATAAAAAACTGTAATCATATGCAGTAAACTATAGTTATTTATGTGATGATGAAATGTTGTTTAACATTTAGTCTTTATTATTTTAGTCTTTTTAAGATAAAACGACAGAATTACTTTTCGGCTAGTTGATATTTTGCTTCATTTGTTTCAAGATTAATATGACAAAGAATTTTGTGTATCATTCACCTATAGATGGTTAATAAAAATGTTTGTATTTATTAGTAGTAACCACAGTCATTTCTTAAGTTTAGATAGTCATATTATTAAAGAAACATCTATGATCAACATTTTAATTTATGATTATCATGTGTTATATTTGACGAAATATTTACTAAAAATATGGTCAGTTATGTAGAATAAATGAAAATAAGTGTATCTAACAAATATGTTGAGATTGGGCATAAATAAGTTTTTTTACATTAACTCTGTTCCTTTTATATACTCTATCGCTTCCATCCACATTCTCCTTCTTCTGGAACTAATACTACTACTATTAAGACTACTATCGGTAACACAAAAACAAATAAATTAGCATGTTATTGTCATGATTACAGCAACGTTGTCTTTGAACTGTTGATATAAAAACCATGAGCCTATTTAACTTTTGTTATTCATCGATATAAGAGATTTACAGAACTGTCAATAACCAAGCAGCTGACGCCGGCAAGTTAATTACTTATTCCCAAATTAAGATGATAACTACGGTACAATAATTATAAGGAGTGTTTGTAGCTAGGCAGTAAGTTATTAATAACTGTATAGAACTTGTATGATTTACTGTGTATGCATAGACAGTTCTCTGAATTTTTCTCTTCAATTTTATTGATACAGTTTATGATACATAAATCTAGAATAAAATGTATTGCAATAATAATAAACTTTCCAAACTAGTATGTTGTAGCATTTAAGTGTACATACACACTATTGAAGTTTTACTTCAATCTCATCAATAAGAATGAGGGTATCTATCCTTAAATAGATAAATAATTATCTATTTATCCTTCATTAATTTGTCACTACAATTCACGTGAATTGTAATTAAAGGTGAATTATTAAAATTTCTTTATTTAAGTAACAAACTTAACAAAAAAATTCAGCATAAACCTAAAGTGTTTTAGAATAGGAGATTTAAGAAAATGGACTGACTTTAGCTAAACAACCATCGGATATCCCAGTGTACAGGTTAATTGTGTCGTTTTATTTTTATGATGTGTCGACAACATAAACGTCGAACCTTATAACAAAAATATTACCTTTAGATTGTAAGGATAAACCTTCTAAAATACGTAATAAAGGATTAGTAAATAAATAAATGAAGCATACACTGCTTAAATATAAAGTGTATTTTTAAGGTAAAGTACCGGATACACCAATGATATTTCATAGTATCCACTGCAATAACTTTGTTATATGTTGAATACCAATTCGAACCATTAATCAAGGATATTTTGATTGTCTTACAAATTAATAAGGAAACAATTGCTGTTCATAATATGTTTGTTACTGATATGACAAGAAGAAACAGCTGATTATTGGTCTCTGTATTACATGTTCTCATCTTTACTTAATTATCTGTTAATCAACAATAAGTGAACATCCATACCAGTCTGGTTGTATATTTTGTACATAAAGAATATTTACAATTTTCTAGTAAATGCTATATCAGCCTATCCTTGATACTATGCTTTTATGCCTCTCTGTTTAAAATTTGAAACTTCGTCCATTGGACGTTAATGACAATTCCATTAGTTATTCTAGAGTTTCCATGCACAGTAATTTAATCGAGGGAATTCAGTCAGTACCTAAATGTAGACAAAAATGATATATCAATGTTAATCTTAATGTTTTTTTCAGGGAATATATTTTTATCGAATATCCTTTCATATATTTGTAGTAGTAAATAAAGACGAAGTATAGTAAAATACTCATCGTACCACAGAAAATGTAAGCCCATTCCTCAATATAATAAATAAAATAATTCTTGTTCATCAATAATGTTTCAGTTTTCAATTTTACTAGTGATTATACTCTACACATTAACTAAATAGATTCGGGCAAATCTTCAGAATTAGTTTTGGTGTTAAATAAATGCAAACAACGAAATGTTCATAATTTGGTTTATTACAAACTCAGACGACTTAATAAACTACGATCAATAAAAGACTATATATATATATATATATATATATATATATATATATATATATATATATATATATATATATATATATATATATATATATATATATATATATATATATATATATATATATACTTTACATACGACCAAGTTATGCTCATGGCATATCCAGAGTAGATTTCAACGGTTAAACCCACAAATAGCGATAAGGCGGGAAGATGAAGACAGTAATGTGTGAAGAGGAAAACATATCTGATTTTAAGTAGAACGTAAATGGGATTACATTGTCTATGCTGGCTCTCCATAAGAGTTATTGCTTTCCACAATGTAACGTGCTGTGATCTGGTGGTGCTGTCTGACCGAGCACTTTCAGCTAGCCGTTACCACTAAAACAAATATGGTTGGCATCAATAAAGGGTACCTACATCAATGTTTATTTTGGTGAATTATTTACTGCTAAAGTTCACACCTCCTCCAACCCATGACACATCAAATAAGTGATAAAACCAAACGAGTTCGATATTGGTAAACATTCCTTGAATAGCTTGCGAAATTGTTAAGCTTCTAGACGTCGGTGATTACATTATGGTATAGGTTGCATAAACAATTATACAAAATACATTCGTTTTCTTCCTCGTTCTTCTGTCTGTCCTCAGGAGGCCTAGAAGTATATATATATATATATATATATATATATATATATATATATTTGAAAAATAGACCCATGCATTATGCACGAGGTCAGCATGAAAATACTGGACACCTGTATACACTTAAATTCTCATCATTATCATCATCAATGCCTGTTACCCCATGTGAAGTATAGTCTACCTACCAGCATTCTACAACCAACTCTATCCTGGGATTTCCTTTCCAGCTCTTCCCAAGTACTCTTCATTCTCTTCATGTCTGTCTCCAATTCCTGACGCAATATGTTCTTGGGTCTTCCTCTTTTTCTTTAGCCTTTAGGACTCCAAGTTAGTGCTTGTCTTGTGACACCGTTTGATGGTTTCCTCAATGTGTATCCAATTCACCTCCAGCGTCTTTTCCTAATTTCCTCCTCGGCTGGAAGTTGGACGGTTCTCTGTCATACAAGGTTGTTGTTGATGATATCTGGTCAACAAATCTGGAGTATCTTACACAGACAGTTGTTTATAAATACTTGAACCCTCTGAAGAATGCTTTTCGTAGTTCTCCATGTTTCAGCCCCATACAACACAACTGTCTTCACATTTGTATTGAAAATTTCGACTTTAATATTGACTGACAATTGGTTTGATTTCCAGATGTTTTTCGCCTGTAGAAATACTGTCCTTGCCTTAACAATCCGCGCCTTCGCATCCGAGTCAGACCCTCTTTGTTTGTCGACGATGCTGCCCAAGTATGTAAATGTTTCTACATCTTCCAGAATTTCTTTATCAAGTGTAATTGGGTTAGCGTTTGTTGTTTTGTATCGAAGTATCTGTCTTTCCCCTTTGTGTATGTTGGGGCCTACTGCTGGCGAGGCTGCTGCTTTTATATTGTTCGTCTTCATCTGCATTTGATGCTGTGTGTGGGATAAAACGGCTAGGTCATCTACAAAGCCCAAGTCATCTAGTTGCATCGATGTTGTCCATTTTATTCCGAGAGTGTCTTCAGATGTTGCAGTCTTCATGATTCAGTCGATTACCATCAAAAAGAGGAAGTGCTACAGTATGTAGCCTTGTCTGACGCCGGTCTTCACTTCGAATGAATCTGTGAGCTGACCTCCATACACGATTTTACAATGTAGTCCGTCGTAAAAATTCCGTATGATGTTGACTATCTTCTCGGGTAAACCATAATGTCGTAGAAAGCTCCATAATATCCTCCCATCCACGCTATCGAATGCCTTTTCATAGTCGAGGAAGTTGATGTAAAGTGGTGAGTTCCATTCAATTGATTGATCAACAATGAATCGTAGAGTAGCGATTTGGTCGGTACACGATCGGTCTTTACGGAATCCGCATTGTTGATCTCGGAGTTGGGCGTCGACTGGGTCCTTTATTCTGCTCAACGACATTCTGTTGAAGACTTTCCTGGTATTGAAGGAAGAGTGATGCCTCTGTAGTTCTCGCAATTGCTAAGGTCTCCTTTCATTGGCATCTTGATGAGGCACCCTCCTTTCCAGTCTGCTGACAATTGACTCTCTTCCCAAATCTTCCTGAATAGAATATGGAGTATCTTTGGCGTTGCTTCTATATCTGTCTTCAGTGCCTCCGCTGGTATGTTGTCTGGTCCTGCTGACTTAGCACTCTTTATTTGACAGTCAGATGGCCATTTTGATTTCTTCAGCTGTTGGTGGGTCGGTGCTTATAGGGAGATTCATGGCTGCTGCTGCTTCGATGACTGGTGGGTTCAGTGGGGCATGTCTATTCAGGAGTTTTTCAAAGTTTTCTACCCACCTGTTTCGTTATTCATGCACATCAATGATTGATTTGCCGGCCTTGTTCTTGATTGACCTATCTGGCTTACTGAATTTTCCAGCTAGTTTCTTCGGTGTATCGTATAGAAGCCTCATGTTTCTTTCTCTTGCAGCCTTTTCCGCTGTCATTGCTAGGTCCTCAACAAATTTTCGTTTATCCGACCTGATGCTCCTCTTCACTTGATTGTTGACTTCTGTGTATTCGGCACGTGCCTTGGCTTTCTCTGTTCTTATCCGGTTGTTATTAATCTCTATTTTTCTGTTCCTTCTTTCTTGGATCTTGTCCAGACTACCAACAGGAATCCATTCTTTGTGGTGATGCTCCTTGCGACCCAAAACCTCCGGATATGTTGAAGTCATTGTTTGGTTAATCTCTTTCCAGTTGTCTTCCATATTAGTTGCACCTTCCTCTAGTAGATCATGAAATGCCTGGAACTCATTATTGAGAGCTATTTTGAATTTGTTTCGTTTGTTAGTATCCTGGAGAAAGGCTGTATTAAACGTTTGCAATACTGCTGCTCCAGTTGCCCAGTGCTTCTTTAGCCTCAGTTTCATTTTAGCCGCCACTTGATGGTGATCTGAAGCTATGTCAGCTCCTCTTCTTGCTCTTACATCTTCCATGGTCCTTCTAAACTTCTTATTGATGCAGATGTGATCGATTCGGTTCTCGGTATTGTGGTCCAGTGAAACCGATGTAGTTCTGTGTATACGTTTGTGGGAGAATATGGTGCCACCTATAATCATTTTGTTGAAGGCACATTAGTTTGCAAACATCTTACAGTTATCGTTTCTCTCTCGCAATTCATGTCGTCCCATGATGTCTTCATATCCAGTGTTGTCCACTCCAATATTGGCATTGAGGTCCACCATCAGAATGGTCAGGTCGTTGGCTGAGCATTTATCGATGGTTGATTGCAGCCTTGCACAGAATTGGTCTCTGTCACCTTCGTGGCTGTCGTTGGTGGGTGCGTAGCACTGGATGACATTCATTGTGATCCCATCCTCATTCATCTTGAAGGATACTTTGATGGTTCTAGGTCCATGACGTTTCCATTCTACAAGAGCCCTCCATGATTCTTGGGACAACATTAATGCTACTCTTTGTGTGTGTGTGTGCGTTTGTAGGGCGTTTTCTTCTTCGTGGCTGGAGTATTTAGCACATTTCCTGAGGATAATCGTTGCTGTCCAGCTTGTAACTAATGGGTTTTGCTTATTTCAAGTATCTTCAGGTTGTATATTTCCATTTCTTTAGCTATTTGCATGCTGCTCCCTGTCTCCCACATTGTGTGGACATTCCATCTATCTATACTAATTGTTGCTCTGGTTTTTAGAAGGGACATCGGCCTCGTGGCTTCCGAAGAAACTCGACATTTACCATGAGGCGTCATAACAAACCTTCTAACTGCCAGGGCAGAATTAAAATAGTTATAAAGGTTTGTACTGGTTACGGTTTTTTTTCAGCAAGGTTGTTGTTTTACTGGATGGGGTTGCTAACCCCTTGCCCAACCCTCCTTTATCCGGGATTGGGATCAGTAGCAACCCTAAGGAACTCCAGGCGGAGATACTTGAATCTTAGTTTAAGCATTTTTACCAAGATTATTATACGACATTAGGCGCTTTAAATTCCGGAAGGTTAATCATTAAGTTACTGAGTCCCAACAGAAACAATTCTCGGTTGCTGTTATTGTAGTCCAGGTTTTTGTGCGATTTGTGTCTTTAGGTGTGAATTGTTCATTCTCTATCGATATCAAGTAGTATATCCAGACTTACTTTTGCAAATATTAGTTGCCACTGATTATGATTCTAAAACTTATGACCTACTAATCGTAGTAATATCGCAAATATATATATATATATATATATATATATATATATATTAATGAGTCAGTGACTTCAACACATTCTTATTGATAAGAATAAAGAGCTCAGTATACTACACAAAGTGAAATTCAATCACTATAATAAGAGGCCAGAGTTTCCTTTTGTCACAAAACAAATTCATTTACAGATGACTAGTAACAGACGCTTATCCCTAACGAATCTAATACCAGGACGAAACAGCTTATTATTTAACCCAGGTCAATTCGTTGTATCAAATTCCTTATTAACATTCTTCATAACACCAAATTATAATCGATGTGTCAGGCAGCACAATAGTAGTCACTCGCCAATAACTAGTCAGCTTGAAACATTCATTTTCAGCTGAATACTTTGTTATATTTTAACAGCCGGAGTTACTCGCAATGTTTTCAACACTCACTTCTATGCATTCTTCTATTCGTCTTGTGGATACGCTACATACTGAAACTTACCATTATTATTACTATTATTATTATTATTATCATTATTTTTAATCGTCACTAAAGACATCATCTTGAGTGATTGTAGTTATCTGCAACCGTCCACTAAAACCATTTCCATTATAAGGTAGTACAAAATACTAGGCAAGAAAAATATCTGTATATCAAACCTTTGGGTTCGAAGTTCGAAAATTAATAAAATATTACGCACTAATATATAGCCTCCACTCATTAAATGAACGAAAGATAACAGTAAATTTTGGAAATAACAAACCACTTATTGAACAACAGAAATGTATAGGATAAACTTAGCCTTTTTCTTGTCTTTGTTAATAAGTATATATTATTTCATTTAGAAGAAAAATCATGTTAAAACTTGTTTTTCTGTTGTTTTTTTTTTTCATTTTGAAACAAAATAATTTTATAATACTGGATTACAAATTAGTCCATATGTATATAAACTTTCACAAAATGAACAAAAAAAATAACAATGTATCAGAATAAGTGAATCTGTTTATTAGACAAAAGTAAATAAGTTTAAGTAAGTAAATACAATTTGTCTTATTTCATTCATAAGAGAGAATACGAAAAATTACAAAGTGTACTATATTCAAATCATCATATATGAAGATATTGAAGTGAGTTACTATGGTATCTCGTGTATATGTATATATTTCATGTTAGTAAATAAAATTGATAGTTAGTGTTTTGTCTCTATGTTATCACTTATTTGTTACAATTGACAGTTCCCACAGTTTAATATTTATTTATTTACTGACAAATCAGTTAATAGCTCTTATCATAAAACAGTAAACCTTATTATTAGTTCAAATTTATTATCGTAAGGATTATTCTGTCTATGAGTAGCAATTAAAAAATAAATGATAACACATTAGTTCAGATGAATACCTTAACATGATTATTAAACTAACTAATATAGATTAAGTGTTCGCCGAATTACAGGCTCTGGATTCGATTTCCCGATGGATTCAAGAGTGTGCACTGATGAAGAGTCTTATAATAGAACAAAAAAGCTGTCCAGTGCTTCTTGTTTTCCAATGGTGCCTAACCAATATCAGTCTATGACGAACACAAACAACTGGACTTAATATAGACTTTAACGGTAGCCGGTATTCATCATCACATAGATTATACTAATATAGGTTAAATGCATAGATCAATACAAATTTTCACCAACATTTGAAATTGTAACAATATTTTGAAGAAAGGCACAATTTATTTTTGGTGCTTGGTAATATAATAATGATATTTATTACTCGTTCCGAAGACAAATGTCATTTAAGCGGCAATCATTCTGTTAGACTGGAATGTTTTCATTGGTTAATAACCTATTTTATATACATTTGACGACAACCAATTTAAATGAATCAGTGTTATATATTGGTTAATCAGTGTTATGACAAATTTGATGTTTTCTAAGTCCTTTATGGTGATAATCGAATTCTATAAAGCATGTGGTAATGCGGTCACTAGTCTAAGTTACTCGACATTAATGGCATAATGTAGAGATGAGAAGCTAGACAACCAGGGACCATATTCGCCGGGGAACATATGTTCCTTCAATGGCTGAAGGTGCACCTTCCTGGTGAGGGCTAAATAGCATGAAACCTAGGTCTAGAATTTTCTTCCGACAACCCCACCCACCCAAAAAAAATTACTTTTCGATTCAGTGTTATCTTATGATAATCTCCGTTATATACTAGTTGATGATGTTTAGACTTAATGATATAGTTTACATTGAATATTACGATAACGAGAATGTTTATGCGTGCATCACAAATATCACTAATATTTACGCTGTCAAAATAAATGGGAACCGCATTCATATCAAATGAAAGCAGAATATTTCATGTTCATACAATGACTAATACTAACTGTTATACCTTTCCCTAATCAGTGTTATATATTGGTTAATCAGTGTT
This sequence comes from Schistosoma mekongi, assembly GCA_034768735.1. Classification (NCBI taxonomy): domain Eukaryota; kingdom Metazoa; phylum Platyhelminthes; class Trematoda; order Strigeidida; family Schistosomatidae; genus Schistosoma; species Schistosoma mekongi. The sequence continues at coordinate 33,307,715 of CM068306.1, forward strand.
ATGACAAATTTGATGTTTTCTAAGTCCTTTATGGTGATAATCGAATTCTATAAAGCATGTGGTAATGCGGTCACTAGTCTAAGTTACTCGACATTAATGGCATAATGTAGAGATGAGAAGCTAGACAACCAGGGACCATATTCGCCGGGGAACATATGTTCCTTCAATGGCTGAAGTACATTGAATATTACGATAACGAGAATGTTTATGCGTGCATCACAAATATCACTAATATTTACGCTGTCAAAATAAATGGGAACCGCATTCATATCAAATGAAAGCAGAATATTTCATGTTCATACAATGACTAATACTAACTGTTATACTTTCCACTAACATTGTTATAAAACTTTAATATAGTGTGAAGTTACACCCGGTATATGACCAAGTTACGTTTGGATTATTACCAGAGCAACTTCTAACGATTGAACCCACTCTTATGAATGAGAAGAAATCAGAAGGCATGAAGGATGGAAGAGAAGTTATATTTGATCGTGAATGGAGCGACAATGGGTTAGCAACGTCTAGGCTGGCAAACTAGAGAGGGTTGCTTGTTTCGGTACGGCGTGGCGAGATATGGTGGTGATGCGTGACCGGGCGCCTTCACCTTAGTAGTGTCCGCTAAAACAACATGGTCAGCATCAATGTCGAAACCTATGTAAACTATTTATTTTGGGGATTATTTACCGCTACAGCTCACTCCCCCCCCTAATGGGTTCGTGAGGACCCTATGACGTACCAGCCAAAGGATAAAACCCACTGCGTTAAACATTGGTAAAACGTTCCTTTGATAGCTTGGATGTTGTGCCGCGTCTGGCCGTCAGTGCCTATGCGAGGGTGTCGTTACATAAAAAAAAATGTACAAAATGTTATCGTTCTCTATATATATATATATATATATATATATATATATATATATATATATATATATATATATATATATATATATATATATATATATATATATATATATATATATATATATATATATATATATATATATATATATATATATATATATATATATATATATATATATATATATATATATATATATATATATATATATATATATATATATATATATATATATATATATATATATATATATATATATATATATATATATATATATATATATATATATATATATATATATATATATATATATATATATATATATATATATATATATATATATATATATATATATATATATATATATATATATATATATATATATATATATATATATATATATATATATATATATATATATATATATATATATATATATATATATATATATATATATATATATATATATATATATATATATATATATATATATATATATATATATATATATATATATATATATATATATATATATATATATATATATATATATATATATATATATATATATATATATATATATATATATATATATATATATATATATATATATATATATATATATATATATATATATATATATATATATATATATATATATATATATATATATATATATATATATATATATATATATATATATATATATATATATATATATATATATATATATATATATATATATATATATATATATATATATATATATATATATATATATATATATATATATATATATATATATATATATATATATATATATATATATATATATATATATATATATATATATATATATATATATATATATATATATATATATATATATATATATATATATATATATATATATATATATATATATATATATATATATATATATATATATATATATATATATATATATATATATATATATATATATATATATATATATATATATATATATATATATATATATAATCCTAAAACCAACGTGGTCATCATCAATGTCGAAACCTATGTAACTATTTATTTGGGGGATTATTTACCGCTACAGCTCACTCCCCCCTAATGGGTTCGTGAGGACCCTATGACGTACCAGCCAAAGGATAAAACCCAATGCGTTAAACATTGGTAAACGTTCCTTTGATAGCTTGGATGTTGTGCAGCTTCTGGCCGTCAGTGCCTATGCTAGGGTGTCGTTACATAAAAAAAAAATGTACAAAATGTTATCGTTCTCTTCCGTTTTCTTCTGGTCGTTTCCAGGCGTCCTGGAAAACCAAAAGAAAAAAAAAATTTAAATATATGCATTTCATTAATATATATATATGTATATATATTTAAAAGCAATTTGGCGGCTAAATACAGCTACAAAAACGCATAAAATGTCGGCAACGCTAACATGAATAAATAAAAAAGGTTTTTTTTTGATATATTTTTTTAAAACATACGAAAATGTGTAAACAAAAATGCATACCATAAAGTAAAAACAAAATATTTTTATTCAATTTTTTTTATTTTGTATGTATAGATATTCACAATACACATAGTGGAAAATTAGAAAAGAAAATTAATAGACGTAATATTCATTTAAGTGTTCTGGAAATCGTACATTTCTACCAGAACGTGTAGCTCTCGGCGTTATGGAGCTCTTCTGAATTTCCACTTGCTCGTTGGTTGCTGCTTGAGGCATGGCGACTTTGCTCATGTCGAGTTTCGGCGGTGTTGTGGCGAGTTGGACATCGAAGGGTTTACCTTCTAGGTAAGCTGCTTTGAGGCGGTCAATGCTGACGTTCTCTTCGTGTCCATTCTTATCGATCGTATAGTACTTTATTTCACGTTTCAAAACCTTGTATGGTCCTTCGTAAGTCGCATCAAGAGGTCGGCGTAGAGCGTCACGACGTACAAAAACGTGTGTACTATATTTTAAGGCGGGTTGGATGAAAGCGTCTGTCGATTGTCGTCGAGTTTGAACTGGCTTAACTGAACGCATAGCATTTGTAAGCCGGTTCACGTAAGAATTTATATCCAAGTTTGTCGAGGTGGAAGCGGTTTCCACAAACTCACCTGGTAATCGAAGAGTCGTTCCGTAAACTAGTTCAGACACGCTGCACCCGACATCTTCTTTTACCATGCTTCGGATACCGAGTAAGACTAGTGGCAAAGCCTCTGTCCACTGCGGCATGTTTGTAGCTGAAAGTGATGCTTTCAGCTGTCGATGAAATCTTTCTACCAAACCGTTAGATTGTGGATGGTAGGCTGTTGTTCGGAAGCGCGTCGCTCCAAGAAGTTTTGTCAGAGAGTGGAACAATCCAGATTCAAACTGACGTCCACGGTCTGTCGTTATTGTAGATGGACAACCAAAGTTCGCTATCCATCGTTCGACGAAAGCACGAGCAATCGTTTCAGTAGTGATGTCTTTTAAGGGAATCGCTTCTGGCCAGCGTGTAAAACGGTCCACGCATGTCAAAAGATAAGAAAATCCGTTTGATTCAGGTAAGGGTCCTACCAAATCAAGGTGGACGTGGTTGAATCGAGCGTCGGGAGTTGGAAAAGTGCCTAGAGGACATTTATTGTGCTGAATTACTTTGCTCTTTTGACATGCCACACAGGAGCGTGCCCATTCTTTGATGTCCTTATTCATCCTTGGCCAGCAGAATCTCTGAGCAATTAGTTTAGACGTAGCACGAACTCCAGGATGAGAGAGGTTGTGCAATGTGTCGAAGATGATTCGTCGATAACTCTTGGGAACGATTGGACGGGCTGTACCTGTAGAATAATCACAAATTAAAGTGTTCTTACCTTTTCCAATCGTCTTTGTTTGGAGTTTAAGCGTTGTTGTGGATAACTCGTGATGAAGATCATTGTCTTCATTTTGAAGTCGAGCTAGTTCAACAAGGTCGATTCCTTGGATACGATTCAAGGCATGTATTCGTGATAAGGCGTCGGCAACTACATTGTTAGCCCCAGATATATGTCGTATATCAGTAGAGAACTGGGAAATGTAGTCTAGATGACGCGACTCTCGCGGAGAGTACTTATCTGAAGATGACTTCATAGAAAACGTCAGTGGTTTATGGTCGGTGAATATTGTAAATTCCCGGCCTTCGATGGAATGTTGAAAATGTCGCACAGCACAGTACATGGCTAGCAGTTCACGACCATAAGTGCTGTATCTTGATTCGGTATCGTTTAGTCGTCTTGAGAAAAATGCTAAAGGTTGCCAAGCTTTGTCAGTCCATTGTTGCAGAACTGCGCCAATCGCTGAGTCAGATGCGTCAACCGCGATGCTGACAGGGGCTTCGGTATTGTGATGTGCCAGCATAGTCACATTGGCTATTGCTTCTTTAGTCGCAGTAAAGGCTTTCTTTGAGTCTGCATCCATTGTGACCACTTTTTTATTTCCACGAAGCTGATCCGTTAGTGGTTTTATGACAGATGCACAGTTCGGTATAAACCGTCTGTAGAAACTTACCAATCCATTGAAAGCTCGCAACTGCTTGATGGTGGTTGGTTCCGGGTATTCCAGAATAGCCGCCACCTTGTGTTTTTGGGGTTGTATACCATTCGCATTTATAGTATGCCCCAGGAAGTCCAACGAGGTTGTTCCGATTTGGCATTTCTGTATGTTTATGGTTACTCCATATTGTTGCAGTCTACTAAAGACTGTGTCCAAGTGTTTCATATGTGTTACCTCGTCTGGACTTGCTATCAGGCAGTCGTCGACGTATGCATGGACATAGTCAAGCCCGCGGAACACGTCATCAATGAAACGTTGGAATGTTTGTGCTGCGTTCCTCAACCCAAAAGGCATTCGGAGGAATTCGTAAAGGCCAAATGGAGTTACGATAGCGGTTTACGGAATATCATTTTCAGACATCGGTATTTGGTTGTACGCCTTTACCAAGTCGAGTTTTGAAAATATTGTCATTCCCTTCAGAGTGGCCGTTAAATCGTGGATATGCGGTAAAGGGTAACGATCAGGCGTAGTTTGGGCGTTAAGACGTCGGTAATCACCGGTGGGACGCCAGTCATTGCTATCTTTCTTCGGGACCATATGTAATGGAGATGACCATTGACTACTGGAAGGTCGAATTATTCCCAAGTCAATCATATGATCGAATTCGTTTTTCGCAATCCTTAGTTTTTCAGGCGCGAGTCGGCGTGCTTTGGAGAATACAGGTTGACCTGTAGTCGTGATGTGATGTGTAACATTGCTGGTTACACATGATAATTTCGATGACGTCTTATTCAGATCTGGATACTTGTCGAGTATCGGCTGAAAATAAGGGTTAATTAAATGTTTAAAACGAAGAGGACATAAGCTACAACCTGTAGCCACGGTTCCACGAACGTATAGATTTGTGTTACTATCCACTAATCTCCTTTTACTAGGGTCCACAAGCAAGTTGTGGTGGCTAAGTAAATCCATGCCTATGATGGGTATTTTCACATCGGCGATGGTGAAAATCCAGTGTATGGGTTTTCGTAAACCCACGTTTAAGTAGACGTATCGTTTGCCATACGTAGCTATGTGTTTTCCATCGGCTGCCTGTAAATCGAACGCAGCTTCATGGTGGCGATCAGATGGAGCTGCAGGAAGAACGCTAACTTCTGCGCCAGTATCGACGAGGTAGCGAACCTTCGTTATCACATCAGTGATAAATAACAGGCGGCTGCTTCCACCGGCTACGGTTGCCGCTAACGCGTGCCGGCGGGGTAGTTTCCCGATGCGTCAACAATCGGTTTATGTCTAGGGAAACAACAGGGGTCTCTACACTTCTTGGAATTTTTTCCATAGGTGTTGTGGTACCAACACCAATGTGAATTTTCGTTTCGTCGAGGTCGAGACGACGACCTTCTCCGTGACGTACTTCGTCGACGAGAATCGTCCGGTCGGTGTCTTTCCTTCAGGTCAAGAAAACGCGAAAGAGCATTACACAATTTCGTTACTTCGTTTTCGGTAGCCTGAGGTTTTTCGGTAATGGAATAAACCTGATTGTCGCGAGTTCTGGTGATCTCCAGAATTCGATCAGCAGATGAGGCTAGTTCATCTACTGGGTTGTTATTAAACGTTACCAGAACTGCTTGCACTTGTTGTGGCAGTTTTGATAAGAAGAGTTGACGGAAAAGACCTTCGTCGAAGGTGCGTTGACCAATTACCTCTCGCATGCGCGTCAACATTTCCGTTGCTGAACCACTACCTAGCTCGATGGTGTGGAACAACTCATCAAGCCGTTGTCTATCGGACAAGTCTCCGCGTTTGAGAATCGATCTTTTGAGTTGGTCATAAGGTTCTAGGCAGTCAGGGCTGAAAAAGGAAGGGGTGACGTACCTGTTCAATTCACGCGGAAGTGACCTTACGACGGCAAGGAATTGAACACGTGGATCTGTCACAGCGTGGTCTCGAAACTCGGCTTCTGCGTAGCAGAACCAAGCTTCTATGTTTTCTGTCCAGAAAGGAATGAGCTGGAAGTTCGGGGGTGTGGGAGTTTTAATCTTAATGAACTTAGGTGTCTGATCAGTCATGCTATAAATGCAATATATAAAAATATAAAAATAAATGCGATTAAAACGTGCCAAAAAAAATGATAATCACACCAAAAATACTGTTAAAAACGACAAACAGGAACGAACTCACAGTTTTGAACGTGTTCAGATCACGTCGGGCTCACCAATGAAGTTACACCCGGTATATGACCAAGTTACGTTTGGATTATTACCAGAGCAACTTCTAACGATTGAACCCACTCTTATGAATGAGAAGAAATCAGAAGGCAATGAAGGATGGAAGAGAAGTTATATTTGATCGTGAATGGAGCGACAATGGGTTAGCAACGTCTAGGCTGGCAAACTAGAGAGGGTTGCTTGTTTCGGTACGGCGTGGCGAGATATGGTGGTGATGCGTGACCGGGCGCCTTCACCTTAGTAGTGTCCGCTAAAACAAACATGGTCAGCATCA